>CM029486.1:25932708-26320618 GCA_017140395.1 Eucalyptus lansdowneana
ATTATTATTTAATTATTTTCGGAATAAATTTAATTATTTATTAAATTCCGAAAATTTTGTCGGGACCCTTAATTTCTCGTAAATTTCGTGGCTGATCATTGCTGTACATTTAGAATTTGAATTTGATGAATGGGTGTGGCAAATTGAGTGTTGATTGTGATAAATATAAATTTTATTCATAAAAATCCAAGTGTTGGGTTTTGATGCAAAAATTGGATTTTAATGATTATATTAAATAGTGGGGTTTGAAAAAGTGAGATATTGGCTTTTTGATTCGAAATTAGCGTGTCCCCACGCACGTGAGTAATTTTTGGAATATTTTAAATATGAAGAAAAATGGCCGGGATCACTGTTTTAAGTGGAAGCATTGAATGAAATATAAAGTGTTCTGGGGCCAAGTATGCTTTGGCTGTGTGATAACTAAGAGGAATCGTCATGGGCTGTTGAGCCGGACTTGCCCCTATATGGGATGCCCATGCGGTGGATGCGGGTTGCAGTTGATTCTGGGCCCATGCTCCTTCGGGAACGCCGTCAATGTACTGACGAAGCCGCGCTCCATGGGGGGAGGCGATGCCTGGCTATATGCCAGTAGATAGCCGAATTGCGAGTAGGTTATGCCCTTGTGTGGCAGTGAATATCAATTGGAATGCATGTTGAGTGTTGTTGATGTGTCGGATTATGGGACGGAATTGTGTGGCATGGAATGGGACATGTCATAACGATTTAGTCTTATAATCAGGACCCCCGCGGTTGTTGGTTATATGAAAGTGAATGCGTTCCGGTTGTTTAAGTTCCTATTACTGTCTGTGATTGAGTGATTTGAATTGTGCTAATCTGCAGGAAGGAATTGAGGCGAGGTAAGTTCTCTGTGTGATGTGGCTAGACCACCCCGGGGCGTATTTTCTTTCTAATAGGGGTTTAGGGGGTTGAACTTGCTGAGACATTGTCTCATCCCGGTTTGGGAATTAAAATTTCAGGTCCCTAGATGGCGGTCGTGGAGGACCCGAAGCCCTAAGTCTGGAAATGTGGAGACTGAAGTATCGGTGAACGTGTCCTGCTAGTTGGTTTTAGGATAGTTCCTCTTTTGTCGAGCTGGTCTATTTTGTAAACAGTCTAGAGTTGTATTTAAACCTGTTGTGTTTGTAAATGAGCGTTTGGTATTGTGATTGATTGTCTGCTTTTATATCCCAAGTTAAATGTTGTCAGGGGATTTGTTTCGCTTCCGCATGCGTAATAAAATGAATGGGTTGGTGACGTATCCTGGGATGTCGCATATTTGATCGACCGCAGTGGGATGTGCGCACGCTCATGGTTCGGGGCGTGACATCCCCGTTTAAGTGGTATCAGAGCATGGTCTGTGTATGGAGTGATAAGATGCGATGAGTCATGGGATAGTTAGTAGGAAAGGCTTTTAATATGCTGATGCATGTGGTTGATAGTTGATTGGTAGAGTGTTTGTGAGGTCACTCAAATTCTAACCTGATGTTGGAATCGGAAAATAGGCGTCTATAAAGAGCCTGTAGGATGAGTGACCAAGAGTGGAGGACTCCTTGGAGAAGGTCGGTAGGACCTATACCTTGGGGTAGGATGCTGACAAGAGTCGGTACCCGAGGTAGAGCGCAGGCTTAGGCCAGCGCGAGTGTGAGAGTACCGCCGCAAGTCGATACTTAGAGTGTAGCAGCATTGAACGGTCTTAGGTTCGTTGGGATCGTTCAGGCGCTAGTGTTCCTTGGAAGCTTGTTGGGTCAGTGAGTTCAGGACTGAGCCGCCGCTGTTGCCGTTGTTTCTACCGCTACTAGTGTTGTGACCGTTGTTGTTGCCGCGCCTGTTGAGGCCCAATCTGGAGTTGTGAGCAAGGATCAAGCCTCCATATTTGAGTCAACGTTCAGTTTAAGCAAAAATGGAAATTGATTGGGGGAAATGCCGATGTCAGAAGACAGGTGCCCTATTTCACCAAACTGAAAGAGTAGAATTGGAAAGTTAGTGCTCAACTCGATCGATGGGTGTCGTGTTTGTAAGAAAGGACATGGATCGTCCTGTGCTGTAAGAGGGAAAGAACTTATTACAGGTGTCACCAGTAGGGTCATTTGATCAAAGATTGCCCGTATAGACAGACGGAACCACAGCTGTTTCTGTCACCGCCATTGATAAGACAGAACAAAAGAAGCATGCTTCAAGATGTTCAATGGGGTACTTGGAACAGACCCCAGTGCAAGAAATGGGGCATGATGTTCCTTGATGGGAGGTAGATGACTCACCGATTGTGTGCCGAGTTTATGGAAAAGAGGCTTGAATCAGCCTAGTGTCAGAGTAAAAAGGGGAGCATGCTTTGAATGTGGCCAACACGGCCATCGAGTTAGGAATTGTCGACGTAAGTCCATGAGAGTGTAAGTACTGTTACTGCAGATAGAACACCACTAGGATGGCGAAAGGAATAATAATGGACTGACCATGCTTCGATCAAGGGAAGAATGTTTTTAAGATGTTTTTATCAGAGTAGTGTAGCAGAATTTTCAGTGAAAGTTGTAGGATTTTCGTTGTGGTAATAAGTAATAGGAAGATGAGTCTCTGACTATAGTTTTACCTGATGGGTTTGCTTATGTATGACTTGGAAGTCATTTATGAAAAGGGTTTGGCTCGAGGAGCTTTCTGCTGTTATGAATCGTAGTAGTGATATAATTCAGTTTGTTTAGTTAGCGTGTGAAAGTTTTGAATCACTGAAAGTCGAAGAGGAATTGCAATCCTTGTTATTCGTCACTGAAGATGACTTGGTTTTGGTTATTGGTTATTGAATCTATATGGCAGCTGTAATGGATGCGTCAGTTGAGGAGCCGAATATGGAAAACTTAATCGTGTTATAGAAGTTTTCTGAGGTATTTTCTGAAGAATTGCCAGGTTTGCTATCAGAAAGAGAAATAGAGTTCGTGATTGAATTAGCACCCGGAACAGAGCCAGTCCCTAAAGCTCCTTACCGAATGGTGTTACCGAAGTTAAAATGGCTAAAAGTGTATATGCAGGAATTATTGGATAGGGGATTGATACGTTTCAATGCATCACCTTGGGGAACACTTATTCTATTCGCGAAGAAGAAAGTTGGTTTGTTGTGTTGTGTATCGATATTCCTCAAGATCAACTGGAGGTCAGGGTATCATCAGTTGAGGATCAGGAAGAAAGACACACCGAAGTTAGCATCTCGTACTCGATATGGCAGTTATGAGTTCGCTGTAATACCGTATGGTTTGATGGACACCATTGCTATTTGTTTGGGTCTAATGAGCAGAATGTTTAAGGGTACTTGAATCAGTCGTGATCGTGTTCATTGAAGTTATCCTAGTGTGTTCAAAAAGTGCTGAGGAGCACGAGAGACATTAGAAGATGATACTTCGACCTTGAGGACTCTTCAATTTTATGCTAAGTTTAGCAAGTGTGAGTTTTGGATGACTCGTGTTGCACTCTTAGGTCACGTAATTTTAGCGAAGAAATATCCGTAGACCTCGTCCAAGATTGAAGCAATGAACAGTTGGCCGATATTGACTGTAGTGACAGAGATCATAAGTTTTTCTAGGTCGTAGCAGAGTGTTACAGACGGTTTGTAGAAAGGTTTTCAGTGTTAGCATCGCCATTGACAAGACTTCTGAAGAAGAAAGAAAAGTTTGTGTGGTCAGGTAAGTGCGTGTGTAGTTTCCAAGAGCTTAAACAGAAGCTGACTATTCCATCTGGTCCTGGAAGTTATGAGATCTGCAGTGATGCGTCGTTTAAAGGATTTGGTTGCTTGTTGATGCAGCATGATAGGATTATTGAATATGCGTCCCGTCAGTTGAGATCTTGTGAGTTGAATTACCTAACGCATGTTATAGAACTTGCAGTAGTTATGTTCGTTCTGGAGATTTAAAGGCACTATCAGTACAAAGGAATATTTCATATCGTCAATGACCATCAAAGTCTCAGGTACATATTTTCTCAAGAGAAGTTGAATATGAGATAGCGTCGCTGGATGGAACTCCTTAGGGATTATGATTATGATACTTCGTATCACTCTGGAAAGGTGAGCAAAGTTATAGATACACTGAGTCGAGAGTCCTTAGTTGCACAGTTGGTACTCAAGGATTGGATCTTATTTGAGAAAGTTCGAAATTCAGTTTTCAAATCTATAGTAGGCCACTTTTTGAATCTTATGACTACCCTCAGAATTGAGCCGAGAGTACAGATCAGAATCAAAGCGCTTCAGTGGACAGATTCAAAAATTCAGAAGACTCTATAAGAGAATGCAGATGAGAGAGAGGTTGATTTTCAGATTCCTGAAGACAGAACGCTAAGGTTTTAAGGATGATTGTGTGTAATTGACGATATAGAGATTAAAGAAGAGATCTTATGGGAAACTCATCATAGCAATTTCAACGTTGTCCAGACGGTACGAATAGATCTTGTTTTGAGTGTGTGACATCTTGATTTTCAAACTCTGATTTTGATTGGTTAAATTGGGCATTTCATCGACGCGATTACAGTGTTTTTCTCTAAGTTGGCCACTTACGAGATAACTAGACTAGTTGGGTGAGTTATTAAGGACTTTAAGGCAAATAGACTTGAGAATTCAACCAGGAATCGACTTCTTGACCGTGCTCATCTTTAGAGATCATTACGGCACAGTTAAAAATCGAATTAAGATCAGAGATAGGTTGGTTTGACTGAGATGAATGACCGATCGTGGGTGGCTCCACTAAATTGGAAAACTCTCGTTGACTGATACTAATTTGATTTTACTTTCGTTTTGGTACCTTGTGTCCGTATTTGAATCATCGAGATTTTCACGACCCTCGAGAGTCGCCAATGTGTCGAGTGGGTTCATCGTGGCTCGAAGAAAATCGACCACGGGTCATTTGTCCTAAAAAGCTCCGAAAACTACCTAGTAGCCTATATCACACTAAAAGCGTGTCGGAGTGAAATTAACCGCCAATCTAAGTTCGATTTCAGAAATTGGAGATTCTGTCTTTTCACAAAGTGAGTACACCGAAGTGTATGTATATCATATAAATCATCTGCATGGAATGCCGGGGATGAATTGTATTTCAAATCTAGATCAGATGTTCCAAGTTGGCAGAGCTTTCGATGGTTCTTTCTTAAGCAAGTGTATAGCGAGAGTGCAGAATTTCAATTGCCGAGGTGAAGTCGGGGAAAGAAAGATCACAAAGCCGTGGTCAATACGAGTCAGTGATTGCAGTTGTCGAGATCAGTGTCAAAGTTATATCAGATCTTGATTAGAGGTTCCCAGTTTCAGCAGATCAGTCAGATAGTTTCTTTTTAGTCAATGTAGAGCAGAGTGTACAGGACATCAGTCGGTTGAGATGAGATCAGAGATCAGAAAATCGCAGGTCCAGAGTTGGTTCAGAAATTAATGATTCAGTCGCAATTATCAGAGACAGTTTAGAGACTGCTCAGAATCGCCAGTTTAGCTTCGCAGATTTTGTGTTGAAGACCTTTGGAATTTTAAGTGGGCAAGCGTTTAGTATTTTGGAACCCGAAGTGGTTTGGGCAAGATAGCAGTGATCTAGCAGTATTGGTACAGAAGGAACAACCTAAGAAACCGAAGATTCGATGAGACAATTGTACCCCCACCTTTTCTGTTTAAGAATTTGTAAATGTTTAAATTTCGAGGACGAAATTTTTATAAGAGGGGAAGAGTTGTGACATCCCAATTTTCCAATCCTATTTTCAATAAATTGAGACGGGCATTTCGTTAGCACGCATATAGTTCTTTTCCTTGAGTCGGCCACTCATGTGAAAACTAGTCTATCGGGTGAAGCCGTTAAGAGTTTCTAATGCATTAGACTCGAGAATTTGACTATGAAGCGACCTTTCGACCGAGCTAATCTGCAAGGGTCATTACGGCACAATTAAAAATCGATTAGAGATCGGAGATAGGTCAACTCGATAGAGGCATGTGATCAGGTGTGGGTGATTCCACCAGATCGCACAATTCTTGTCGATTGGCACTAGACCGACTTTTCTGTCGATTGGGTACCCTGTGTTCGTATTTGAAACCTTGAGATTACCTCGATAACCGAAAGTCACCAATGTTTCAAAGATGTACATTGTGGCTTGAGATGATCAACCACAGGTCAAATGCATGAAAATTTCTAAAGGCTATCCGGTAGGTTGGGACGCGCTAGTATCGTGCCAAAGTGAAATTAACCGTGGAATTGAGATCGAATTCAGAAATTGGAAGTCTGGGTGTGTCACAAATCATTTTAGGAATATTGACTCATCTTTGGAAGATTTTTCATGTAAGCTGAGTTTTTAGCAAAATAATCAAAGAATGGCTAATTCGACCCCAGAAATTAGTGAGCCCACATTTGGTCTTGCTTTCAGGACTTAAGTTGGTTCTATGGACAAGTGAATATGTGAATTGAAGTGTGGCGACATCGGATTAATTTTATGGACTTCAATTTGATTCAATTGGAAGAGAATCAAGTGGAATTGAAGAATTGGTTGTACAAGATTTTATGCCCCGGCGGAAAATGAAATTGGACCTATTGAAGATAGTTGTGGAGGATTTGAATTTTAGTGGAAGATGACATCACCCTATGTCATGATGGTTGGCCAAATTGAAGAAGAATTTGACAAGTGGAGGGGGGAGATTGAACCAACTTCATCTTCAAGCTTAGGAAGAGAGAGAAAGAGGGGGGAGAGAGAGGGAGTTGCGTGCGGAACCAGCCAGCCCGATGCCCTCCTTCCGCTCGTCCGTCGCGGCCGTCGCTCGTTCGCCGGAGCTCGCCGTCGCCGCCTCAAGCCGCACGCCGTCGCCGCTCCTCAGCCGCGTGCGCTGCCCTCCGCCTTCCTCACCCTCCTCAGTTGCCATCGAAGCCTTCTCTCCATCTCCGTTTGCTGCTCGAGATCCCAGATTTGGGATGGACGCCGAAGCAGCACCGTCAGAGCAGCCGCACGCCTCCACCCGTCGCCGCTCGCCGTCTCGCGCTCCGCCGCTGCCCGCGCTCACCCACGCTTGGCCGACGCCCAGCTGCGTCTCAGCCTCGGTTCATGCGTTCCAGGAGCTGCCGGAGCTCGTCCCCGCCGCCGTGAGCCGCCGTTGACCTCCCCACCGGCTCGTCCAAGCCCCGTCGGTCCTCCTCCGCCGTTCCTCTGCCCGAACCGGCGCCGGATCTGCCCTTCTCGGCCCCAAATCAGTGGCTGGAAAAATGGGTATGGCAGCCCATGTTTGGCCCGTTTTGGCCGCCTTCCCGAGCCCGGATGCTCAGCCCGCCTTGAGGAAAGTCAATCCTCGCGTCGCCCTCGTCGTTTTGGTCCGCTCGGCTTGCTAATCGAGTGAGTTTAACTCACTAAACCTCGCTTAGAGGGTTAATTATGCTTAGGGAGGTTTAGTTTATGTTAAGTATTATTAGGTTGTTGGTTTAGGTTAATTAAGAGTAGATTTGATTAAGGTGGTGGTTTAATTTAAAGTGTGCTTAATTAAGGGTAAGTAGGTTTATTTAAAATAAGCCTTGACTTGACATAAAGGAATTTACTTTTGATTTATTTAAATATTCCGAAATCATTAAATAATTTAATAATATATTATTATTCGAAATTATTAAAATATTATTATTTAATTATTTTCGGAATAAATTTAATTATTTATTAAATTCCGAAAATTTTGTCTGGGACCCTTAATTTCTCGAATTTCGTGATCGCTTGTGCATTTAGAATTTGAATTTGATGAATGGGTGTGGCAAATTGAGTGTTGATTGTGATAAATATGGATTTTATTCATAAAAATCCAAGTGTTGGGTTTTGATGCAAAAATTGGATTTTAATGATTATATTAAATAGTGGGGTTTGAAAAAGTGAGATATTGGCTTTTTGATTCGAAATTAGCGTGTCCCCACGCACGTGAGTAATTTCTGGAATATTTTTAATATGAAGAAAAATGGCCGGGATCACTGTTTTAAATGGAAGCATTTAATGAAATATAAAGTGTCCTGGGGCCAAGTATGCTTTGGCTGTGTGATAACTAAGAGGAATCGTCATGGGCTGTTGAGCCGGACTTGCCCCTATATGGGATGCCCACGCGATGGATGCGGGTCGCAGTTGATTCTGGGCCCATGCTCCTTCGGGAATGTCGTCGATGTACTGACGAAGCCGCGCTCCATGGGGGGAGGCGATGCCTGGTTATATGCCAGTAGATAGCCGAACTACGAGTAGGTTATGCCCTTGTGTGGCAGTGAATATCAATTGGAATGCATGTTGAGTGTTGTTGATGTGTCGGATTATGGAACGGAATTGTGTGGCATGGAATGGGATGTGTCATAACGATTTAGTCTTATAATCAGGACCCCCGCAGTTGTTGGTTATATGAAAGTGAATGTGTTCCGGTGGTTTAAGTTCCTATTACTGTCTGTGATTGAGTGATTTAAATTGTGCTAATCTGCAGGAAGGAATTGAGGCGAGGTAAGTTCTCTGTGTGATGTGGCTAGGCCACCCCGGGGCGTATTTTCTTTCTAATAGGGGTTTAGGGGGTTGAACTTGCTGAGATATTGTCTCATCCCGGTTTGGGGATTAAAATTTCAGGTCCCTAGATGGTGGTCGTGGAGGACCCGAAGCCCTAAGTCTGGAAATGTGGAGACTGAAGTATCGGTGAACGTGTCCTGCTAGTTGGTTTTAGGATAGTTCCTCTTTTGTCGAGCTGGTCTATTTTGTAGACAGTCTAGAGTTGTATTTAAACCTGTTGTGTTTGTAAATGAGCGTTTGGTATTGTGATTGATTGCCTCCTTTTCTATCCAAAGTTAAATGTTGTCAGGGGATTTGTTTCGCTTCCGCATGCGTAATAAAATGAATGGGTTGGCGACGTATCCTGGGATGTCGCATATTTGATCGACCGTAGTGGGATGTGCGCGCGCTCGTGGTTCGGGGCGTGACACTGATACTCAATCAGTACTTTTAACTACAAACAGCTTATCTACAGTTGACTTTATTATGGGCCGGTCTGCAGTACCTTGGGCTTCTCAGTCCATCATCTATGACTGCATAAATCTGTTAGGCTACCTTCATGGTGTGAGGATCCACTCCGAACTGAGGGATTACAACAAGGCAGCTGATTGGGTTGCTAAGGCCCATCGTGCCGACACTCTTCCAATAGATTGGATTAAAAATCCCCCTCATTCCCTTTGGTTAACTTATGTTCGGACCTTGAATCCTTTTGTAACTTGTCTACATCGGTTTGAGTAATGCATACTTCTTTTCTGACCAAAAAAAAAAAAAAAAATACTTAAGCAACAAATCATTCTCCTAAATTCTTTAATTCTTATTACTCAATTCATTAGGAATCTAAAATACTTCTCCAAAGTACTTTAGTTAACTGTTTTAACTGACCGTGCTTGTTTCTTTGTTCATGGAGTAGGTGAAGAACTTCAAATCATTAGCAGATATTCAAGCTGAAAACCTTTTTAATCTTGATGACATATGAGTTTAAAGTTTTAGAGCACCTTAGCAATAGTGCCTTGGAATACAGTTTTCAGTGTCTTCAGCCATCAATGCCTGCAAATGCAAGGTGACTATCATATTATATAAACTCCGATATGGCTTGTCAATAAAATTAAGTTAGCAATTAAATATGTAAAAGACATTGATTTAGAGATTGATTGCCCCAAATTAAGGAATTGGGGCAAATTCAATGTGTTCTTAAAAAACCCTAGCCCTTATTCGTCAAATTGGGGCAAAAGCATCTTATAAAACTCTCCTTATCAAATCTTGCTCTAAGAAGAGCAAAGTTGGCAAACGTTCAAAACTTGTCCACGATACGATTTCACTACAGGGCCTTACTTTCAATCCTCCACTCATGGCCTCATCTTCACTGCAAGTCCTCCTCTTCCTTCTCCAAGCAGAAGAACCGATCCCTTCTTCACCCATTCTCCAATTTCGTCGTCCCGAGCTGTAGCGAAGTAGAATCGAAGCATCAGACAAACAAGAATTGAGAAAGAGGGCTCTGTTCTCTATCGAGAAAACAGAGCTCTATTTCGTCATTGCTTTTGCTCTGTTGTCTCCTCACCGTATGAGTGCACAAACGCAAGAACATTGAGATTATTTCTTAGTGTTATTATTTTTCGTTTGCCCCTTTGCTCGTCACTTATGCAAATACTAGAATGAGTTTATCCAAAACAAATGTCCAACAGGTAATTATTCTTCTCTTTCAAAACAAGACCGAACCAACCTCCCAATTTCTTTGACTTCTTCAGCTCCACCCCTGTTTTTACGTAAAACCAAACTCTTCTTCCAGTTTTCTGTCCTGAATTCGTGATCTTCCGCTTCGTTTATTTGTTTACTGCAGTATAATCATTTTAAATCAGTTGTTATTAAACGCCACAAAGATGACAAAGAATTTTTTTTTTTTTTTTTTGGAGGGGGGGGTGGGGTTGGAGAGAGAAGGCCTGTCGTATTGTTCACGTTGCCATGTTAGACGAAAAAAAGTTAAGCATTGGACTTCTTTTTTATAAGAGAGGTCACGTATTAATAAAAATTTCATATAAAAAACATAGAATATGTTGGACTTTACAACTAGAAGCACTTGAGTAATCGTTTTTCCAACTTGAGTAATTACTCGAAAAATTTTGCAACCTAAAAAGATATGACATTTAGTGTTATTTTCCTACCAATGCTCTTTCATATAGAGATTGATAAGGATTGGTAAAGTATTTAAGCTAGATCATGGTAGAATGTCCTAATGGTTTAGAAAGCATGCATTTTGAATGGTTCCATTCTTTTGAGAATTATTTTCTGCACTCAAACCAATTCCAAAATTAAGAATTCGCTTGAGAAGTTGCACGCGCATAGATAAATGAGAAACTAGGGGATTGGAATTTTTTTTTAACATTGACATTGACTTGGACTTAACTGTTCTATTTTTTATTTTGGGTCTATGTCATTAAAAATTCGAAACCTATATTCACATAATAAATTTATCCAAACTAGTTTTCGTATCACATAAAAACCTTCAACAAATCTTACCCCAAACTAATTCTTGTCTTATGAAAAATCCCAAAATTGATAACCTGGCCAAAGATTACCCTCAACGTTTGATCCTAAACTATTAATGGATGATACATTTGACTTAGGATTCCGGCTTGGGGCAAATATGTTATGAGGAACTAGTTCAAGATTGTTTGTGAGATGAAAATAGAGTTTAGGATAAATATATTATGAATTATCAATTTGAGATTTTAATGGTAATAAACCTATTTTTGTTGCATCTTGTATGGCCTTCAAGATAGATCATAGAAGCATTTGAAACATGTTCTAAGCCTTATAGATGAAATATAACCATGTTGAATTTAAGGCTGAGGATTACGAAATCGAGTTTGCTGAGCTTCCTCCTCTACAATCTTATTGTGCAGGAGTTGTAAATCCATGACATGGTCTGCGATTACATTGTGTAGTGATTTGTGATTGTCGTTTGATCATGGAGCACCCAAGTTTGTAAAGTCGGTGATCTAATGAAAATTGCATTTACACAAGAAAAATGGATGTAACATAACGGATGAAAGAGCATATACTGATATGGTGTCATCATTGTGGTGCAATATTGTCGTACCATGCTTTTGCGACTTACTCAATGCTAAAATTTGCATCCTTTTTAACCTTTGATCCTCTGGGAAAAATAATATGAATGAATCTAACTTATGCATTTCCTACAAACCAAGCTTTACATCAAGGATAGGATTCGATTGAAGAACTTGGGTGAAGCTAGGAAAGTCAAATTCATCGCCTCTATGTTGACACCTCATTTGAGTCGATAGTTTTAAGTATTTATTCTTGTAAAAGTACCCTAAAAAAAAGAGCAAGAAATAGCTAAAAGAACTAAAACGATAAATAGGCAAACAAATAATAATCAAATCAACAAATAAGAAAGGGATCTAATATGGTCTTGGTCTATTTTCTATAGCCCCGATCAGCTGGCACGGCCCATGTCCAAATTCGTTGATCACAAGAGAAAAAAAGAACAGGAGAAAAATTGCCCTGGAAGAGAAGCTCCGTTCGAGAAGCTTCCGCATTCTTCCCCCCACCACCGTTGGACGTCGCCTACCTCCTCCGGCCGTCAGACGGTGCTCGCCTCCTCCAGCCGTTGTCGATCCTCAGTCTCGGGAAGACACTGATCGGAGAGAAAAGCATTTTTGAGGCACGCATGCACGCCTGAGAATAAAACACCCGGGCAAGGACGATCGAGCAAAGGGGGAAAAGCTTGCGCCCCCTCAGCACGCGTCTTTGGAGTTTCTTTTTCTTCGGTCATCCTCATCCACCGGTGATCATCACGGTTTACCATCGCCGGCCATCAACTCACGTACGTACTGTAAGAGAACTAGAACAGAAGGCACCGGTTGAAATCACTCTAGAGGTTTTGGAAGCGTCCAGAAGACACTCTCTTCCAGTGGTTTCTTCTGAATCCTTTCCTGCCTCTTCGTTGTCAATCGTGTTTTTGGCCGTGAAGACTTGAAGCAAATTCGCGTTTTTCTGAAAACTTCATTACCGGCGCTCATCCTCAGCAGCGACGTTTTCTGGATCCTCCTCGACTAAATAGCCCAAATGACGTTTAAGGCCCAGACCCCTAAAGTATAAGTTTGACCCATATGCGAACCGGGCCCATCCTGCGTCCCCCTCAGCGAGGGCTGGATGAGGCTGCCCCTCGCCAAATCCGACTAGGGGCCTTGCCAGCAACCAACGAGGGAAAAGAGAAAAAAAATAATACAAAATTCGAAAATAAATTTTAAAATTTTAAAAATACCCACATCAGTGCCGATCGTATCACGTGGACGGTTGATGTTCACACCAGTAATTTCCAACTAAATTGATTCAATTGACTCAATTAGTATAAATGTGAAAATGTTTAGATTTAAATTGGTCCATTTATATGTTTAAGACTAAATTGATATCAATGTTATGACTTTTTTTGGTGCTTTTCTCGTTCGCAGTTTGTAACAATGAATGGTTAGGCTACTTGAGGGCCACTACTCCTCTCTTTGCATTAGTGAGTGATGCGTATATTCCAGACACGAACACGAAAGACAAAGTGAAATAATTGTTTTTGGCGTGAATAGGTGATCCGTGTACCTAATTATTTGATTATGTTACTCACTGAATTGACTTTGAAAGTTTTAAGATTACATAAAAAAAATGACATTCCCACTTCCATGAAGACTTATCAAGCCTTTGAAATAATCGGATAGGGAGGATCTTACACCACCCATGACTCTTGCTCTTAACAGATGCTGAAAATGATATGGCACTTTCTGCGGTTTTGCGCTACTATGCCAAGAAAGAGAGATGCATAGAAGTTGAAGAAAAAGTCCCAAATCAACGGCAACTTCAACTATAGGGTAGTAAACAACTAAACATCACATTCTTCGACTAAACTCCAGGGGCGTACAAACCCAACGATGGACGTTGACAGGTTTTACAATGGACAGCTGACATAAAAGTGCTCGAAATCGACGGCTGACAAAGCAGAAAATAAAATTTCCTGTGCACAAGGTCACGGGACTGTAAAACCGGCCCAACTCATTATCTTTCTTCGCGACCAATAAATGAGCCTCGCTAGCAAGTCGACCAATTGTATCACACACTTATCGAGAAACCTTAGGATGTATCTTTTGGCAGAGCTGCCCAGCATCCATGAATGAGCCTCGTGGTCAGGGATTTCATAGGTGAAGATCAAAAGGACGATACATCCCACCACAAAATGAGGAAGGATGCTTTCCCCGGTACTGTCGGTTGGTCTTGTTAATACAAGACTCGTCCCAAGGAAATAGGCAAACACCATCGCGAATGACGCAACCTCAATGCAACATCCCACGGTCGGGATGTGTGTCGGCTCTTGACGATAGCTGAACATAGTACTTCCACTATGCAACACTATTGCCATCATGGCAAAAAAAAAATGCATAAGTGTTACATAGCATAAAGGCTTGGAAACATGGCCTCTCAGCAAAAATCGCAATTCCTCGATTTGGTCCGTCGTTGTTATAGCCTCCAGGTACTTGGAAGGTCATGGCGAAGCTCGCTGTGGCTATGAACCCTGCCACTACTAGTTGAACGTCCCTAACATCTTTCTTTAAACCAAAATTATCTTGGTTGACAATATTACTCCCTGTGGTTACAAACATAGATGGTTGACCTTCAACAAATTGCTTGTCTAACCTCTTCTTACCGTATTCAATAAACCAGCCTTGGAAACCCGGGATTCCATGAGATCCTCTCAACAAGTAGTGGGCTTTATTAGCACTGTAGCTGACCTAAAAATGTACAAAATGTATCAATTAACGAGTGAAAGTTTCCCACCGAAATACTTCCAGACCCTCACTTTAGACACTTAAAATCCATCTATAATAAACAGAACTCTCAACGAGTCCAAAAACAATACGATGAATTCATTCAAATCATCTCTATTAGATCAAAATAAATGATAGATAGGACCTGTAAATAGAGTTTCTTGGAGTAAACAATTACAGTTTTGGGTATGGTAAGCCAGTCCTGATTTATTCACTATTTTTCCTTTTCCTTTTCTTTATTTTTCCCCTTTATGTTATCACCCAATTTTTAAGGATCCCAACCCTAAATGTTTTGCACTGTTTTCGAGATGACTCGGACAGACGATTGCTTTTGAACTAATTGAAGACCGCTTGTCGCACGGATTTGAAACTTACTGAAATATTTTGTTCTGATAATATAACACGATCACACAACATAACATTTACGAACGGATAAGTGTTTATCAACCAAACAACAAATTAACTAATATTGAAATTACTTTACTAACTGATTTGTCTTAAACCATGCCTTGTTATTTGGATATTTTGTCACTGAATAATTTTAATAAAGGAAAATATTAAAACTTAAAATTGTTTTTTATTATATGCATTTAACTGTTGGCTATTCATACGATATTTGGTTTTTTCATGTGATCGGATTGTAAGAGGGGCTTCACTATGAGTTAGATGGTTTAAAAATATAAGCATTTTTTGGATCTATCAAGAATTTTATTTTTAAATACAACTTTTAAGCTACTGGCAAGATAATTATTTTGTCCCTATATGACAATGCAAATTCCTGGCTATGTTATAGACTACTAATAAAATTTTGAGTACAACTTTTTAGCAACAATTTTTTGTTATTTTTGAAATACTCATAAATATGGCTTAACCAATTTTTTCTTAGTCTACAAATATTTTACACTTTACTTTGTCACTAGATCGTTTTGTCCACACATCCAATATGTAGATATATTGGTATTTTGAAAAAAAAAAAGAAGAGGAGAAGATATAACCATGCATAATTAGTTGAATAATAAACAAAAACATTATGTACCAACTCATATATTGAAAGAATATATGATATATGATATTATGTTCAAGCAAGCATACCTCTTTATGGGCAGAAAAAATGTCAAGAGCAGTGAAATGATCCTTATTTTTTGCCAAACGATCCACCCTCTTGTCTTGTGCAAATATGCATATGATATTACATTTTTTATGAAGTGCAGCCAAATGCAAAGCCGTGTTTCCATCGTTGTCTTGTTCGTTGATAAGATCCTCCATGTTTGGCATCCCTAATATGTACTTGACTACATTCTCTCGTCCACTAATAGCGGCTGCATGAAGAGCCGATTGCCCTTTGGTGTTTATAATGTCACAAGCATCAGGACAGGATCTAACAAGCTCGTCAATGACATTGACACAACCTTGGAATGCTGCAAGGTGAAGAGCCGATTCCCCTCCTTTGTCTAAGTCGTATGCCACAGAAGTATCGTGTTGCAGGAGTAGTCGAACTGCTTCAACTTTGCCCGTGTAAGCAACATAATGAAGAGGGGTCCATCCCAAATCATCGGCTTCTTTGATCGCTTCTGGCCTATTTTCCATGATTTTCTCCCAACCTTTGCAAAAAAAAAGGAAAATGTCATGATTTAGTCTGTTTATAGCATCTAGACATAGATACTAAAGTTCCACTTCATCCTGTTAAGTTTGCCCCGTTTTGTCTGTACTAGGAAGGACTATGTCATGGTAATCTTAAGTTCTTTTCAGGTGAGCTTGTGTAACACTTGTAAAACCTTACTGCCTTTAATCTAGCATAATGCAGAAATTCGTAAAGTTTATCAATTGAAATTGTTAGAAATTCGTTAAGCAGTTTGAGAAGAACTTCTCATATTTTCGGCAAGGCATCTGCACTGACAAGGCTAGAATAAAATACCAAGATTTTTTACTCAAATGCCAATCATTTTATGGAAAATATCCTGGCCAACTCAATTTTATAAGAGAATTTAGATAATGAAAGAGGACTAGCACCTTCTCAATTTTCAAAAGTAAAATCATTGCATCCCTTTGCTTTCAAGTCGTGATAATTTGCCCTCGAGGGCTAAGAAATTGAGCATGTACACTCTGATTTTTTGGAAATGTATGGTAATGTACCCAGTCATCATTTGCAAACTAAAGAAAAAGCGGCATAATTCAGAAAAATGCAAGAGAACTAGATCTAGAGAAACGCGTAGAAAGAAATCAGCGGGTGAGAAAGACCAATACCAACACTAACATGAAAATAGTGGTTTTTCCGCAAGGATGCATAATCTAAAATTGATACTGCTTTTTTTGGTCCGCATTCCAAGAGAAGACCAATCGGTTTAAACTTATATAATGGTCAATGAATAAAACAATAAAGAGAATGTAATGAGATAAAAACTCGATTCTTTTTAAAACGTAAACCTCGTATATAACCTAATAAAGAGGCATGTCCTTGGGAAAAAGTGTATGACCTTTCACCAAAACAAATGGAATAATAAATAAATAACTTTTGAATCTACTATTATATTTATTGAAAGCTAGGATAGATGGTGCCCTTCGCTGCCAAACGGTCAATTTTTCCTTTAACTGGACTTAGTATCCTGTGATACTTACCAGTAAGTGAGTGAGAAATTCCGGCATGTAGAGCTGTCAAACCCTTAGGGCCCTTGTGAGAGGATGACAACGAGGGAGTACCCAAAATCAGGTCAATGGTACGAGAAAGTCCTCGATCTGCTGCAAGATAAAGCGGGGACTCGAAAGCGGCATTAGTGATATCACACAATTGAGGTTCTTCTCCAATCAGCAACTCCACCACCAAATCATGGCCTCCTCTTATTGCATAGTGCAGCACGGTATCGTTATGTAAATTCTGCTTCCGAAGTAGCTCTTTGCAGGCGTCAACTTGTCCGTTCTCAACAACCCAATGAAGTGATTTTGACAAATCAATAAACATTCGAACCGCTTCACAACTTCCCACTTTAGCAGCGACATGTAAGGGAGTGTCCCCTTTATAGTTACCTTGCCAAAGAAGAGATGGTCCCGATGGACATTGAAGAAGATTTTCAATGAAATTTACCTGTTTGTATTGAGCTGCAAGATGAAGAATGTTGTTCTCCTTTGGTGTTGTCTGATGGAAAAGGTCCTCTCCATTTCCTGAAATTATTGTGATCAGGGAATCATAGTCTCCTGATTTTGCAGCCTCACACACTTTAGGATGCATTCTCGCTCTTTATTTGTCGTTTACAGGACACAAAGTAGTTGCATGCAAACTTATCAATATAAGCAATGAGTTCAAGTGGAAGGAACTTCTTTGAGTTTTACAAGAGGAATCAATGGAAGGGAGAATGTTGCGGAGGAAATATTTTCATATCAGGCTTGTTCCTATGAAATTTTTGTTCTCTCAGGAGCCAATTTATAATAACGAAATGGGGGAATTCGAAAGACAAAAAAATAAAATCGACGTCTAGGTCTCCCCTGCAGCTTCTTTTTCTTTTCTGACCTAGGAACAATGTGGTCTTCCCCGAATAGGTAGCAATGATAACCTTCTTTGTTAATTCTTTGGCCAAGTGAATATTCTAATGAATCTTCATGGATGGTGTCGTCGAGATGGGAAAATCCTAACGAATCCACATTCAACGGCCAGGATTATCCAATTACTCAACTTGATCAACTATTATCATCCAAATATAGATAATTTATGTACAATGTCACTCTCTCTACAGTTCCCAGGACAAGAATGGTCAAAAGTGAACCTATAAGTTCAAGTGCGAGGAATATATTTAAGCTTATCAAGATGACTTGACTAAAGAGCAGATGTTGGATAGGAAATTTCCTTGAACTTTTCAATAAAACTTTTTTTTAGCTTTCAACTAGACTAAAGGAAAGAAATTGAGAAAGACATTTCCTGAAACTTTTCAAAGGAACCAACTAAAGATAGGATATTGACAAGAAATTTATTTGAACTTTCCAAAAGAATTGGATTAAAAAAAGGATGATGGGGAGCAAATTGATTTAAATTTTTAAGGGAATTGAAAAGGAGATTGTCATATGCATATGAAAGATCTACCAATGGTTTAGATAAAATATGAATTTATGAGGTGGAAGAATAGTTTCCACAAAACCAAATCGGTCTGCTTCTCTGAATTTGCCATTCTGCCTCCCGCAAATATAATAAGAAAGTGGGCAAATCTTGTTAAACATAAGATGGACAAGTGAAAAAAAACCAAAACAATCAACAGCCACGTCCCTCCTGCAGTTTCTTATATTATTTTGACTTTTATTCCATCTGGTTTTCCACTTGTGGAGGACTTCTTATTTTATTTTGACTTTTTGACTTTTGTCCCATCTGCTCCTCCACTTTTGAGTTGTCCTAACTTTTTCTTTTTGGACTTTTGAAGCATCTATTCTTCCATTTTTCATCAAAAGTAAAACCATTACACTTCCACGATACTTCCTAAAACAAGGTAACTTTAGACTTCTATGCCTTCCCCAGGGAGTACGTAGCAATGAGAATTATCGTCGAAAGTTCTTCAGCCAAGTGAACATCCTCTAAAATCTTCAAGGATGGTGTCATCTAGATAGGAAAATTCCAATGAATCAATGATCAATTGCTGATATTTATCCAACTAGATGACTTCGTCGATTATTGTCATTGCATAGACAGACAAATTATAGTGTACTATATAATATTATACTATTAAGTTATGTTTGGCAATCGGGATAAAGTTTAGAATATAATAATCCTAAACCAAATGGATAAGCCAAAAAAAAAAAAAAAAAAATCAGCTCACGTCCCTCCTGCAGTTTCTTATTTTATTTTGAGTTTTATCCCATATGGTCTTCCACTAGTGAGGGCTTCTTATTTTATTTTGACTTTTTGACTTTTGTCCCATCTGTTTTTTCCACTTGTGAGGGCTTCTTATTTTATTTTGACATTTTGACTTTTGTCCCATATGCTCTTCCACTTTTGAGTTGTCTTAATATTTTCTTTTTGGACTTCTGAAGCATCTTTGCTTCCATTTTTCAGCAAAACAAAACCATTACACTTCCACGATACTTCCTAAAACATGATAACTTTAGACTTCCATGCCTTCCCCAGGGAGTACATAGCGATGTTCTTCGAGAGTTCTTCAGCCAATTGAACATTCTATGAAACCTTCAAGTATAGTGTCATCTAGATAGGGAAATTCCAACGAATCAATGTTCAATGACGCCAACTAGATGACTTCATCTATTATCGTCATCCACAAATAGACAAATTATAATGTACTATTAGGTTGCATTTAGTAGTCTAGTTAAAATTTAGAATATGATAATTCTATACTATATGTAATACCTACTCAAGACAGGACAAAGTCAAATAAGAGAGATATAACTTAGATAAAATTATCTCATGGAGAAGGTGGAATATAGGTGGATAGAATTTGTAATATTTAGAAAATTAAATTTATTTTTCTTGTATAAATAAATTCTTAATTAATAAAATTAAAATAATATTTTAAACTTAATATAAAAAATCAAAAAATTGAAAAATACCAAAAATTTCATTTTTATTTATATATATTGAATTTATTTATATCTTATATGGATATATATATATATATATATATTTAGTATTTATATTTATTACATATTTTAGTATTTTAGTATTTTAGGTATATTAATATAGTTTACTATTGTCACATGTGTATCAATTTGGGGTTTTTCATGATTAAAAAAATAGTTTGGAGTAAATTTGTCACAAGTGTACCAATTAGGGTTTTTCAGGATATTAACTCTTTATTTGATGACTTTTTAACTTTTTTCCATGTGGTCTTCCGCTTTTGAGTTGTCTACATTTTATTTTGAATTTTTTTTTTTTTTTTAGTTTTGAAGCATGGTCTCCCACTTGGGAGTTGTCTTATTTTATTTTGACTTTTTGACTTTTGTCCACATTTGGTCTTCCACTTATGAGGCGTCTTTTATTTTATAACTTCTTCACTCTTTTCCCATGTGGCCTTCCGCTTTTGAGTTGTCTACATTTTTTTTTTTTTTTTTTTTTTGATTTGATTTTGATTTTTTTTTTTTTTTTTTTTTTTAACTTTTGAAGCATGTTGTCTTCCACATTTAATCAAAAGCAAAACCATTGCACATCCACGATGCTTCCTGGAACTTGGTAACTTTAGATTTCTATGCCTTCCCCTGTGGATACGTGACAATGAAAACCATCTTCCTTTTATCTTTTGACTTTTGAACCATCTCGTCTTCCACTTTTCATGAGACACAAAACAATTGTACGTCCATGATACTTCCTAGATTATCGTAACTTTAGACTTTCTTGCCTCCTTCCTATGGGTAGGTAGCAGTGAGAACCATCGCAAATAGTTCTTCCACCACGTGAATATCCTAAGGAATCTTTAGAGAACGGTGCCATCTAGATAGGAAAATTCTAACGAACCAACATTCAATGGCTGAGATTTTTTTCAAATAGTTTACTTCATTGATTATTCTCATCCAGAGTTAGTAATTAATGTGTACGGTACATACTGTACTGTTAAAGTGTTCAAAAGGGAGGTGATTGAAGTGAGAGCGAAAAAAGTTAAAAGACAAATGGAGATCGTACACAAATGACAAACTCACAAAGAAAGGACCTACGCTTGGTTCACTACACTCCTGTTAAAACGCCTCACATCAATCGATTATGAATAAATTTGTACTCCATACTACCAGAAATGGGGAAAATAAGCAGGGAAGATACTTGTGTAGAGAAAAAGGGTAGCTTAATGTACAAGCTTATATCATTTGAAGTCATTCATGTTTTACGAAATGGAGAAATTCACATTAAATCAAAAAAAGAAAAAAAAAACAACCTGATGCATAAGTTTTAATGTATATTTATCATTGCAATGTCCACCGGATCCTTTATGGAGCAAGAATTTACTATAGGTCGTTTCTACAATGCCTTGAACTAGAGGACTTCACAAATTGTTTCAATCATGCATTAATTTCTCTAAAGGATCGGCAAAAAAACTCATAGCGCATTTTTTGCAAGATGTTTGTGGCTGTCATTTTCTTCATGTGTATTACGCATGTGCACCAAACACATTTATGCACCAAAAACATTTATGTCTCTTGGAGGTTACAAAACTAGAATTGGCACAACATCGTGAAGCAACTACCTTTGCTCAATTTGGGCCAAACCTCTAGGTTGCCGCTCAGGCATCACTCAATAGAGGTGCATGTGTCATGGACCAAAACATTCTAAGCCCAATAAACCAAGCAAATGGCCCAAGAGCCCAAAAAGCCATGAAATTTCTAGAGGTCCATAACTTTTGTTGCGACCTACCCTTGAAGGAGTCACCTTCAAGGATAGATTTAGAGGAATTGTTTGTTAGACGATTCGAATGGTACATACAAGTTAAGGTTTTGGATGGACCCTCACTCGATAACACCACAAACGGCTCAATCATAAATGTGGTCTCTTCCAAAACTATATCTCGAGTGACACGAGATTTCTAATTTAAATTTGAATTGATCCTAAAAATTCAATGTAAAGAACGACCACTAGCCTAATGAAGTGGCTAGAAATCAAGTGAGGAATGAAAGAATACGTCACTATCTATGCAACTAGAGATTTAGGGAATGAGACTTGAGACTTGATTACATTAGTTATCTAATTAGTGTTCTTTTGGTATCTAAACTCAACTATTGACAGTACTCTTTTTATTAATCGAAGATCCTAAAATTCATCATAACCATTTTAAGAAAAGAAAAGAACAATCGATGTATTGAAATAACGCAATCAAGTAAAGTTGAAATGAAAGTGCTTAAACAACAACCTTGTATTGTCTCTAAAAATGAAAGCATTCTAAAAGTTCTATTATAAAGCCCTAAAGACTTACCCAATTTTGATTTTTACTTTTTATTGAAAGATTTTCACACTTTTTATTGCCAAACTACTCTATGCTAGAGTCAACCCTAGAAATCTAATGAAACTAGTCAAAAACTAAATTTCTAAACTTCTTCTGAATTTTTTTGAAAATTTTGAACATATTTATGTTTATTTATTTTTTATTTTTTGAATTTTATAATTTTTAAAATTTTATTATTTAAAAAATGTTTATTATTTTTTTAAATTTTTTTGATTTTTTAAATTCTGGAAAAATGAAACTTGGATCGGGTCAGGGAACCACGCCGATTACTGGTCTTCCCCGGACCCTAGCCGTCCGGGTTGGGTCTAAATTCGGACCGGCCCAGGACCCGGTCCGAATATAGCCGCAGCCTGATGGACTTGGGCTATTACAACAATTCAAGCCCGAGTTGCTAATTTCCCTTGTCTCTATTCATTCTAAGCCCAATCAGAACTCAGCCCACACGCTCAGCCCAGCTTCACAATACCTCCAGTCCATAGCGTCCTTGATCCAACCCGGCCACCTGATCCGAACCAAATAACCAAATCCGACCCGACTCATATTTTTTTCTTTTTTTTTACTGCTTTTATTTCCTATTTCTATTTTTAATTTTTTTTTTTTTTTCCTTCTTTCTCCGTTTCTTTTTTACTGCGTCTTCTTCCCCAATCCTGTCTTCTTCACAAAGACTTCTCCTTCATTGAAGCTTCTCCACCAATGAACTCGACACTGAAACTTCACTACATGAACTCACGTCGAAATTTCAACCAGTTCAAAATTGACAGCTAACCTCACCAACTATCACCAGTGTTAGTAGTTTGTTCTGTAAACAAATTAAAAGATGCTTTGTCCCATTTCGAAAAGATTTGAGTGCGTACGTAAACAATATTTGGCATTAACCAACAATCGTTAATTTTTTTATTTGTTGAAAAATTCGAATTCATATTGATAAAAATTAGCAATACCATCATGTTAAAGCAATTGTTTACAAAGGAGTTGTGATTATTTTTTATTTATTTAATTTCTAGTTTTTCATTTTGTAATATTCTTCGAAAGGTTATCTTCGGTCAATGAACAGAGATAAGTACATAAGTTTTTTAGATCAATTATGATAAAGTCTTTTGGAAAGAATACAGCCATCTTTTCCAATTATTTTTCTTGAGAGACTCTAAAGAAATACTATAATTATTATCTAGTATTCACAATCAAGATTTTGTTGTATCATGAATAAAATTTGTCGTAACTATTAATAATGTTGTGGAATAAATAATTGCTTAGAAAAATGATATCACATCTTAAAGTCTGATTTAATTATTATTCCCTATCATTCGTCATATTTTCCCAACAACCAGGTCATTAACACTAGTCATCTCTTCGGCCATCACCAAGCCTCAACACGATGAACATCGAAAACGTATATTTCAAAACAACAGCCATTCCAACAAATCAAACGCATATATGCACATTGAGACAAAAACAAAAGACAGACAATGGCGGCCTCTAACCACTGGCATCACCAGCACGGTATCAATTCTCTGGTGGGGGAAAAATTCATCCATGGCTGACTCGAATATCAAACAATATGCCACAACATCAAATCCACGCAACCCACGACTCTTTCAGTGTTTGACGTAGTAACTTCTTCTTTTTTCCCTTCGTATTCACGGAGATTTTTATAGAGCATTTTAGCGCTTGAAGCTTCCATGGCTTCGAGGATTGATTAACATGTTAAAATGTGTCAATACGTCGAGGATTGTTTGTGGCATACACCTGACTGGAAATTTTCTTGTTATACTAGATGTCAAGAGTCTTTGAAAACCTGTCATAGATTATTGTAACATGTCATGATTGATCACCAAGGTAGTTTTTTTGGCCTAGTGATAAATAAGTTATTTTACTTTTTGTGAGGTCACGAGTTCGATATGCTAGAGAGCGGACTTCTAGATGACTCATGTTGTGTTATTTAACTTGATAAGACTTCCTAGTTGCTAGCGCCTTGATGAGGTTTGACAGGATAACTGGCATCGGACTTTTGAGTTGTAAGTATCATGAAGTAGTTATAGCTCAAATCGATCATTTTGTAATGAGCATGAGACTCTTATAGTAATGGCTCGCCACTTCTCACCCTTCTTATTAATGGAACTGTAATTAAGTTCATTATATCATAATGCAAGTTAGAAGGTCATACTGGCTCTGCATCGAGCAAGTCGTATTCGTTCGTAGTACGGTTTATTTTTTCTGTGAAATGTCTGACACTTATCTTCCAAGCTTGGTCGATTGTCTAAACGTGTCGGTTGATCGACGACCACTTTCAATGTCCCCGAGGACTTGTTCATTGAGAAGCCCTTATTAAAATTTCATTGAATTCCAGCAAAACGAACACGTGTATGTCGGGTCACGCCTTCAGATACCATAAGAGTATTTCATATTTTCCCAATTATCAGGAGCCATGGAAATATTAGAGCAAGCGCGGAACCAAATGGGAATCGAGGACTGATGCGTCGACATTGGTTGATTGGTATTTAACACCGAATTTATTGTGATACAACCAAAATTAACTGTAGTATTACAAAAAATTAGATGTGTTATGACTAGTTCATTGCAAAGTCTTTAGAATCTTTTTCATAGGTTCACGACAAATTGTAGCAATTACTATGTGTTCCGACGTTAAAAACTGTGCCAGTATTTCTAAACTTCCTAACCCTCATGAACAATGATAATTTCAAATCAAGTGATGGAACAAAAGCCGATTGGTCGTGCTTGGTCACCGACCAACTAATCTCTAAAACTAAATTCACTATTTTCCAAAACAAAAATAAATTGTAGCCCGACAAAATAAGATATACTACAAGCTGTTCATAAAAAAAGATTGCAAAAATGTTAATGACTTACGATAAAATGATACGATGTGGTACGAATTCAAATGCCACGAGAGTGTTTCAAATTTTCTCAATTGTCATGAACAATGATAGTTTCAAAGTGGGCAACGAAATTAAGAAGCAATGATATCAATGGTTTGATGCTTGGACATTGGTTGATCGATATCCGAGGCCAAAATTATTAAGGTCTCACCAAAATGACCTATCCAATGAGATGAATTGTTCCACAATTGCTATAATTGAATGCCCCTCCTTTGACAAATCCTCCTTCCCAGGTAAGAAAAAGCGTGTTATAGTATCACAAAATTAGATGTGTTGCCAAGTGTAGACTCCCCCACCCATGCTCTTCTTCTGTCTTATGATAGAATTGGGAGTGTTACATGTGTGTTTTGCAAGAGTATGCCCGACTCTATTAATCATTTATTTTTTTTGGTTGCTGTGTCACGGCTAGCGTCGCTTTCTTTTGGGCTTCAAGATGCAATTTGCCTTGGTGCAACAGAACTTGGAGGGAGAATCTCCGCTAGACTGCTACTTTTTTGATGGGTAAAGATTTCTATAAGTGCATTGCCTGTTTTTCCTTTGGCACTCTATGTCATATAATTTGGGAAAATAGGAATAGCATCATCTTTAGAGATCAACTTCTTACGATCCAGCCATGAAGAACCATTTCTTCAAAGTGGTCCGAGACAAGGCTATCACTTTCAGGAACATTGAAGATAATTTTAGAAACAGAAGGTTGCAGAGAAGTTGGGGCATTGATCCGCTTATTTTCTCAAGGGACCCGTAGTTTGGCTGGCATCTGCTGCTTTGGAACCGTGGGTGTCCTTCCTCCTCGTTTGAGGCTTGCTTGGTAGCCGATTGTCCATGCCGTGATTGTCTTTTGATGTTTGTGTTGTAGTGTGTGAGCCGCGATTGTTGGCTTTTTCATCTCAACATCTTTCCACTCCTTAGGATCCCTCATTTGGAGTGTAAGTTTTTGGTATCGGGATTTTATGTATATTTGGCTTTCCTCAATATATTTATTACCTTTTACCAAAAAAAAAAAATGTGTTACTCAGGTTATTGGGAAGTCATTACGAAAGTTTTCATTGACTTGCATCAAATTTGCCACAATTACAACGTGTTACAACCTAAAAATCATGGAAATATTTTCTAAGTTTCCTCAACTCTCATGGACCATGATAACATAAAATCAAGTGGGTGAGAAAAATAAGAACCTTGCGCTTGATGCTTGAATAATTTTTGACCGATTTTCAAGACAATTCCATTACTTTACAACAAAAATGACCCGCGGTACAATGCAACGAGATCTTTCATGACCCTTATGACTTATTCATTGAAAAGTTATTAGGAAAATTCTAAATGATTCACAACAAAGATGAACAGAATGCCATAAGCCTACTTCAAAATTCCGCAATTCTCCTGAACTCTGATAATTTTTAAGCAAGAATGAGAGAGAGATGGTAGAGATAGTGGCAAGCCATATTGGTGCCTAATACGGATGCAATGAATTCGGAATGACTTATATAATCCTCATTATTTTCCCATAATTTTATGTTTTTTCTTCAATTTTTGTTAGAAACTCTGTTCTATTGAGTTGTTATTTTTATTTTATAAACTTTCGTCCACTTTTTTTCAACCGTCCAAAGTGCGAAAGCCCCAAAATAAAAATAAATAATAAACAAAAGGTAGAGAGAAAATAAAGCGTATCAAAATCTAAGCTATCCAAGGTCCTAGTTAGAAACTCTGCTCTGTTGGATGTCTCCTCCATTTTGTAAGATCTTAGAATATATAATAAGCTACCCATGGTCCTCTAGTTGGATTACGGGGAGAAACCTCAGGAAAGTTTGAAAATTGCGGGAAGGATGTCATATTAAAATAGGACAAAAAAGGACTTTAATAAAGAGATTCTCTAATCCTAGGAAAACGGTAACAATATCATTAGGGCGTCGGCAAAAGACAACAAAAACATGAAAGATATACAGGATGAAAGTAAATTAGTGATCAGGTGCGCTTAACAGGAATCTACACAAAGCAACGAAAATCGCGGACATACAGAAAATAATGTAGAATACTCATGACAAAACACTCAGAAAGAGTCCAAGGCGTTCTTTGCCTAACAAATCAGAAGCTGCTTCAAAGAGAAGTCGATAGAAAATATAATTCTCATAATGGTAATGGATAGTGCTTTCAATAATTTTTGTGTGTGCATACTTTATTTTGATCAAAATTGGGAAGTCTATAGAAATAAGTTATGATATATCGAATGTAGCAACCATTAAAATGATGAATATATTCGTCAGATAGTTTTATCTCTTCCATCCCACATGAAATTGAAACGTTTCCTCTTTCACAAGATCTGGATTGGTATCTTCCATCTGAAACGGTTACAATGCAGTCAATAGAAAGAAGTCTTGTTAGGGACTGGACTGAAAAAAATTTAAGAAAGTCGGGGCAATTTTAGAATTTCTTATTCTCATCAAGGAACACTTGAGAAAAGACCATTTCTAGAACAAAGCAAGAAATTTTTAAAGAATAATCCCGATTTTAATCCGTTAATAGTTATAATATAGTAAATTTGTCTCAGGGATACAAATTCAAAGACTTCTAAAGTTTATTGGAAAGTTTAAAATAAACTTATTCAAGAAGGCATGCCCTAGGAATTTTTCATTGATTTTCCCAAATTGTTTTGGCATAACTACTATCTTGACCCTTTTATTTTTGGGGGGAGTGCTTAAGAAAAAAATATCGATTTCTCATTCCGAAAATGCATAAATTGGTATCTTATGGCAAAATTGGAAAAAAAAGAAACATATTGCAATTTTGTTTGATCAACAGAAAGTAATTGATCATGTATTTTTTTTTTTTTTTTTTTGGGAGAGAATCCAATTGGGAATTTCTGCATCACAATAAGCTTATGTTGATAGAGTAGCTGGGGGTGAGCATGGTCCGGGTTGGTCCGGGCCACCCCCTAACCCTAGGACCAACCCGTACAGTGTCGGTCCTTAATTTTTAGGACCGAGGACCGGACCGACCCAATGGGTTCGGTCTGATTCCAGGGTCAACCCGGGACCGATCGATAATTTTTTTCGTCTTATTTTTTATACTCCCTAAAAAAGCAAACCTACAAATTCAAATTACACATCCATTGACAATGCGACATTATGCAACTAAATTATAAATACCAATACATATTTAACAAATTTAAGATGACACCATAGAAATTTCGTATTTGCTAACTACTCATCGAGATATGGGACAAGATGGAAAGTTCTTGTAATCATCTATCTTTAATATTCATAATATCATATGCAAAAGCGTTTTCTGCATTTGATCATGTAGAGTCCACTCAACCAAAAAATGAGCTTTACACCACTTGACTAGCAAATCACCGTTGCAACTACAATACTACTCTACTCCTCACAAACTTCTACCATTTGACACAAATTGAAAAGCAAAGTGCAGCTGAAATTAATTAGTAAAATACAATTAAACTATAAAAATTTCAAAATACTTAATATAAATCATGAATATATAACTTCACATCTTCTTAATTCACTTGAACTTCTAAACACCTAAAAACAAAACAAACGACATATAATTAATACTCAACAAAAGTTTTAAATTGAAATTACTATTAGTATTATTGATAGAACATTTCAATATAATATAATATAACAAACATTTTACTTAGATTTAAATATATAAAAGAATTATACATAATATAATATAATATATAGGGTTGGTCCAGGGTTGGACCGACCCAAAACTCTTAGGACCGAGGACCAACCCGCACAGTGTTGGTCTTGGAATTTCAGGACCGAGGACCGACCCAGTCCCCTTGGGAACCGGACCAGGACCGGCAGGGTTGGGCCGGTCCAGGGTTGGTCTAAGGTCAACCCTAGACCGCTGCTCACCCCTAGCTTTGACGCAAGGGTTTTCCGGCGCTGATGGATCGATGGAGCGCTACTCTGAGGGTCCCGATCCACGCCAAGGGCACCGCTTGCTGCCGAGTCGCCGTATCTCTCTGCCTCTCGCCGTCTTCCGAAGCCCTACTCGTAGGCCCCCGCCCCTCTGCTCACCCCACTGCAATACCTTAGTCGCACTCTTGTTTGATTCGCTCGGTGTGTTTCACTTTCGCCGTGATGGGGACAGGCGCCGTCCGCCAATGCCGTCTTCTTCAATGGGGATCGAGTCGGAGGGACCGGGAACCCCGTCGTGGAGAGGCTGTCGGACCCGCAGGCGATAGCCGACGTTCTCGTGTCGAAGTTCGGCGGCGCCGTCACCGCGTGGGTCGTCGAGGCTTCCACCTTCAACGGGCCCTTTGCCGTCTATAAGGAGTTCGTCCCTTCGGCGAACAAGTATGGGGAGCCCAGATCGTATGGCCACGTCGGGTTCCCTGCTTCTTCGTCGACCGTCTCGCTGTTGTCGAATTGCCTTGAGGAGGTGAAGTCATTCCTGGTGCTTGTGCTCTTTGGAGCGTACTGCTGGATCTTGGGAATGGGGCATTTGAAAAAACTGAAAAGTTGTGTCTTTTGCTGATGTCTTTGTGAAGCAAATTTTGTGCATTTGTTTGATGTGGTGTGTTTCTGTGAATCTTGTCATAGGGAGTGTGGTATGGGAGGATCCAGATCCTTGCTAGGATCTTTGTTTGGTTTTACATGATTCCAAGGGGGTTTACAAGTTACAAAGAAAAATTGGAAAATCACCCAGAAATAAAGAATAAGACAAGGTAAAATTACCCAAAAGTAAGGAAGATGACCGTACCATAAAATTGGGAAGAATTACTAATTTGCAGAGAAAATCGCTGTGTATGGGACATGGAGTCATATGATATGTGTTCTCTGCTACATGCTCTTTCGCTCGTTGTCATAGTATATTGTCTGTTACTTCCTTGAGTGGTCCGTACATGAGGAACATGATGGATACATGAAGCATCTTGAGAAATAGTGCCTGTAACTAAATTTCTTTTCTAGGCAGGTCGATTCCTGAATTTAGAAATGTATACAGCATGATAGAATGTGAGCACCAAGTAGAAAAAAAGCTTGAAGAAAATAGCCTGGAAAACGAGAAGGAATGAAGTTGGGTGACAATTAGAAGCGTACTTATTTTGCGACTTAAGAATATGACCTCTCCTTTTAGCCATTTAAGATCTCATGTGTTTGGTCTTTTTGAAACTCGAAAGCCGTCTCTGGTATGATGGTTTTCTCATGCTAACTAGTTGGGGATTTCAGGTGAAGAATGTTTTCTCATGCTAACTAGTTGGGTATTTCAGGTGAAGAATGTTCTTTCAAGGAAAAAAGAATCTTGTGTCCACAAGCTTATTACCACCGCAGGGACATCCACCGAAAACTGTCATCCTCGGTTTTAGCAAAGGTGGCACTGTGCTTAACCAGCTTGTGACTGAGCTCAGCCATTTCGAACCTTCATCTTCTGGACATCCATCTTTTGCTGGACAAGAGCTATTGAGCCATGAAGCCCCTGATATTCGGGTGGGGACTCAAATTTTACCTACTACGAAAGAGAGATTTCTGAGCAGCATCCAAGAAATCCATTACGTTGATGTTGGCCTAAATTCCTCTGGCGCATACATCACCGATCCAAATGTGATTGGCAGACTCTCCCAACAGTTTGTACAACGAGCTCAGGCATTGTGATTCGTCCTTCATGGAACTCCTAGGCAATGGTGCGACCGTAATTGCATTTGGATTCGCCGTGAAAAGGATAGACTGCTGCACCTGCTCGAATCTGAACCGCAGAAGGCCGGAGGCAAAAGACAGGTAGCAGAGAAGTTTTATTTTGCTGACAGGCCTCCAGATCTAGAGATGCATTTTGCGATAATTGAAAATTTGGATGTGAGCATCTAACTTATAAAAGTTACGGAGTGGTATCATGACTTGTACAGCGTTGTGTTTAGACAGAGTTGAGAGCTGCTTGTTTGTGCCTGTTCACTACACTTTACCCAGTTATTCTTACTCTTGTTTTCCCTTGACAGACACATAGTTTTTACTTGGCAAAAAATAAAGAGTAATTCAGAGTATGTGTAAGACCTCAGTGTAATGAAGAATGATCAGAGTATGTATAAGGACTACCTCATTGTAATGAAAAATGAAACAGTCTCATCTTTAAGGCCATCTATTTAGGTTTCAGCGCATGTATTTCCTGATCCATGGGATAGGAGACCTTGGACTTACATTCAAGATTGAGTTTCATGTCAAAGGAGAAAGTAAAACGGTAATGTAATGTCCCCTCTCTGGCGGGAAAACTTTTCCCTTCCTTACAGTCGAGCTTAGCCTCTCCTCGAGATAAATTTGTATGTTTGGTCACAAAGCTATTCCTTACTGGAGGTTCAGTGATCACTCCTTTTCCAACTTATCAGACACTTTAGTTTCTCAATCCTTGGCTGATAATCAAATAACAACTACAGATAAAAAAAAAGGGTGTTATTACCTATGTGTTTCTTTGACTAACAAGAAGCAACGACTGCACTAAAAGATGGCCACTGGCATTTTCCCTCTATTGGAGCACAAAATGTAGCTTTGATTTACAACTCACAGCAGCTACATGAACTGCACTGAATGTTAGTAGACAACTAACGGTATAATAGACTAATGATGTGCTTACAGCAATGGAATTTTTTTTTTAAAAATGTAATAATAACTTAGGGCTAACACAACCCATTATCCAATAGTAACCAACAATAACCACTTTTAACCTAATAACCAATAATGAGAGCCAACGGAAATTGACTGCTCACTTTAACCCAAGTACATGCTTGTGCGAATCGGGGCTTGATTAGCGATGGTTTCAGTTATCATTGCCGCACTCGTCATGACATGATAATACTAAGTATCGCCAAGCAGGATTACAATCGGTTCATGAGGTTTCCATCGCAACTTTTCTAAATATAGATCCGCTGTGTTCGATATCAAATTGACTAATGCAGTGCAACCTCAGGGGGAAATATAATTAAAGAGGTAAAAAGAGGTTAATTACGTTCGGGTTTCAGATTTGGTAATTCAAGGTGAGGAAAAACCGAAAATTTGGTTGACAATTTTGCCCTTAGTGAAAGTTTAGCCGACATCATGTGCCTGGAGATCGAAGTAAAAATTGGCTGGAATCGGAGTCGGGATGATTGCAACGAATAAGTGGGCGCTTTTTGGTTTTCTTATGAAATATATATGTCCACGTCCCGTTTGCTAAAATGACTAGCTTCGGCTTGTAATTGATTCCGATTATGAGTAATTTGTGGACTCAAAAGTTAATTTACAGTATATAAGATAATTTTGCATTTATAAATATTTACAAACCAGAAGGTAATTTACGACGTTGAAACTAATTTTATGAACATTATTTTGTGAGTAATTTTCTGAGAATGAGTACAATTACGATCATTAAGAATCAGCACTCACTCCATTTATTTATTACAAGGTAAGATGAATTATATTTTATAAGTTAAATTACTACTTCGAATTTGATCTTATAACATACTTTATCTTAAGAAATGTTACCACTTTGAAGGTAAATTACTCCTTTTAAAGATTATAGAAGTAATTCACTCTCGCATGAGGTGAACACTACAACAATAAGTAAATTACGATAAAAAGTTGCCAATTGTGGAAAAGCAATTTACCATCTCACAAGAAAACATTTACAATTAAATGGAAATTACAAAACGATAACCTTCACTACATAATTTATAGGGAAAATCTCAAATAATGATTCAAAGTGAGTCTGCTTTTCTCAAATAAGAACTTGAAGTGACCGTTGTTCCGAATAAGGACCTAAATAGCTAACAAGTCTCAAATAAGGACTGAACCCGTTGGCCGGCCAAAATGTTCACCGGCTGGCGAGCGTGTGAAATTTCTAGTGGCCGAAATATGGGCAATTTTGTCCCAAAAAATTATAGATAGAAATTAATAAACCGTAAAAACAAAACCCCCAAACTCTTCAGGTTCTTCTTCTTCCGCTCTTCATCTTTTACGTTCTTTGTCCCCTCTTGTTTGGAGAACTCACATTCTCTGTTGATGGAGCAAGATCCCTATCTCCTTGAGTTCCAAAGGTACATGCCCCCCCCTCTCTCTCTCTCTCTCTCTCTCTCTCTCTCTCTCTCTCAATTTGAACGAAACTGACCTCGGTTGAATGATAGTGTGAATCAAAGTGTATGGCGAACCTAGGAAAATATAATGAAGAATCAAGGCCCTCGTGTTACACACGAGTCTCAATAATGAAAAGGTGGCTTTACTCAAGATTTGTCTTCTTTGTTGGAAATAAACGAAGACAGAAAACAAAAGAAGAAGATGTGAAGAAACGAAGGTAGGGGTTTCTTGTTGTGTTTCAATTCGTATTCCATTAACAGAAAATTTCCTTGCTCCAAGCGAGAGAGGATAAAGAATGGAGAAGATGAAGAGCAGAAGAAGAAAAATGTGAGAACATGAAGAGTTTTTCTTTTTAGGCCAAAAATCGTGAAGAGTTTGGGGAGTCGTTTTTAAGGTTTGTTAATTTCTATCTATATTTTTTTTGAACAAAATTGCCCATATTCCGGCTACGGAAATGTCACTCTCACCGTCGATGAACATTTTGATTGGCCGGTAAGTTCAGGTCCTTATTTAAGACTTATTAGCCACTTCGATCCTCATTTGGGACAACAGCCACTTCGGGTTCTTATTTGAGAAAATAGGCTTACTTTGAGTCCTTCTTTGAGATTTTCCCTAATTTATACTTAACTTACTTCTTAGGAAAATACACGAGAATTAATTTCGATAGGAAATTCCAACAAGGCATTTATTTTGTTATACTGTAATTTTGCTTAAATAGTCGAAATTGATAGTTCATTTTGTGTCGGTCGATGCTTACTTCGACGAGTCCGCGAGTAAGTTGTGCATGGAGCAGTCGAAATCCGTCGTCTGGACTCCCCTGGAACGGAGATTTCTCTACCTCCTTCAACGGACTAGGAACTCTCGACCCGCTCTCCTCCAGATCCACGCCTTCATGCTTTGCCACGCTCTCGACCTCAACGTCAACCTCCTCACCAAGCTCGTCGCCAGCTGCGCCTCCGTCGCCTCCGGCTGCGATCCACTCGCTGGATTACGCCATGCTCGTCTCCTGTTCGACAAAAGTCCCCACAGAGACGATGGGTTCCTCTGCAACGCCGTGATCAGAGCCCACGTGGGTCTGCCCCAGTTTGACGAGGCTCTTGTTCTTTACCGTGATCTCCGGAGGAGCACCGGCTTTTCGCCCGATAACTTCACGTTCACCGTGCTGGCGAAGTGTGGCTCGTTGGCTACGTCCTGTTGGGAAGAGCTGCAGGTGCAGAGCCATGTTGTTAAGATGGGGTTTTGGTCGGACTTTTATGTGTCCACGGCGTTTGTGGATTTGTATGCGAAATGGGGGAGCGTGGAAGCTGCGAGGATGTTGTTTGACGACATGAGCGTGAGGAATCTGGTCTCGTGGACAGCTCTGATAGGTGGTTATGCGAGGAGAGGGGATATGGGGAATGCAATGAAGTTGTTCGAGGAAATGCCTGAGAAGACTCTGCTGCATATAACTTAATGATTGATGGCTATGTTAAGTTGGGAGATATGGACCCAGCCAAGGATCTGTTTAATGAAATGCTGGAGTGGAATGTGGTTTCTTGGACTACAATAATTAATGGGTATTGCAATGTTGGCGACAGAAAATCTGCTCGCTCACTCTTCAATCCCATGCCAGAAGAGAATCTGTATTCTTGGAACGTGATAATTAATGGATATTGCCAAAATAAACAGCCCCATGAAGCTTTGAGACAGTTTTCTGAGATGCAGTCAACTGCATTGGTTGAGCCTGATGAAGTCGCTCTTGTATGCGTTCTTCCAGCTATAGCTGATCTGGGTGCTCTAGATTTAGGCAATCAGGTTTACCATATTGCACAGAAAAAGAAGCTTGGCCGAGCAAGCAATGTGGGCACGGCACTTGTGGATATGTTTGCCAAATGTGGTGAGATTAGTAAAGCCAAAAGTGTGTTTAATATGTTGCACGAAAGACAAGTAGCTCGTTATAACATGCTTTCACCCTTTATCGATGCTACGATTTGCATCCTTCCATAATTAGGACTGAATTGGATTGCAAAACAATGATGAATGTATCTAATTGATGCACTTACCTGCGGATCAAGCTTTACATCCAAGGTTGGATTGGATTAAAGACCTTGGATGAAGCTGGGAAAGTAAATGCGTATTTAGTAACGATTCTCTCCGAAAACAATTTTTTTTTAATCAAAAATAGTTTTTTTTTTTAATTTTTCATTTTCCAAAAAAAATTCTAAGTATAAGAACACGCTTGGTAAATGCAAAATTTTTTATTCTAGGGATAGAAATGCATTTGGTAAAATTATATAATTTTGTTGTTTCTTTTAAGTTTTAATTTTTTTTTCCTTTTTTCTTCTTTCTTTTTCGTTTCTCACCTTATTCCTCCTTTGTGACCGCGCTAGCCACGGTGGCGGCTAGTGAGGCTTGGCCTCGCCTTGGTTGGGCAAGCTCGAGCTTGCCTAGATCTGGCGAGGCCAAGCTTGCCTAGCCATTGATGAGGCCAAGCCTCGTCGGGCCACCACTAGGTGACGCCAGTGGCTAGGCGAGCTTGGCCTCACCCAGCCACGACGAGGTTCGAGCCGACAAGCCTCGCCATGGCTTGGTGTCGTTGCGGGCAGTGACGCTTCGGTGAGTTTCGCAAGCCCTAGTTAGCCGGTCGCTGACCATGGCCGAGGTCAACGACCGGCCAAAATGAAGGAGAAAGAAATGAAAGAGAAGAAGAGAAAAGAGAAGAGAAAGGAAGAGAAAAGAAAAAATTGTTCCTTGGAATAAGAATTTACTTTTTTCTACTTCTTATTTCTGATCCAAATCTATTTCCAAAAAAAAAAAAGAAAATAGATTTTTTCTTTCTGGGAACAAAAGTTTTACCAAACATGTTTCTATTTTTTTTCGTTACTCAGAACAAAAGAAAAGAAATAGTTATTCCGGGAAACATAAATAAAATTTGCCAAACAGGCCCTAAATTTATTAATGTCTCTATGAACCATCTCCAGATCTCTTGCTGACATGCGAAAATATGTAGTACCTTACTTGTTGGATGATGCAGCTTTAGCGAAAAACATGACAATAGGCACTGCTTCTAGCAGTTGGACCGCATGGGTTCAGGGTTTGCATTGAAGAATGGTTAGGCCGTTTGAGGATCGGTTGCTACTACTTTTTGTGCATTAGCGAGTGACGTATGTATTTCATGCACGAACATGAAAGACAAAGCAAGATGATTGTTTTTGGGCTGGGTGCGCGACTGAATTTTTATAAGTTGATACAGTGATACATTCTTGGCCTTGTGTACCTAATTATTTGATAAGTTACTTGCTGGATTGACCTCAAAGTTCTGAGATCGCACAAAAAGATGACATTCCCATTTATATGTAGGCTTATGAATTTTTTTAATTATCGGAAGGCAAGGATCTCGCATGACCCATGACTCTTGCTCTCCATAGATGAGAATATTATGGTACTTCTGGCAGTTCTGTTGCAACTATGTCATCAAAGAGCGATGCATAGAAATCTAGGCCAAGTCACAATTTAATGGCAACTTCAAATAGATAGAAAACATCACATTCTTCGGCAAAACCTTCTGCGCACTTAAAACGAAAGTTGGTGTTGGTTGCATTACGATATCGCTAACAACCGTTTCTACTTGTACAGCTCACAAAATGTTGGTAACTTAGTAATTCATTTGACAAATGGCATATTCATTACTATATCAATAACTTCTAATCCCTTACAAGATTTACTTGTAAAATTTAAAAATTGTTGACTTACTAATCAATCTTACGTTGGTAAATTCATTATGATGTCAGTTATTTATTAATCTCTACCATGTTCACCTGTAAAAGTTAAGTGAAGTTGGTGACTCACAAATCAATTTAACATTGCGGATTTACATCATAAACTTTTCAAACATCTACGAAGGTTGAAGAATGTTGAAAGTAATTCATGAAAATTAAAGTAATGGCAACCAACAAGTAGAAACAAACAAAACTCAATAACGCTACGAAGAGACATTTTTAAATTAAAATACCACCAACTCCAACACTTTCGTTTCGACCTAACGATTATCACCAAACATTTCCAACTTGACGTTCAATCCACTTGTACATCCTTTTTTTTTTTTTTTTTTTCTTTTGATCCAAGTACATCCTTCACACGCACGAGAAGTAAAACATGTTGGTATTTGCAGCGCTCCAGTCATCTTGAGCATGGCAATTTTGCCGGCACGCAATCCAACGGGCCGGAAGTAAGAGGTTTTGAATTAGACAGCCAACATACGAGTGCTCGAACTCGACAGCTGACAAAGCAAACAGAAAATTTCACGTGCACAAGGTTACGGGACTATAGAACCGACAGGCCCAACTTATTTAGCAGCTTTCCTAGAGGATCCCATAATCAAACAATAAGCTTCGGACGTATCTTCTGGAAGGTCCACGCAGCCCAAAGAAAACAGGGGCCTCGGGTTCCAGGAAAGCACCAATTAAATATATAATCACGAGACATCCAAGCATGACATAAGGAACGATTCCAATACCGACAGTTCTGATCAAGACTACATACGTACCCAAAGCAAAGGCTAGCCCCATCGCGATTATCGCAACAACAATGCAATTTTTGGCGGTGAAATAATATCTCACCTGTTGGCGAGCGCCCAACGTAGAAATATCAAATTGTAAGAATATCGCCAGGATGGATAAACTGAATGCAGTAGTGTTAGATATAACAAAGGCTTTGAAAGCTGCCCTGCCAGCAAGAGTAGGCATTCCTGAGTTGGGTCCATCATTGTTATAACCTCCGGGCATCGTAAAGGTCGCTACGAAGGTGACTGTGGCTATGAGCACTGCCACTAGCACTTGAAGGTCAATTATTTTTTCTTTTGACGATTTATGATTTTCTCGGTCGGTGATAGACATTGCTGGTAGATCCTCAACAAATTGATGGTCTAACCTCTTCTTAACATGTTCAATAACCCAGCCTTGACAACCCGAGATTGCACTAGATTGTTGCAACACATGTTCAACTTTGGCAGCTTTGTAGCCGACCTAAAAAATGTACAGAAAGTATCAATTAAAGAGTGGTCTTTCCCGAAGAAATATTTGAAGACTCTCACTTTACACACCGAAAACCCATTTATAACAAAAAGAACGCCCGAGGAGTGCTAAATATAGTTCTATAGCTAAATGAAATTATCTAGGAGTTGGTTGAAAACCTTTTCCCAGATGGGACAGAGTGCAAGTTCTCTCTTTTACCTCAAAAACTATTTGAAAGGGGACAAAAAGAAACAGAAGGGTTTTAGCTAAATATTGTACAAAATATTCTGATTCTTTTGTATGAATATCGCTCAATAGTCGTTTTAAAGTCAAAAGGTGCATATCAACCTTTGGATTGGGATTTTGAGAAAATTTTCTTAAGTTAAATCTTAAAGCTACCTCTTAAATGGCTGACACCTCAGCGCAGGAGCCATTAGACAGTTCAAATCTATCATGTATTATTCTTTCCTTTTCCTTTTCTTTTCTTTTTTTCCCCTTTACCTTGTCCCCTAACATTAGAGGAACCCAACCCAAAATGTTCGGCATTGCTTTCAAGATAAGTAGGACACGCTATTTCTTTTGAACTGGTTGAAGACCCGCCTGTTGCATGAAATTTGAAATTTATACTAATTGAATTTTGTTTTCATGATATAGTATGATCATACGAAACAATATTTACAAATGTCATAAATTATATTTTAGACAACTAACATATATTTATTAACCAAACAACAAATTTAACTAGCACTGAACATTACTAAGTTTTTTGTCTTAAACTATACCTTGTTACTTGAAAATTTTGTTACTAACAAAATATTCCATTTTAATATTGATCCAAATGCAGTTAACTATTGTTATTAATACGTTTTTTTTTTTGTGTATAATCAGATTTTTAAGTAGGTTTTTAATACGTGGGAATTCATTAGAAGGTTCAAGACTATAAGTATTAACCGAATATATATAGACTTATGTTTTTAACAATTTGGCAATAATAACTACCCAAAAGATAATCAATTGGCCAACTGAAATTTGTATATGACAATGCAAATGCATAACTATGTTCTAGATCAAAAATAAAAATTTGATTGCAACTTTTTAGATTCAATATTGTGTTACTTTTGCAATACTCATAAATTTATCTTAATAAGTTTTCAAATAATCTAATTAATTTTACATGTCTTTTTGTCTTGAACGAGCTCCTTATATGTGGTGATGGGACCATACATTTTGCATTGTTCCTAAAAATACCTTTCATTAGCCAAAAATGAATAATTTAGAAGATTTTTTTTTAAAAAAATCGCTTATATTACCTATAGAAATAAATGAACAATTTTTTTTTTTTTTAGCATCCATGAAAATGTTCGACAAAAATTACCAATAATGAATATTTCTAATTACTAATTATTCAAACGATCCAAGCGATCATTTTTAAGGAGAATATTTTTTCTAAAACTTCATTTATTTTGCGAAAAATAAATGATTTGGAAAAATATTTTACTTAAAATGATTACTTATGTTGCTTAAAATAATTAGTCAATAAAATATTTTTTCATTGTTGATGACAATTTATGTTTAAATATTTTCATGAGCAATGAATTTTCTTTTGTTGATTCATTTTCATAAATCATAAGCGATATAAGATATCACTTTTAAGAAAATGCTTTTCAAATTATTTATTTTCAGCTAAACAAATGCAGTGGCATTTTTATGCAACATCCACTTTATAGATAAAATATTGAAAAATAAAAAAGAGATATGAGCCTACACATTTAGTATATAATAAATATATACCAACTCATAAACATGAATGAACCAAAAACTTCACATGGCTATGCGAATGGATGTTGACATTCTTTTGTAGGAACATCAATTATAGATTAAGCGGATAAAAGAGCCTTATTCTTTTTTTCCTGATTGATGTAATAGTTAGTGTGCTAATAAATTTTAAGTAATGTAAGAGGGAATGAAGCTTTGCTGAACACGTGGTTTAACCATGAAGTTCAATTCTATTCAATTTTATAATTTAGATATGAAGTATAAATGACTTCACTCTCAGTCCCTTTTCCTAAGATATGTCACCCTTAATAAAGCAATCTATGCTATGATTTGCTAAAACTGAAATGCAGTCAATATGCTGAAACAATTGAATAAGCAAAACAAGTTGACTCCAAAAGATTTCAATTGGCTTGTTTGTTGGTACCTGAAATGAATATCCCCTGACCACAGTTTCTTAACGATAGTGAAGAAATGACTCTGCGAGTGAACAAATCTTACTATATGGTGTTCAAGCAAGTATACCTCTTCATGAACTTGAAAAATTTGAATGGCAGTCAAATGAGCCTTGTTTGTGGCCAAATGGTCCACCTTCTTGTCTCGTGCAAGTAAGTATATGATGTTGTACTGTTTATGAAGTGTAGCCAAATGGAGAGCGGTGTTTCCGTCAACGTCTTGTTCATTGATAAAATCCTCTAGGATTGGCTTCCCCAATATGTACTTGACAACATTTGCTCGTCCTCCGATAACAGCTGCATGAAGAGCTGTTTGCCTTTTGGTGTTCAGTATGTCACAACTATCAGGACAGGATCTAAGAAGCTCACCAATCACATTGACATGGCCTTGAAATGCTGCAATGTGAAGAGCTGATTGCCCTTCTTTGTCTACGACATATGCTACAGAATTATCATATTGTAGGAGTAGTCGAATTGTTTCGCCTTTGCCAAAGCAAGCGACAAAATGGAGAGGAGTCCACCCTATATCATCTTGTTCTTTGATCATTTCTGGTCTCTTGTCCAGGATTTCCCTCCAACCTTTGCAAACACAATACAAATATGTTATGATTTAGACTGTTTTTAGCATCTTGACATAGATATTTTACATTGCATTTCATTTCATTTAGCTTTCCCTTTTTTCTCCGTACTAGGGAGAAATATGTCATGGTTACTCTGAAGTTTCACTAGTGATCTAGTGTAACACATGCAGAATCTAACTACCTTCAATCTAGCGTATTGCAGGACCTTGTAAAGTTTTTTTTATTTTTTATTTATTTTGATAAGTAAATTTGTCAGAAATTCGTAAAGTTAATTGAGAAGAATCTCCTTTTTTATTCAGCAAGGCATATGCTCGGTCAAGGGTAGAATTAAAGACCAAGGCTTTTTACTCTGATGCCAATCATTTTACTTGAGTATGGCACCTTCTACATTTTCCAATGATAAAATCAGTGCACCTCCGTTTTTTCAAGTCGTCATAATTTTCCCTCAAGGGTTAAAAAAAATCGCATTAATATACCCCGGTCTTTTGGAAATGTGTTGCAGTGTGCCCTATCATCAATTGTCAATTGAAAAGGAAGTGATCATAAGGAGAAAATGTCGAAACTAAGGAGAATACCCAAAAAAAAAAAAAAAAACGAACTGCATGAGAGAGAAAAGGGAAGACGAAGGAGTATGGTGGTGGTTGCTGCCACTGCCACCACAGGAGGGTATTGATGATGATGGTGCTTGGAGAATAAGATCTAGAGAGAAATCAAGTTCTTGCGAAAAGTACAATCTTCATAACAATGAGTTTTTCGAATGAAAAAGTAATCCCAAATGCACCTGGTTCCTTGGGAAATTCTGTCGGATAATACTATTATGTACAAACTCTACTCTTCTTCTTTTAGTCCGCAAACTAAGAGAAGATGAACCAATTGGAACTCATTTAAATATTTTCAAAACATAAACCTCTAGCATAAGTGGTCAAGAGGCATGTCCTTCGAAAAAGCATGACCTTTCACCAATATAAAGTAATATAAAGTAATAACAAATAAATAAATGACTGCGCTTTTTTCACTCTTTCTTTATTTAAAAACTCCGTGTCACAGTATTTTAATCATATCTCCCTTATGTGGCCGGTCAAATGTGTTGTCCCTCTCTTTTTTGGTCATTTCCTTTCCAGCGGGTGTCACTCTCCTACTTCTTGTCTTTCCACTCCTCTAGTGTCCCTCTCCATTCCCTCTCTTCCGTTTTTGGCTTCCGACACAGCCATTGGAGCAAGTATACACTCTAGAAGGAGCATCGATGGAAGAGAGATTGCGCCAAAAGTTCCAGAACTTTGATGAGAAGTCGAAGTGAATATTGTTTTTCTTATTATAATTACAAAATACTAGTGCAAACGGGATCATCATTGCTACCACCGGCAATCTCACCAAAAGAGGAGCCTCGCGCTAGAGAGAGAACTTCGGTTATCATTTGTTAAGGTGGGTTTAGAATCTCATGATACTTACCTGGTAGTTCGAAGTGCACCGCAGCATGCAGAGCTGTCAGTCCCTTAGGGCCCTTGTGAGAGGATGGTGACGAGGAAGCGCATAAAATTGGCCCAATGATATCTGAACATTTTCGATGTGCTGCGAGATAAAGCGGGGACTCATCAGCAGCATTAGTAATATCACATAGTTGAGGATCTTCTTCAATCAGCAACTCCACCACCCCCTTGCAACCTCCTCTCACTGCATAGTGCAGCGAGGTATCCTTATATGAATTCGGTCTCCTAAGTAGCTCCTTGTATTCATTAGGTTGAAGCAGTGCTTTAGCCTGATCAGTGAAAACTTGAACAACTTCACGGCTTCCTACTTTAGTAGCAACATGTAAAGGGGTGTCTCCTTGGTAATTACCTTGCTGAAGAAGGGACAATCTTGATGGATGTTGAAGAAGATCTCAGATGAAATTTATCTGCTGGTACTGAGCCGCAACGTGAAGAATGTTGTTCCCCTTTAGCGTTGTTTGGTGGAAAAGTTCCTGTCCATTTTCCAAAATTATTGTTGTTAGGGAAAGAAAGTCTCCTGACTTTGCAGCCTCATACATTTTAGGATGCATTCTCGCTCTCTCCATCGTTCCCAGGACACAGAGTAGTTGCAAGTGAACTTGTCAATATAAACAATCGGTTGAAGTAAGAGAAATTTTTTTTGGGAGCTATTTAAGAGGACTGGTCTAAAGGGAGGATGCTAGAGAGGAAATTTAGTCGAGCTTCTTTGGAGTACTAGAAAGGAGACAACTATATATATATAGTGAACCTTCAATTGTTCCTAAGAAATCGAAATAAATTTATCAAGTATAGAGAATAGTTTCCAAAAATCAAATAGGTATGCCCGTTTGGACTTTCTGTTATCCACACGCAAACAAATAATACGTGGGGGCAACTCTTTTTAGAAGGAAAGAGGACAAGTACAAACCAAAAATAATAATAACAAATAAATTAGGACGTCACTATTTTCACCCCTTATATGATTAAATATACCCAATTTTTATCCGAGAAGACAAAATTGCCTTCAATCATCCAATTACAATTTAAAGTGGCAGTCCCAAATTTATTGACTTTCCTTTGTTTTAGTTTTTATGTTTCAATGTAGAATTTAGTTACCAAAAAGACAAAATTACTCTATATATCAAAAGGCATCTTTTTAATGTCATATTTTACTTCCATTAAAATTAGTTTTGTCGAAAAGAGAAGTCTCCAAGAATTCTAGTTCTTTTCTACATTGTCGATCAAATTTATAGATAACTTGTGGATTATATTCTAGAAGTAATGTAACATGGACAATTTTTTTAGCAAAATCATTTGTTTATAAATTTTCATTTTTGTTGTGTATATCAACATCAAATCCAATCTTATCTGTCTTCTTAATACACACACACACACACACACACACACACACACACGCGATTAATTGGATGAAGCAAAAGAAAAATACTTCGAAGATCTTCTAAAATAAAATCACAATTGAATTCTCCAACGTGAAAATTTAAAGATGAAATGTAATTAAATCAAAGCATTGCATAAAGTAAGAATTTTTTAAATGCGAGTGAAATCTCATTATTTTGGATTAACAAAAATTAATATCATCTATAAAGTGTCTATGGAAAGATATCAAGATAGCTTATCATGCATAATATTTTTAGTGTATTCCTAGATATTTTTATAACATCTTACATGTTTCGGTAAAAATATCTCACAATAGCAAGAAAAAAGAAGAAGATAGATTCTTTAATATAGTTATTAATGAGACTTGATATATATTTTAGACTAATGAAATTAAAAATAAAAAATTCACCAAGAAAGTGAGCTTTTGAGATAAGATTGACAAAGAATAGATAAGTTATTATAAGAGCAATGATGTAAAAAGAACTTTTAAATTTTTTACCATATCAAAGAATGTCTTTTCCCTTGCTATTGGTGAGGTACTTTTATACGGAGCATGTAAAATGTTATAGGAATATCTAGGAATATTGTAAAAAAAATTCTTTAATACACTAAAAAGCAAAAAAATATGAAATGCTTAATGATGACAACTAGATTCTAATTAGAAATAGAAAAAGTAGAAGCAAAAAGAAATGGGGCCATCACTCTGTAATTGAATGATTGAAAGCTTTTTCATTTTTCTTAGTGTAGATTGGGTGAATTTAATCATATAGGTAGTGAAAAGTGCGGTCCGCATATTATAAGCATGAAATTGAGTTGAGTCCGCCTTCCACTTTTCATCAAAATCAGAACCATCGCACATGCATGATTCGAACATTCTTCTTGAAGAATTGAATGTGATTGAATTCATTTACTAAAGTAATGGCATTCGTGGGCCCACTTTTAGCTGTAGTTTCTTTTTTTCCTTTTTTTTTTTTTCCTTTTATTAACCGGCAAGTCCTTTACTCTTTTCGGTCTACATGGTCCTAGTTTCTCGTGAGTTATGCATTTCCATCATGTTACACGCGATGGACCCTAGCCAAATCAGGTCTCCCTCAAAGATTTACATACGTAAACTTTTTTGGGTGCACGAACTTAGGTAATGTTAGTTGACAGCACAATTTGAGGATCACCTTTACTTCTATGACCCATTGGCAGAAGTCAGTGCTCATAATCATATGTTTTCTATTGTGATGTTTGCATAATGTACCATAACTAATAAAAATCTAAAGAAAAAAAAAAAAATTAAGATGGTTCAATGGCTATCTATCAATTTTACTATGTAGAAGAGAGACGTCACAAAAGCTAAAATTTAAAAAAAAAAAAAAAAAAAAAAAAAAGGAGAAGGCAAGAACGAAGCTATTCTGCTTTGTCAGCGAGGACCAGCAACCCTCATTGGGGTGTCAGAGACACCCAATGACTCTTGTTGGGGTGTCCGTGGGCTAGGGCTTGCAAGCCCTCGCCTACATCATACAAACGATCGTGCAACATTTGTGTGACGCTTGTGCGATGTTCGTGTAGTGGTCGTACGGCGGCGAGCGGTGGTCGTGCGATGATCGTGCGATGTTCATGTAGCGGTCGTGCGGCAACGAGCAGCAGTCGTGTGACGATCGTGTGACGTTCATGCAGTGGTCGTGCGACAATCGTGCAATGTTCGTGAAACGGTCGTGTAGCGGCAAGTGTCGGCCGACGGTCTGTGAGTATGAAGAAAAAATAAATAAATACAAAAATTTATAAATTTTTACCAAACGCATTTCTATTCTTTTTCTATTCCAAGAATAGAAATTTTGTATAATTACAAAACACCCTATTTTACTCAGAAATTATTCCCGGAGTAGAAATAGAAAAAAACTATTTCTAAAAAGAAATAGTTTTCTGAATAAAAATGTTGCCATGCGCACCCTAACTATGCATTCCCTCATGTTGATGGAGACATTCTCTAGATTCTGTACAGTATTCATGGACAACTGGGCAATTTGTTAAGTCCGCTAAAACAGTAATTCAATTGGATTGGAAATTGAACATATTGAGAAGTATGTGATACTTTATTTGATGCAAGAGAAAATCCACAGCTGTCCGTCGAGTGAGTGGGCAAATTGGGTTGACAACATCAAAGAACTAGAGTCCAGACTTAAGCTCGCTTAAACTATTAGGACAGGACTTAATTCTTGGTCATCTCTAGTATCAATGAGTTTCCAACGGCATGTTAGGAAAGAGAGGCTGTTGATAATGACTGCACATGTTATTAACGCCAATCTTAGTTAAAATAAATTTATAATTTTGAGTATATTGGGGTAGTAAAAAAATGAAAGGTGGTATCCTCGTGGAAAACTTGATGTATATCTAAAGTCTGCACAAATGCTTTTGAAAGCTTGAAAAATAACATTATAGTAGCCATTATTTACCTACAAACATGTGGTTTAGATGCCCCAATGGTCAGCTCTTTACAATTATTCTGTGCCCTTCTATGTTGTACTCCCAGTACTTCTTAGGTAGCGTAACTAACATACGGTACTGATGCAGTATATTGACAACACAATTAGCTAAATAAGGGGCGAAATGTTATAAAGATAATGTTGTAATCTATGCATTCTTACTGTTGTCTCTGTCCTGTTGCCGATTACCTAGTTTCTCATATTCATGATTAGAGTTATCTGTCTACCATAAGTGCAACTTACCTGCCTGTTTATCGAGCACCATGATTGGTCGAGTCGTCGTTGAATTTTTGTGATGACTGGGTGAGAATAAGTTCTCCAAAGTGTGAATTATACATTTTTGTGTTATGTTCTTTCTTTTTGATATTGAGGTGACAACATGTCGTGAATCACTATATATTGTTCGAAGAATTTATTTCCCTTTTTCCTTTCAAAAGTTTTGTAATATTCTTTACTATAATTCACAGAAGTTCTCTTTCTTGTCTATTGTTTCTTTATAGATGTTGCAGCATAAAACTTTCAATCTGCAGAGAAAATGTGATTCCACGTTGCAGAATGACACCTCATTAATCCACGCCACCATGGTGTAAATTTCTGCAACTTTTAGTCGTGGGGCCTTTTAACAGCAATCTATTCCTAGAACATTGTGTGTGCTACTAATGCTGTGTGCGCTACTAATGCTGTGTGCCTAGACTAAGGACCTCGACTACGTTGGCATAACTCATCTTAAGCTGCTTCAATCTGTCTTCGCATTTCAATCATGTAAAGAAGAGGAACAATATCTTGACGAATGTTTAGAGGAACTATTGACTGGAGAACTTTGTATGGGAGTTGGTACTAGTGGGAAATCAAAATGATTCATACCAAATATTTTTCTACACTGCAGACATGAAACAACATAACGTCACACATTAAATCAACTGCAGAGCTTGCTAGGTTCTTTCTTGCTACAACCGAATCTAATATAATTGACGAATCTGCTACCCTATCTTCTTGATGCGATGGTCCTTTTTATTGTCACCGGAAAAGGGAGAATTATACTGCTTAACAGCAAAAAGAGCTACGTTCCGTTATTCTCTTTCACCTGGATTGAAATTCACGATTCATTTAGTGAAAAATTTCTAATGGAAAGTGAAGAATTAGTCGACCTGTGAAAAAGAAAACGAGGATGAAAGAAAAGAATAAAGTTATGTGTGATTTTCCATTTATGTGTCCTCTTTTTCTAAGTGGACACCAGAGGAGGTTCGCTGCGGTGCTTCTGTTTCTTGCCATTGACACCAACTACCTATCTAAAAATTTTCAATTTGTCGTGTTATTGAATACCAAGCAGCGAGTCGTTCTCCTGAATTCTTTCATCCTTATCACCCAATTCCTAAGGAATCTAAATTACTTCTCAAGTGTGCTTTTGTTAATTGTTTTAACAGACTAGGCTTGTTTCTTTGTTCATGAAACTAGTGAAGAACTTCATATCATTAGTAGATACCCACGCTCAAAACCTTATAAATCTCAATGACAGATGAGCTTAAAGTTTTAAGAACACCTTAGCGGTAGTAGCTTGAAATGGAGATATCAATGTCTTTACCTATCAATGCGGGAAAATGATACTAGAAGTACCCATAACCTTCGTACGACAATTACTTCAATACTCAAAATTTTTGAGTGATTACTTGAAACCACTTAAAAAACAAACAAACAAACATAACAAAACAAAACAAAACGACAACTTCAATGCCATCGATGATTTGGGTTGTCGAAAAATTCTACATGACATTATTTTATCGTATAAACTCCGATGGGCTTTCCTGGCATGATGAAGTCAACAATTAAACCTCTAAATGACGTCATTTATAGATTGTTTGCCCCAAATTAAGGAATTGGGGCAAATTCAATGTGTTCTTGAAAAACCCTAACCCTAACCCTAATTCCTCAAATTGGGGCGAAATCATCTTATCAAATCTCGTGCTAAGAAGAGCAAAGTTAGGAAATGTTCAAAACTTGTCCACGGTACGATTTCACTACAAGGCCTTATTTCCAATCCTCCACTCATGGCCTCATCTTCACTGCAAGGCCTCCTATTCCTCTTCCAAGCTAGAAGAACCGGTCCCTTCTTCATCCATTCTCCAATTTCATCGTCCGAGCTATAGCAGAGGACGATGGAAGCATCATGAAGACAAACGAGACTTGAGAAAGAGAGCTCTGTTCTCTACTGAGAAAACCGAGCTCTATTTACTGAGCCCTCTTTCTCCATTGCGTTTTGTTGACACCTAATTTTTTGCCCAAATTATTACATATAGATTAATTAATTTTAAAAAAAGATTAAAAAAAAAGAAAAAGTTAAAAAAGAAAAAAAAAAGTTGTGGCCAATGATCTAAATGTGACTAGCCAAGCACAGGAGGTCAGATTGGAATTAAAATGGCAAATTGGGGCAAAAATGCAATTTTCAAAAGTTGAGGGACCAATTCGTAATTTTTGCAAAATTTCACCCGAGCCCTTAAATCATCATCTTAGCCCCCAATTAAGTTGAAATTAAACTTGGGTCAGGTCTAATTAATCGAATCGGGTAAAAAGGACCTAATTGCATTGAATTTGACATTTTCGGGCAAGAAAATGGCCAACTTTGAGGGACTCTCTTGCAAAATTGGGTGGAGACAATTACGAAAAATGGTCAGGATCTTAAACTACTATACATGGGGTTGCTAATTGATCAGAAACCGCGGCCAAATTGATGGATTAAAGCATACAAACTAGCTACCAAAACCCAACCCACGGTTAGGTCTTAATTCGGAGCTGATAAGTAGGCATATTGGTGGCCCCACCATATCTCATTCAGCCGCCCATATAGCTTGATATTTGCACGTGATGGAAGACCATATGTAGCAGTGCAAGTGGACGGAAATTGGCCAAGGATAAGCTCCTGACAGCATCGGAAAATCGCAGCAAAACCTGCACACTCAACAGCTGCAGAATTAAAAAAATTTGGCTAAGTCAGGAGAGTGGGTGGACTAGCTCAGTTGGCAGGCTTGGTAGGGGGCCAAAAAGCTGACCAAAAATCCCTCAATTCATGGGATAAGATTACTAAAGCAAGGTCTTTCAAGGGATGAAAAGAAAGAGATGAGGGAGAGAGGGGAGAGCTCGGAATGGTACCCCAAACACACCTTCAGAAGCAACTCCAGGAGAGAAACCCAGAAATTCAAGACCGACCTAGAGAGAGAAAAGTGAGATTTTCACACACCTACGGCCAAAATTAGCCAAAACCTTCAACTAGAGAGTGAAAATTCATTCAAAGATCTTTCCAACCATAGGTCGTACGTCCCAAATGGAGATCGGGAAGGCCTCCTAAAGCCCCCCGAAACAGTGCCCTCCTGGCGGGCCCAGAAAGTGTTGGATTTTTGATGTATCAGTACTGCTGTTTTTAGACTAAAGTTTCTCTGTTCTGTTTTTTTTATACTGTTCTAGTTTATTTTCTCACTTAGTCAATTATGTTATGCAGTTGTTGTTGTGTTATTTAGGAAGTTAAGTACTTGTTCGGTGCGATTACAAGCTGAACGTGTGTGTGTGTGTGTGTGTGCGGTTTTTTTTTTTGGTTTAAGTCGTGTTCTGTACTTGACTTTTTTATGAGAACCGCAGAAGACAGTTTCCATGCTCTGTTCTCTCCGTTTCCTCTGTTTTTTTATCTTTCTTCCTCGATATCTATAGTTCTGGTTTTTCTGCTTCTTTGCTGCTTTAATCGAATCAACGGTGGTATCGAGCATCGAATGATCTTGAGGGACTGTGAAGTGAAGCAAGTATTGTAGTGCAAAGAGGTTAGAGGGTGATGGAGACAGGTTCAAGTGGTTTTTCTGCGATGGCTTCTCCGCATTTACTTGGAGAGAATTATCAAGCATGGGCTGTTAAAATGAAAGCATTTCGGAGGGTCATGATCTCGTGGGAAGCTGTGGAGGATGATTATGAAGTTGCTCCACTTCCAAATAATCCGACCATGAATCAAATCAAGCTTCATAAAGAGAGAACCACAAGGAAAGCCAAGGCAAAATCTTGCCTGTATGCTGCTGTCTCGCCTACCATCTTCACCAGAATTATGAAGTGTGACTCTGCGAAGGTCATATGGGATTTCTTGAAGGAAGAATATGAAGGAGATGAGAAGATAAGAGGTATGAAGGTGCTGAATCTCTTGAGAGAATTTGAGAGACAGCAGATGAAGGAATCTGAGTCAGTGAAGGAATACTCAGATAGGCTAGTGGGAATAGTTGATAAAATCGAGTTTTGGGAACCGACTTGAGGGATGATAGGCTTGTTCGAAGATCCTAGTGTCTCTTCCGAAAAATTTGAAGCTATTATAGCTTCTCCGGAAAAACACAAGGGACTTGGTGATATAAAACTTGCGTAGTTGCTGAATGCTTTGCAAGCACGGAGCACGAAGACTAATGAGGAGAGAAGATCATGTTGAGGGGGCATTGCAAGCCAAAGTAAAGCAAAATGATGGAGGCAAAGGGAAGAAATGGATTCAGTTTAAGGAAATGTTGCTTGATTCGAAATTTTTACCAAAAGAAGGAAATGCTGGTGGATCTAGCAAATGGAAAAATAATAAAAGGCCATGTCAAGATCGTGGTGGAACCAACCATCGATCCTTTAGATGCTTGGAAAAGACCGGATGCGAGGTGCGAAGATGCCACAAGTTGGGTCATATGGAAGCTATTTGCAAAGGGAAAGCCTATCGGCAAACAGAGAAGCACAAGTGGCGAGTGAGTGAAGTTGATGAAGAGCACTTATTTGTTGCTTCAGCTGGTGAATATTCAGATCGAAAATAGTACATGGCCGATAGATAGTGGTTGTACTAATCACATGACCGGCAACTTAGAGCTATTCAAGAGCATAAACAAAACAAGAAAGTCCAAAGTCGAATTGGCAATGGACAGCATATTGAAGTTCGTGGTAAAGGTGTAGTTGCTGTTAAAGGAAACCGGGGGTGAAGTTAATCGGGGATGTCCTCTTTGTGCCAAATATTGACCAGAATCTGTTAAGTGTTGGTCAGTTAGTGGAGAAGGGCTATATAGTGAAGTTCGAAGGAAGGGAATGTCTCATTAAAGATACTGACAGCAATGAAGTCTTGAGAGCTCAAATGAGGGATAAAAGTTTTGTGTTCAAGCCAAATGAGATGCAACAGATGGCTTTGAAGTGTACAGAAGAGAATATAGAGCTGTGGCACAAAAGATTGGGGCATGTTCATAGGAGGAGTATGCTGGTTATGCAGAAAAATGGCCTAGTAGATGATTTACCAAGCTTGAAGGAAGAGCTTCCACAATGCAGAACCTGCCTTCTTGGCAAACAAGCCAGATTTCCCTTCAAAGGAGGAGTCTCGAAGACATATCAAAAGCTGGAATTAGTTCACACTGATGTGTGTGGACCTATGTCTGAACCTTCTTTAAATGGAAGCAGGTATTTTATTACTTTTACTGATGATCTAACTAGAATGAGCTGGATCTATTTTCTGCAAGCTAAGACTGAAGTAGCTGATGTATTTATGAAGTTTAAAGCATTAGTTGAAAATCAAAGTGGGAAGAGAATCAAAGCTCTCAGGTCAGACAATGGATCTGAGTATACAGCTAACAAATTCAAACTGATTTGTGAGCAAGCTGGAATTGTACAGCAATTTACAGCCCCTTACTCACCTCAACAGAATGGGGTTAGTGAGAGGAAAAATAGAAGCATTATGGAGATGGCCAGATGTTTGATGCAGGAAAAGAATTTGCCTAAAAGTTTTTGGGCTGAGGCAGCCAACACCGCTGTATTTCTTTTAAATAGATTACCTACAAAAGCTTTAGAGAAACTAACACCTCTCGAGGGTGGCAAGACACTAAACCTTCGTGAAAAATTTGAAGGTTTTTGGAAGTTTGTGTTATACTCATATTCCCGATGTCAAAAGGGATAAGCTTGATAAAAAGGCTGAGATTGGAATTTTTGTTGGATATAGCTCTCAATCAAAGGCTTACAGAATTTTCTATCCAAAGACAAGGAAGATTGCTGTGAGCAGAGATGTTATGTTCTTAGAGGAAGATGAATGGAATTGGTTAAATGGAAGGAACACTGAATTGAAGCACTTTGAAAGGCAACCTGAAACTGATGTGGAGACTAATGAAATTACAAGGGAAATGGAAGAAAATATAGATGATGAACCTGTAAGAGGCACAAGATCACTTGCTGAGATCTATGAAAGGAGTAATGTGGCAGTGCTCGAACCATCAAATTTTGGCTTGAAGCCAAGGAAGATCGAAGTGGTTTGCAGCAATGCAGGGAGGAGATGAAAATGATTCAAAAAAATCAGACTTGGGAATTGGTAGACAAAGCCATTAAATAAGAATGTAATTGGAGTTAAGTGGGTCTTTAGGACAAAACTCAATCCCGATGGCTCATTAACAAGTATAAAGCAAGGCTGGTTGTGAAAGGCTATGCTCGTGTATGGGGAGTAGACTATTCTGAAACTTTTGCTCCGATTGCAAGGCTGGACACAAAGAAGACTCCCGTTAGCTGTTGCGGCAAGAGAAGGGTTGGACTATTTTTCAGCTTGATGTCAAGTCTGCATTTCTAAATGGTGAGCTTGAAGAGGAAATTTTTGTTGAACAACCCGAAGGGTTACGTGTTAAAGGGCAAGAAGAGAGTGTATACAAATTGCACAAAGCTTTATATGGACTGAAGCAAGCTCCAAGAGCCTGGTATGGAAAAATTGATCGATATCTACTGGATTTAGGTTTTAAAAGGAGCTTGAGTGAGTTCACTCTTTATATTAAGAAAGTGAATCATAGTGTGGTAGTTCTATCTCTATATGTGGATGATCTTTTGGTAACAGGAAATGATGTTCAGCTGATAGAAAATGTTAAGCAAGGCTTATTTGCTGGTTTTGAGATGACAGACTTAGGAAAAATGGCTTACTTCTTAGGTCTGGAAATCAAGCAAAGTCCTTATGAAATCTTCATTTGTCGAAGAAGTACTTAAAGGAAATTTTGAAGAAGTTTCAAATGGAAGAATGTAGAAGTGTCGGTACACCTATGGCAAAGAAAAGAGAAGTTGCGAAGAGTGATGGAACTGAAGGCGTGGATGTCTCGATGTACGAAGTCTAATAGGTTGTCTCATGTACCTCACGGCAACCGGACCAGGATATTCTATTTGCTGTAAGTGTTATCCCGGTTTATGAGTGATCCAAGTCGGCTTCATTTGATTGCAGCTAAAAGGATTTTAAGGTATTTGAAAGGAACCATGTTTTTTGGAGTGAAGTTTCAAAGGAGTCAAGAATTCAATCTACAAGGTTATTCGATAGTGATTGGGCTGGCTCGATGGATGATATGAAGAGTACATCCGGGTATTGTTTCGGTTTAGGATCAGCTTGTTTCACTTGGTGTTCTAAAAAGCAAGAAATTGTAGCTCAATCTACTGTAGCGAGTTTATAGCTGCTCTGCATTTAGTAAATCAAGCCTTATGGCTGAAGAAGATAATGAAAGATCTTTGGCTGAACTCCAATGAATGTATCAAGATCAATGTGGATAACCAAGCTGCAATTGCAATATCTCGTAACCCAGTTTTTCATGGCAAAACTAAGCATTTCAAGGTCAAGTTCTTCTTTCTACGTGAGGTGCAACAAAATGGTGAGGTCATGCGATTTATTGCGATCTGAAGATCAACTTGCTGATATGTTCACTAAGCCACTTCAAGCTGGAAGATTTGAGGCATTGAGAAAGAAAATTGGAGTATGCGGCGGCTGCGATCCAAGGAGGAGTTTGTTGGATTTTTGATGTATCGATCTAGCTGTTTTTAGACTAAAGTTTCTCTCGTTCGTTTTTTTTATACTTTTCTAATTTATTTTCTCACTTAGTCAATTATGTTATGCAGTTGTTGTTGTGTTATTTAGGAAGTTAAGTACTTGTTCAGGTGCGGTTACAAGCTGAACGTGTGTGTGTGTGTGTGTGTGTGCGGTTATTTTTTTTTTGGTTTAAGTCGTGTTCGTACTTGACTTTTTTATGAGAACTATGGAAGACAGTTTCCATGCTCTGTTCTCTCTGTTTCCTCTGTTTTTTTTTATCTTTCTTCCTCGATATCTATAGTTCTGGTTTTTCTGCTTCTTTGCTGCTTTAATCAGAATCAACAGAAAGTCTGAAAATTTTTCTAAGTGTTGAGCCTGATTGGTCACGAGTGAGGAAAAGCGAGTGCTTTTGAGAAAATTTAGAGACAAATGAGGAAAGCCATGACTTACACACCAAACTATAATACATATAGTTTGGGTTGATTTTAACTTGGCCAACAAGGAAGGTTTGGAAGTCTAGTTTTGGAAGTCAACGAAAAGCTTCGTTGTCACTTTTTCTTCTGCAGATCTCACTTTCAGCTTGAAGGAACCAACTTTCACGTGCTTCCAGAAGACAATTTCGTGGTTTTCTTGGCCAAGAGTCACTTGAAAAAGAAACTAGGAAGCAAGGTAAGCATTCTAGATGTATTTTTGTTCAAGTTTGAACATGTTTTGATCACGAAAATCGAGAAGGAAACTAGTCTGAAGAGCTGATTTCTGAAGCTAAAATTTTTCTAAGTGTTTAAAATCTCTTCAATGCCCCTACATGCTCGACTTGTTACTCCCCTTTACATGCTTTTTTTTTTCGTTGTAACTTTGATGAATGTTATATGGGAGTACAAATGATGCATAGGACAACCCGGTTTAGTCTTTAAATCTCCTTGTGAACCATGAAACCATCTATAACATGAGCCAAAAACCACATCGAGACATGGTTGGCCAGCATAGATCATGCATAAATGCTTCTTGGAGAGTTCATTTTGATGTGTTCGGTTGATCGTTTTCGGTGATATTTATTGCATTTGAAAGTAAGTGTTACCTATTTTCATCTAGATTGAGTAATATTTCATATAGATATGGCATGTGATGGTTGTTGGAGCTTCAATCTGAGCATTTGGCATGGCTGTTTGACTTGGGTTCATCACCAGTTTTGCAAAACAGCTCCAACCCGCATCTTGGAGGCCGTTTTCAGTTCGGTTTTTGCATGTTCTAGGTTGTAATTTCTAGTCAAACACGTTCTTTGCATGTAGTAGTATATCCTTGATACTTTACATTCACATGAGATTGCTTATGGGTCGAGATTGAAGGCCACGAACATGACCCGAAGAAGCCGTTTGGGGTAATTTGATGCAAGCCAAGTATTCGATAAAATGTTGAAACCAAGCTTCAATCTCGAAGCGGTCGATTTGAGCTTAATCGTTGTGATATTCATGTGATGTGTTACTCCATGTTAGCATAGATCGGTTTAAGGAATCATTATTAATATTTTTTTAAAAAAATAATAATAATAATAAAAAAGAAAAAAAAATCTGAAAATTTCAAAAATATCAAAAATGTTGGATAACATCAAATTAGGATAGAAATGACATATATGGAATTTTCCTAATTTAAAAATGTCATTTTCCTAATTTAATGCTATTTTGGTATTTTATAACAATTTTTGTTAAATAATCCATTTTGCATAGATTAAAATTATCGAGAGTAATTTCATGCATTTAGAGTAATATCATGCGTATTTAAGTTCCCATTTCGCTCACGGGGGTCCTGTCCCGGGGGGTGATAACATGGCCATGTAATATTATTTGCCCGACTTGTATCGGGTTTTCCTTTTCCGTATTTATTTTCAAGTCATTTTAATTTCGTTGATGTATACTTACCGTATCATTTTTTCATTAATTTGAGTGTAAATTTCTCTTCTAAATTAGGTTATATTAGTCTAGACCTAAAAAAAAAAAAAAACCTACAAAAGCATTTGCATGGATACTTAGTGGTTTCATAAAGGTTATAATTGGTAATCAAGATTGTGTGACCATTTAGATAAACAACCTTCCAAGTTGATGGTACCGCAAGGGCGCTAATAGAAACATTAGCGTAAACAAGTCCCCGTTCCTAGAAATCTCTGGTTGCGTAGTAATCGAGGCAACACTCCCGTGTCTCGGTTGGTTTCTAGCCGACCCTAATAGGCTAGTGGCGACTCCTAGAAGTACATAGGTTGTTAAGAATTAAAATTCAAAATCCAATGTTAACGCGAGGTATGGGGCTGGAGAGCACGCCTAATTTAGGGCCGTTGGTCCGTCTCTTTAGGCAAATACCCCTAAACCTTTCTTTCTTTTCCCTGGATGGAAAAAAGAGGTCGTGACACATTTGCTCTGTTTTCTCCTCACCGTAAGCGTGCACAAACGCAAGAACTTCGAGATTATTTTTGGTGTTATTAATTTTCTTTTGCCCTTTTGCTCATCACTTATGCAAACACTAAACTGAGTTTATCCAAAACAAACTTCCAACATGCAATTATTCCTCTCTTTGAAAACAAGACCGAACCAACCTCCCAATTTCTTTGACTTCTTCAGATCCACTCCTCATTTTACGCAAAACCAAACTCTTCTCCCAATTTTCTGTCCAGAATTCGTGATCTTCCGCTTCATTCATTTGGTTACTACAGTATATTCATTTTGAAAAAGTCGTTGGTTGAACGCCGCAAAGATAATAGAGAAGACTTTTTTCTTTTTCTTTTTTTTTTTTGCCGGGGGGAAGAGAAGCCCGTTGTTTTGTTCACGTTGCCATATGAAAAAATTTCCGCGTTGGACTTTTTTTTAAAGCCACATGAATAAAAATTTGTAAAAAAAAAAAAAAAAACTTACGATCTGTTGGAATTTGTTGCTAGAGTGACTTAAGTAATTGTTTTTTTACCAATATGACACTCAATTAATCACTTGAAAGTTTTAACATTATAAAGATATGGCATTTTTAATGTCCTTTTCCCCACCGATGCTTTCAGAAATAGAAATTCATAAGGAGTGGTAAAGTATTTAAGCTAGATCATGGTAGAATGTCCTTGTGGTTTAGAAGGCATGCATTTTGAAAGGTTCCATTTTTTCAGAATTATTTCCTATACTCAAATCAATTCCAAAATTAAGAATTCACTTGAGAACTTGCGAACTTGTCACGGATAGGTATGTGAAAAATTAGGGGATTGGAATATTTTTAATTACTGGTAACATTGACATTGATAATAACACTATTTTTATTGCCTCTTGTATGGCCAACCAAGACATAACATATATATAAATATGAATGATTAACCATGTTGAATCACCGACCAAAAAAAAAAAAAAAAAACATGTTGAATTTAATGCTGAGGATAACAAAATCGTGTTTGCCGAGCTTCCTCCTTTACAATCTTATGGTGTTGGAGTTGTATTTTCTATGATGTAGTCCCGTGATTACATTTTGTAGTGATTAATGATTTTCATATGATCATAGAGCATTCGACTTTGGAAAGTGGGACAATTTAAGGAAAATTGCATTTACATGAGAAAAATGGACATAACACAATGGATGAAAAAATATACAATGATATATGGTGTCATCATAGTGGTGTAATGTTGCCATAACGTGCTTTTGCCCTTACTTGATGCTACAATTTGCACCCCTTTTTACCATTAAAAAAGAGGAATGTATCTAACCAATGCATTTCTTGAGGACCAAGCTTTATATCAATGATTGGATTGGATTGAAGACCTTAGAAGGAGCTAGGAAAGCCAAATTCATCAACATCTCTAATGGGCGCCTAATTTTAGTCGACAATTTAAGTGTCGATTCTTGTAAAGATACCAAATCAAAATAAAAAATAGCAAGAAGAACCAAAAATAAAAAATAAAAATAAATAGGTAAACAAATAAGAAGCAAATCAATAACTTTAAAAAAAAAAAAAAAAAAAAAAAAAAAAAAAAAAAAAAAGGAGTCTAATTTGGTCTTGATCTTCTATAAGGCCCGCAAGAGGAGTTTTGTTCCATTCGCCAAACAGGTCAGCTTCAGCCCGGATCAGTTCGCACGGCCCATGTCCAAATTCGCTGATCCCGAGAGAAAAAGAACAGAGAAATTGCTCTGGCAGAGAAGCTGAGTTTGAGAAGCTTGTGTATTCTTCCCCCCGCCACCATTGGACGTCGCCCACCTCCTCCGGCCGTCGGACGGTGCTCGCCTTCTCCAGCCGTCGTCGATCCTCAGTCTAGGGAAGACACTGATCGGAGAGAGAACCATTTTTGAGGCAACCATGCACATCTGAGAGAAAACACACAGGCAAGGACGATTGAAGAAGAGGGAAAAGCTCGCACTTCCTCAGCGCGCTTCTTTTGAATTTCCTTTTCTTCGGTCATCCCTATCCGCCGGTAATCGCCATCAGTTTACCATCGCCGGCCATCAACTAACGTACGTACTGAAGGAGAACTAGAACGGAAGGCACCGGTTGAAATCGCTCGATAGGTTTTTGAGCGTCCAGAATTCACTCTCTCTCAGTAATTTCTTCCGAATCCTTCCCTGCCTCTTCGTTGTCAATCGTGTTTTGGCCGTGAAGTCTTGAAGCAATTCGTGTTTGTCTGAAAACTTCATTACCGGTGCTCATCCTGACCAGCGACGTTTTCCGGATCCGACTCGACTAAATAACCCAAATGACCTTTAAGGCCCAGACCCCTAAAGTAGAAGTTTGACCCATAAGCGAATCCAGCTCATAGGCCCAACCCATGCTCCTTTGGCGAGGGCTGTACAAGGCCGCCCCTCGCCAAATCTGACTAGGGCCCTTGCGAGCGGCCATCGAAGGAAAAAGAAAAAGGAAAGAAGGAAAAGAGAAGAAAAAAAGATTAATTCAAAAAATTCAATTTTTTTTTTAAAACTTAAAAAATATTCACGTCAGCATTTACCATGTCATGTAGGATGGCCATTATTCACGTTAGCAATTTCCGACTAAAATTGACCGAATTAGCTTAATTGGTACTAATGTGAAAATGTTTATGATTAAATTAGTCCATTAACATGTTTAAGTCTGAATTGATATCAACACTATGACTTTTTTGGTACTTTTCTTGTTCACAATTTGTATCCATGAATGGTTACATTGTTCGAGATTGGCGCTAATCCTCCCCATGCATTAGCAAGTGGTGCATATATTCCACACACGAACACCAAAGTCAAAACGAAATGATTGTTTTTGCATGAGTGGGTGACTGATTTTTTATAGGTTGATATGGTGATACATCTTTGACCTCATGTGCCTAATAATTTGATGTTGTTACTTACTCACTGAATTGACTTTGAAAGTTAATCTCAGAAAGATGACGTTCCCACTTCCAAGAAAGCCTATGAAGTTTTTGAAATAATTGGACAGGAAGGATCTTACATCGCCCACGACTCCTGCTCTTAACAGATGCTGAAAATGTTATGGCACTTTCTGTGGTTTTGCGCTACTGCGCCAAGAAGAGAGATGCATAGAAGTAAGAAGGCAAAGTCCCAATTCAAGGGTAACTTCAACTATACGCTACCAAACAACTAAACATCACATTCTTCGACAAAACTCCGGGGGCGTGCAAACCTTCATCTTGAGCACGGCAATCTAGCGGGCGATCAACCCAACGATGGACGTTGACAGGTTTTACATTGGACAGCTGACATAAAAAGTGCTCGAAATCGACGGCTGACAAAGTAAAAAAGAGAATTTCCTGTGCGCAAGGTCACCGGAATGTAGAACCGGCCCAACTCATTAGCTTTCCTCGCGACCAATCAATGAGCCTTGCTTTGAAATCAAGCAATGGCATCCCACACTTAAACAAAAACCTTCGGATGTATCTTTTGGGAGAGCTACCGAGCACCCACGAATGAGCCTCGTGGTCTGGGTAATCATAAAGTAATGACACAGTGAAGAGAACTCCCCACGCATAATAGGGAGCGATGCTTTCCCCGATTCTCTCGTTGGGTCTATGCAATACAGTATTTATCCCGAAACCATAGGACATCATCATCCCCACTGTCGCAACTTCAATGCAACATCCCACGGTCGGGATGTGTCTCGGCTCTGGGAGATAGCTGAACATAGTACTTTCACAATGCAAGATTATTGCTATGATGGAACAAAGGAACGAACAAGTGTTACACATTACAAAGGCTTTGAAACTTGCCCTCTTAGCAAAAATTGCCATTCCTCGGTCTGGTCCATCGTTGTTATAACCTCCAGGCATTGTGAAGGCCGCGGCGAAGGTTACTGTGGCTATGAGCCCCGCCACTAGTAGTTGAACGTCCATAATGCCTTTCTTTGACAAATCAAAATTATCTTGGTTGGGAATATTACTTCTTGTGGTTATAGACACAGATTGTTGATCCAGAACAAATTGCTTGTCTAACCTCTTCTTACCGTATTCAATAAACCAGCCTTGAAAACCCAGGATTCCATGAGATCCTTTCAACAGGTGATGAACTTTATAGCTTTATAGTCGACCTAAAAAAGTACAGAATATATCAATTAATGAGTGAAAGTTTCCTGGCGAAATACTTCAAAACCCTCATTTCACACACTCAAAATCCATCTATAACATAAAAACTCCAAACAGGTCCAAAAACAATACGACGAATTCATTCGAATCATCTCTATTGGATCAAAATAAATGATAGATAACAGCTGTTAATAGAGTTTCTTGGAGTAAATAATTACAGTTTCAAGTATGGTATCCCAGTCTTGATTTATTCTCTTTTTTTCCTTTTGTTTTCCTTTTCTTTCTTTTGCCCATTTATGTTGTCACCCAATTTTAAGGATCCCAACCCGAAATGTTTTGCATTGTTTTTGAGATGACTAAGACGGACAATTGCTGTTGAACTATTTGAAGACCCGCTTGTCGCACGAATTTGAAACTTATTGAAATATTTTGTTCTGATAATATAATACGATCAAATGATGTAATATTTACAAACGGATATGTGTATAACCAAACAACCAAATTAACTAATATTGAAATTACTTTACTAACTGGTTTTTCTTAAACTATACCTTGCTATTTGGATGTTTTGTCGCTTAACAATATTAATAAAGCAAAATATTCAAACTTAAAATTGTTTTTTTTATTATATACATTTTTGGCTATTAATACGATATTTGTTTGTTTCATCATGTGATCGGATTGTAAGAGGGGCTTTAATATGTGGGAATGAGTTAGATGGTTAAAAAATATAAGCATTTTTTGGATCTATAAAGAATTCTATTTTTAACCACCGGTTGTGGTGGCTCCGCTGGGTAGGCTTCAGACCTCCAAACGGGAGGTCGGGAGTTTGAAGCCCCTGCAACGCAAGTTGCAGCGAGGTTGGCGGATCATTAGGTGATTTAAGCGTGGCGTCGGGGTGGTGGTTCCCTGCTAGCGTCACCAGGCGGTTTATGGCGCACTGTCGGTGCAAGCTGGTTCCTCCTGTCACAAAAAAAAAAAAAAAAAAAGTTCTATTTTTATATACGACTTTTTAGCTATTGGCAAGGTAATTATTGAGTCAAATAAAATTTCTATATGACAATGCAAATTCCTGACTATGTTATAGACTACTAATAAAATTTTGAATGCAACTTTTTAGCAGCAAATTTTTGTTATTTTTGCAATACTCATAAATATGGCTTAACCAATTTTTTCATTTGTCTACAAATATTTTACATTTTACTTTGTCACTAGGTCGTTTTGTCCACATATCCAATTTGTAGATGTATTGGTATTTTAAATAAAAGAAGAAGATATGATCATACATATTTACTTAATAATAAACAAAAACATTATGTACCAACTCATATATTGAAAGAACCATAAAGAATTCAAATAATGATTTTACGTTTATTGGCTTTTATATAAAATAAGATTTTACTTAGTAAGCAATGTTAATTGATGTTGATATTTTGTTGCAGGAAAATGATGGAGAAAACCTTGTATTTTTTGTGCAAGTAGTAATAGTTAGTTTGCTAACTAATACTAAGTGATGTGGGAGTGAACGAAGTTTTGTGATAATGTGGCTCAACCACAATGTTCAATTCTACCTAATTTTCTTATTTATTTATTATAAGATATGAAGTGCGAAATCACTTCACTCCGAGCCCCTTGAGCCCCTATTTCATTGTGTGTCACACTCAATAAAGAGATTTATGCTACTATTTGCCGCGAAAAATTGAAAATATTGTCAATATGCTTAAACACTTGAATAAGCAAAACAAAAGTTGATGCAAAAAGTCTTCAATTGGGTAGTTTGTTTGCACCTTGCTTGGGCCACAGTTTCTAAACGATATTGAAGAAACTACTCTACGAGTGAACAAATCTGGCTCTATAATGTTCAAGCAAGCATACCTCATTATGGGCAGAAAAAATGTCAAGAACAGTGAAATGATCCTTATTTTTGGCCAAATGGTCCTCCCTCTTGTCTTGTGCAAGTATGTATATGATATTGTATTTTTTATGAAGTGCAGCCAAATGCAAAGCCGTGTTTCCATCGCTGTCTTGTTCATTGATAAGATCCTCCATGTCTGGCATCCCTAGTATGTACTTGATTACATTCTCTCGTCCACCGATAACGGCTGCATGAAGAGCCGATTGCCCTTTGGTGTTTATCATATCAAAAGCATCAGGACAGGATCTAATAAGCTCGACAATGACATTGACACAGCCTTGATATGCTGCAAGGTGAAGAGCTGATTCTCCCGCTTTGTCTAAATCGTATGCCACAGAAGTATCGTGTTGCAAGAGTAGTCGAATTGCTTTGACTTTGCCCAAGTAAGCGACGTAATGAAGAGGGGTCCACCCCAAATCATCTCCTTCTTTGATCACTTCTGGCCTCTTCTCCATGATTTTCTCCCAACCTTTGCAAATAAAATAGGGAAATATCATGATTTGGTCTGTTTATAGCATCTAGACATAGATACTAAAGTTGCATTTCATCCTATTAAGTTTCCCCATTTTCTCTGTACTAGGAAGGACTACGTCATGGTAATCTGAAGTTTTTTCAGGTGATCTTGTGTAACACTTGTAGAACCTTACTACCTTCAATCTAGCATAATGCAGAAATTCGTAAAGTTTATGAATTGAAAAGTGAAATTGTTAGAAATTCATTAAACAGTTTGAGAAGAAGCTTCTCATATTTTCAGCAAGGCATCTGCGCTGACAAGGCTAGAATAAAAGACCAAATTTTTTACTTAATTGCCAATCATTTTATGGAAAATATCCTGCCCGACTCAATTTTATAGGAGAATTTAGATAATGAAAGAGGACTAGCACCTTCTACATTTTCAAAAGTAAAATCATTGCGGCCCTTTGCTTTCAAGTAGTCTTAATTTGCCCTCGAGGGCTAGGAAATTGGGCATGTATACCATGACCTTTTGGAAATGTATTGCAATGTGCCAGTCATCATTTGCAAACCAACAAAAAAAAGAAAAAGAAAAAAAAGAAGCGGTATAAGTCAGAAAAATGTAAGAGAACTAGATCTTGAAAAACGGGTAGAAAGAAATTAGCGGGTGAGAAAGACTATTACCCACACTGTTATCAAAATAGTGATTTTTCCGCATGGATGCATAATCTAAAATTGATATCATTTTTTCGGTCCGCATTCCAAGAGAAGACGAATGGGTTTAAACTTATTTAATAGTCAATGAATAAAACAATAAAGAGAACGCAATGAGATAACAACTCAGATCTTTTCAAAACATAAACCTCGTATATAACCTAATCAAGAGGCTTGTCCGTGTATGACCTTTCACCAAAACAAATGAAATGGTATATAAATAACTTTTGAATTTACTGTTATATTTTATTGAAAGCTAGGATAGATGGATGCCCTCACTGCTGACACCATCACTCTCGTCTAAGAGAAGCCCTTCCACAAGAGAGAACTTCCGTTAATTTTTTTCTTTTAACTGGGCTTAGTATATCGTGATACTTACTGGTCAGTGAGAGAGAGATTCCAGCGTGTAGAGCTGTCAAACCCTTAGGACCCTTATGAGAGGATGACAACGAGAAAACACCCAAAATTAATTCAATGGTACAAGAAAGTCCTCGATCTGCTGCAAGATAAAGCGGGGACTCATCAGCTGTATTAGTAATATCACACAGTTGAGGATCTTCTCCAATCAACAACTCTACCACCAAATCATGGCCTCCTCTTATTGCACAATTCAGCACGGCATCCTTATGTAAATTTTGCTTCTGAAGTAGCTCTTTGGATGTGTCAGCTTGTCCGTTCTCAACGACCCAATGAAGTGATTTCGACAAATTAATGAACATTCAAACCGCTCTATAGCTTCCCACTTTAGCAGCGACATGTAAGAGAGTGTCTCCTTTATAGTTACTTTGCCAAAGAAGGGATGGTCCTGATGGACTTTGAAGAAGATGTTCAATGAAATTTACCCGTTTGTATTGAGCAAGATGAAGAATGTTGTTCTTCTTCGGTGTTGTTTGGTGGAAAAGGTCCTCTCCGTTTCCCAAAATTATTGTGATCAGGGAATCAAAATCTCCTGATTTTGCAACCTCATACACTTTAGGATGCATTATTGTTCTTTGTTTATTGTTTACAAGACATAGAGCAGTTGCACGAGAACTTATTGATATAAGCTCTTTGTTTATTGTTTACGGGACATAGAGCAGTTGCACGAGAACTTATCGATATAAGCAATGTGTAGTAGAATGGTATGAGGAAGTGAAAGCAACTCCATTGCAGATAACCCACGTCATTTTTGCTTCAAATCTTGAAACATCAGTCTTGGAGGCAGCTTTGGGTCTGATGTAGTTGATGACAATCTCGTGGAGTAAAATGTTAGAGGCAGACATTTTAGAATAAGTAATCCTTCCTCTAGGAATTTTATCCTTCACCAGAAACTTGATGACCTCTTCATTTGAGAAATTTATGGGCAACCACTTCGGTTCACTCTCAAAATATTAGCTAACAAATCAATATCAACATCAAAAACTTTTTCACTCACAATAAATTGAATATGAGTGAGATACAAAACTAACAAATTTGAATAGAAATAAGCAGTCAATTTAGGATAAGCATAATATAACTCCACATAGAACCTTTCCATTTGAAGCTTGACAAATTTCTCTCGCAAATAGACCTTGATGGAATCCAGAAAATCAAAGTCTACCATTCGAGGGTTGATGACCCCTCTGTTTAGTATATGTGCAAAGACCTTCTTATGTTCCTTTGATCGAAACAACTTTCCTTTGTTCCAGCAAGTTCTATGGAAACACCCATTTTGGGTTGGAAATTCTTGAACACCCTCTCATCATCATCTTCCTTTTTTCCTTCATCGACCCTTCGTACCAAAGCAAGGATTAGTAAGAAAATAGTAAAGTCCACTTCGCTCTTCCAGCCTTTACCGCCATAAGTTTTCCATGGCTCTCAAGAATTAAGTTTTGTTCCTATAACCAATTTCTTTCAGGAACGAAGTTATGAAATACATGGGACCTCCTTCCTTTTTCAGAAACTCATAGTGTTTAAGAAGTAATTCGGACTTTCTTACCGAAAAAAGGAGTTGCATCTTGAGTAACATCTTCCTCCACCGATGGTTGATTTGTGCTCTGTGGTGATTCATCTCTAGTAAGATCAAAGTGCATATGCACATCAAGCACAAACCAAGGCCCACAACTAACAATGTGAGAGGACCTCCTTTGAGAAAACATCGAAATGGACTTGAAGGATTTTGACGATATGTTTGTGAGTGATCGAGAGAGATGTTCACAAAGAAAGTGAGGACCAATCAAGAGAAGCAAAGGTTTGAGAGGTGTTAGGGTTTGTAAAGTCTCTGTGATCAGGAAAAGTAAACTAAAGACTTATTTGAAGAATACGAATTAGGGCAACCGAATAGGCACAAAAGGAAAAAAAAAAAAAAAAACTTCCTTTTTGAAAATTTTCAAAAAAGTTACGGTAAATAATTTATAAAATATTAATTCCGAAAAATCAGCAGTAATATAGCAATTTCAAAATATATAAAAGGTAAGTAATAATTCAAAAATAATCATACATGTTCAAGAAGGAAAGAAACTTACGCACTAAAATTTGAAAGATAACTACCTAAGTCTATAAGGGTTTTCAGAATGATGTCTCTTTTAGAAGGTTGAATTGATGAGTTTGCTTTTACATAGACTTTAACCAAATGCAAGGGTAATATTCAACTTTCACGAATGAAGTCAAATGATCATTTCTCTAGTGGCTTGATGAAAAATCTGCCAGTTGATTCTTTGAATCAATGAATTGAACATTGATTTCACTATTTTGTACATGGTCTCTTATGAAGTGATGACGTATTTCAATATATTTTGCTCTTGAATGGAGAATGGGATTTTTGGTGAGGTTGATCACTCTAGTGTTGTCACATCTAATTTTAGTGCAAGGCTCTTCTATTCTAAAGTCCTTTAGTTATTGCCTGATCCAAAGAATTTGTGAATAGCAACTTCCAAGAGTAATATATTCTACTTCGCCGTTGAGAGTGCCATAGTGTTCTGCTTTTTAGAGAACCAAAACACTAACATTTGTCCCAAGAGTTGGTACATACCATATGTACTTTTTCTGTCAACTTTACAACTAGCTAGATCAGCATTTGAGTATCCAAATAGGGTAAAGTCTCCTCATTTTAGATACCATAGACTTAACTCTGGAATTTTTGCAATATATTTAATAATAATTAGTTTGACAGCACTAAGATGAGATTCTCTAGGATCAGCTTGGAATCTAGCACACATACACATACTGAATAAAATATCAAGTCGAGAAGCAATAAGATAGAGAAGAGTATCGATCACGCTTCCATATGACTTTTGGTCCACTGTCTTTCCATATTCATCCTTGTCGAGTTTGAAAGAACTTAACATAGAATTCTCAATTTTTTTATAATTTTTCATCCCAAATTTCTTGATAACATCTCTGGCATATTTCTCTTGATAAATAAAGATTTATTCTTTTGATTGTTTGATTTGTAAACCTAGAAAAAATGTTAACTTACCCATCATGCTCATTTTGAATTCTTCCTACATAGACTTTAAAATTTTTTTGCACAGACTTTATTAGAAGAGCCAAAAATTATATCATATATACATATATATATATATATATATATATATATATATATATATATAAATATATATATATTTGACCAAATATAAAGTCTTTTTCTTCCTTTTTGATAATTAGAGTTGTGTTAATCAATTCTTTTTTGAAACCATTACTTACCAAAACTTACTCAATCTCTCATACTAAGCTCAAGGTGTATGTTCCAAACCGTACAAAGCTTTCTTCAATCTATAGACAAAGTTTGATTTTCTAGGATCTTCGAATCTTGGTGATTGTTCCACATAGATTTCTTCTTAGATGAAACCATTTAAGAATGCACTCTTAACATCCATCTAAAATAACCTGAAATTATGGAAACTTGCATATGCAATTAATAATCTTATAGCTTCTAATCTGGCTACAGGTGCATATGTCTTATCATAGTTTATTCATTCCTCTTGCGTATAACCTTTTGCAACAAGCGTTGCTTTGTTTCTGGTCACCTTACCATTTTCATCCATCTTGTTTCTAAACACTCACTTTGTTCCAATCACAGATTTTCCTTTTGGTTTTGGATCTAACTCCCAAACATCATTGATTTTGAATTATTTAAGTTCTTCTTGCATTGCTTCTATCTAGCTTTCATCAATTAAAGCTTCTTCTACTCCCTTTGGTTTTATCTAAAAAAATAGGAGCTAAAGCACTTGAGTCTCATTTTACTTTGGATTTGGTACGAATCCCTTCTTCTATATTGCCATTAATGAGATCTTTAAGATGGCTTGACTCATGCTTCCAGTTATTATTGAATCTATCATTATCTATAAGGGTTTACTAAACCTCTATTTCCTTTGAATCTTCTGACTTTTCTTTAGCTTGACTTTGATTGCCGTAAGGATGAGTTTGCTTAGGGGATTCGACTTCATTAAGTCTGAAACTAGCTCAAACTCTTCAAGTTGAGTTTGGTCTTATTGGTTCTAGACAGCTTTTTGAAACCTAACATTCATTGATTCTTCGATAGTCTGTGTATTTTTGTTGAAGACCCTGTGAGCTTTGCTTGAAGTAGAATAACCAAGAAATATTCCTTCATCCGATCTTTCTTCAAATTTGTCGGGCCGATCATTTCCATTTTTCATAATGAAGCACTTGCAACCAAACATATGAAAATAAGAAATATTTGGCTTTTTCCCTTTGTAAACTTCATATGGAATTTTATCTAGGACGGGCTTTAAAAATACTCTGTTAATTACATAACAAGCAATGGAAACTGCTTCTGCCCAAAAAAGAAACGAGACTCTACTTCCACTTAGTAGAGTTTTGGCCATTTCCTGTACTGATTTTTCCTTTCTACAACTTCCCATTCCAGAGATCTCTAGATCTCAGGAATCCTTCATTTTATTCTTCCATATACTATATTCTTTTCCATCAAAATAAGGTGGCTTAGTGTTGCTTTGTCCCTCTACAAGTCCTAGTGCTAAACAACTAGCCATAGAAGATTTTTAACTTAAAAGTAAAAACACTTCAACAGATGAGCACAAGGCTCTTATACTAATTGATAATACTAGTACGAATACCTTGAGGGGATGAATAGGTGTTTAAAAGAATTTTTGATAAATTAAGAATTTCGAACAAAGTCCGAGAACCACATAGAGTTTGATAAGCAAGTCATCAGACTTCTAATGAATGTTCATAATCATATAAGAGATGAAACTAATTTTTGCGATACTTAAAAGAATGCAACATACTTAAATAAAAAGAGTTAAGGGAAGAGAAGATTACACATGAAATTTATAGTGGTTTGGCTTACATTAAGCTTACGTCCACTCTCCCACGCTGACAACCTTCTGGCTGGAATTCACTATAGCATCAACAAATAAGCACAATTTTTGAGTGCAAATAGTTAGTGGAAGATCCATTTTCTCTCGCTAAGTCACTCTTATTGTGTTTTTCTCTCTTAAATACAATTTGTAAGGACCGCCGATGAAGAACAAGTAGTTGGAAAGACTTTAGACTTTGAAATTTCAATTTTCACGCCTCTTCCTCAAATAACCTAAATGACCTCCTTAAATACTCCTTCATGCCTCACTAGGCATTGACATTTTCAAGAGGATTTTCTTCCAATCAATCCGTTGGACAAAATCGATTAAGGAAATTCTATAACCATTTGAAGATTGAGATAAAAATCCGTTAATTCCGGTCGCCCATATAATCAAAATTTAGGTTTCATAAGTAAATGCTTCCTAAAAAGGAATTTGTCTTCAAGATTGATTTCATTAATTTGTGATTGATTCCATCAATGTATTTATAAAAAGGTAAGTGAGATTCTTTGCCAAAGAGCCAAATATTGAAGAATAAATTTCTAATGTGTTCATTATGAATCTTTGTTGCAAGATCAATAAATTTGAGTTTGATTTCGCCTTTGTGCTGGACACGATTTTAGTGTGGATGTTAAAGTGGGAAAGATTTCTGGAATAAATAGACTTTGGTAATAGTCTGCGATATAACTTCAGAATTATATTGTTCCTCAAAATAAGAATAAGAATTAGAAAGTTTTGTCAACTTCAAAACTTAATAGGAGTTTTCTTAACACTTTCTCCTAAAGACAAACCTAAGGATAGCCGAGCATTGGGCGCTCTCTAGAGCGCCAACAGGATTTTCTTGACCAACCTTTCACAATAGATGAAGTTTAAAATGTTGTTTTAATTGGGTCCATTGAAAGCCTCCCCAGAGTTAATGAAGCATCAACCATCTCTCATTTGATAGTTATGATACCTACAAGCTCATATTTAGTTCTCTTAAAAAGCTCAAAGAAATTTCCTCCCTAACATTACCCTCTTAATGCAGTCCTCTTAGTAAATTCAGACGTAATTTCCTTCCTAACATTCTCATTTTCGTTTTAAAAAATTTCTTTCCCAATATTCTCTCTTTAATTTAGACATCTTGAAAATTTTAAAGAAATTTCTTCCTTCAAATTCTCTCTTAATCAAGGCCTCTTGGATAGCTCAATGAGAATTTCTACCCAACATCCCCTTTTTGCTCTCAAAGAATTTTTTTTTTTTTTTTTTTGAAAGCTCACAAAACTTCCCTCTGCAGCATTCCTTCAATCCAGCCTTCTTGAAAAACTCCAAGCAATTTCTTGCACTTGAAGTCTTTGCTTATATTAATCACTAGCAAATCGAAGACTTTCTCGTAACCCAAAGTCAATTTTAGGTGCTTTCTCATTGTCATCTGTCATCTTCTCGCAAGGGCCCCAAATATTTCACTAGTCAAAAGGAAAAGCTTTACTAATTTCTGCATTATGCTAGATTGAAGGTAGTTGGGTTCTACCTGTGTCAACCATGACACCAAAGAAGCTTCAAAATGAGATCGTATTTTCCTTCCTAGTGCGGAGGAAAAGGCAGAACAAATGGGACGAAATGCCTGTTCTATTTCAAAGTCAAGATGCTGTAAACAGTCTAAATCATGACATATTCCTATTCAATTAGCAAAGGTTCGTGGAAAGTCAAGGAGAAGAGACCAAAAGTGATCAGAGAAGGAAATAATATTGGGTGCACTCCTCTTCATTATCCCGCTTGTATGGGCAAAGCCGAAGCAGTTCAACTACTCCTTCAGCACAATCCATTTGTGGCACACGACTGAGGAAAAGAGGGGGCTAGGCTCCTCGCATTGCAGCATTTGAACGCAAGGTCAATGTCATTGACGTGCTTGTTATATCTCATCATGATGCTTGGGACATAATTAACACCATATGGTAAAACGCTCTTCGTGCAGCTATTATTGGTGGACCGACAAATGTAATTAACTACATATTAGGGACGACAAACCTGGAGGATCTTACCAACGAACCAGACACAGCGTTTGGCTACACTTCATAAGGAATACGATGTCATATACATACTTGCACATGACAAGACAGTACATCATTTGGCCATAAATAAAGATCATTTGGTCACCCTTAACATTCTTTCGGCTCATAAGGAGGTATGTTCGTTTAAACACAGAGCCCGATTTGCTTGAAACTGGCCCAGGTGATACTCATTTTAGTTGCAAACAAGCAACCCAACTGGATGCGTGCTTCAACTTTGTTTTGCTTATCCGATTGATTAAGCATATCAAAGATAGTTTCGGTTTTCGTAGCGAAGAGTAGTATAGATTGCTTTATTGAGCGGGATACACTCTTGAAGTGTTCGAAGCATTGTGATTTCATACTGCATATCTAACCTTAGAAAATAAGGTAGCCATGTGGAATTAGACTTTGTGGTGGAGCCCCGTTATCGCAAAGCTTCATTCCTCCCCCGCTTCACTTAATATAAATAAACTGCGGCATAACAACATGAGATCTTTTATTACCCGTTATGACTTATTCATTGGAAAGCTATCATGGAAATTTTAAATGACTTACAATGTAAATGAATGGAATTATGATATGCTATGACCCCAAATGCCATAAGAGTACATCCTGTGTTCCCAACTATCATGAATTATGAAAATGTCAAAGCAAGGAGACCGAAATAGAAATTGGCCATCCAAAACTAACGTGTATAGAACGAAATTCAATTCCAATGTTGTTCGACCTCGATCTTCTTAGGCTAAATCCCTCACTTTGAAGATATTTATGAAATCTAACAGGCGTGGAACGACCTATACGTGCCTCATTGTTTGTTTTTTTCTTTTTTGATGAACTCTATTATGTTCTTCTTTAAGGCTCATTGCTAGCAACCCCTAAGTAATCTGGGCTGACACTCACGAAGCAATAATAAGGAAAATTACCAAAAAAATCTTCTATCAATTGAATTCTAAATTTTTTTTGTCAATTAAGATTTAAACTTTTTTTATTTATGTTAAATTAGTTCACCCAATCAATTTTGGCTGAAAATGGCTGACATGTCGATTATCCTACTAACGTGATGATGTATATAATTTCTAATTTTTTTTTAATATATTTTCGATTTTTTTATTTTTTATTTATGTTTTCTTTTCTTTCTCTTTCTTCCTTTTTCCTATATCGACGGCCGGCCTCAACGACCCGCGAGAGGCATAAGCCAGCAAGGACCTCGCACCCTTTCAAAGCCTTTCTGGGGTCTACGACAAGGCGGTCTTCTCTTATAAATCTGCGGTCAAGCATCTCCTTAGGCAGAAGCTCCTTTGAAATTTCTCGTCTTTTCTCAACAGACGACTCGCAATTCCCTCTCGGGCCTACTCCTAGGATCATTAGAATTGTCTAAACAGATATTGCTTTGGCCTCCCGACAAGTTATCACTTTCAATAAAGTGCGAGCTTTTTTTCATGCCTAACAACCCAAGAAGGTCCGCAGCGACCTAATGTTCTGTGACGGTGTTGAATTACAGGAGCCAATGGGAAGCCTTACCTCCAGTACGCGCTCCAAGACGACGGCAGAGTGATGGACGCCGTCCACACATTCGCTCCTCCCTCGAAGCGAGGCCAGGGCTTGGCTTTGCCATCTCCGTGTCTTCGCATTCCAACACGCTAAGACCAACTTCCTGTCCATCGTCCCCACTTGTTCTTAAGTCTCGACCCATTCTCGGAGCCTTTTGTCGGCTTTCTCTGTATTGGAGCTGCCTCCTTGTCAGGGAACACTACGGGTGCCAAGTGTTTGATAATATTACTCTGAGAAGGAGCTGGGTTTTTGTCGTTTCTTTGGCGTTGCTTAGTGATTGGCAGAAATGAGGCAATTCAATGTTCTTGAACACGATAGATTTGAAGAAGGAAGAAGGAAAAAGAAAGCAAGAGAAAAAGAGAGAGAGGGGCCCAATGTGTACACATGGCAACTAATGAATCGACTACTGCAAATCCTACAAGACACTCGTAAAGCACCCAATATTTTCTCCTCTGGAGAGTGGAAACTCTCCGCCCACAATGGATTATTAGAGGAGTCATTTCCTTTAGCCTTCATTTGAATTAAATTATGGAAAATTCCGGTACTTTTGCAATCTTCACTCATGGTACACTTGAATTTCCTAATAGCCAGAATCGCTATCATGACCATTGGAAACTGGACAACTTCGGATTGAACTTGTAGTTCTGTCAAATGTCCTTCTTTACTAAGTCGGAAATCTCAATGATTCGTAGCACATATTTTCCTGCACTGCAGACATGAAACAACATGATGTCACGAATTAAATCAGCTGCAGACTTGCTAAGTCCTTTCTTGCTACAATTATACATGATATAATTGATGAATTTGCTAAAGTATCTTGTTGATATTGTGAGTCATGTTACTTTATACTCTTTCACCTGGGTTGCAATTTGCGATATGTTTGATGAAAGGAAGTGCAGATGGTAAAAGAGAAAAATGCTGTGATAGCACGGCATCATGTCATACACATTTAGAATTTCTAATAGAAGGTAAAAATTGGTCGACCTGTGGAAGAGAAAACTCAGTCTTCTTCTTTGAGTAATGACTCTCTGGTCCAAGTAAACGTGGGTAAAAAAGCAAGAAAGAAAGGAATAAAAATTATGCGTGCCTTCCGCTCGTGTATTTTTCTGATAAGTGGACAATAGAGGAGGTTTGTTTCTGGGGTTCTGTTTCTTTCTTTTGAAACTCACTACATATCTGAAAATATTCAAATTGCTTTCTTATTCAAATACCAAGCAGCGAATCATTCTTTGAAGTCGTCGATCCTCATTGCTCAATTCATTTGGAAGCGAAATTACTTCTGGAGAGTGCTTGTGTTTACTGTTCTAATGGAGCAGGCTTGTTTCTTTGTTCGTGGAGCAGCTGAAGAACTTCATTTCACTTGCAGGTATCCATGCTGGAACTGCATCTATACCGTTTTGTAGAGCAAGTAGTTAATTGCTTTCACATTCGATCTATTCTTTTTGCCAATTGTTAGCAGGTAAAAGGAAGCTTGTCTGTATGTGATCCCATAAGCGAGAAAGTTATCCTTTCCAAAAATGCGAATGGCTTCTTGGTAAGTTGACATATTTGTTGAAGAGATAATCTGTTTGGCTAGTTGAGAGTAGATGTATCCCAAAGAATTTTACATGACAAAGGTAAGAAGAAATTGTCTTTCCAGGTGATCTCCCAGTTTGGGACAGAGGAAAAGAGAAAAATGCTGTGATAGCATGGCATCATGTCATGTCACATTTAGAATTTCTAATAGAAGGTAAAATTAGTCAACCTGCGGAAAAGAAAACTCAGTCTTCTTCTTTGAGTAATGACTCTCCTTTCCAAGTAAATGTGGGTAAAAAAGCAAGAAAGAAAAGAATAAAATTATGCGTGCCTTCTGCTTGTGTATGTTTCTGATAAGTGGACAATAGAGGAGGTTTGTTTCTGGGGTTATGTTTCTTTCTTTTGAAACCCACTACATATCTGAAATATTCAAATTGCTTTGTTATTCAAATACCAAGCAGCGAATCATTCTTTGAAGTCATCGATCCTATTGCTCAATTCATTTGGAAGCGAAATTACTTCTGGAGAGTGCTTGTGTTTACTGTTCTAAAGGAGCAGGCTTGTTTCTTTGTTCATGGAGCAGCTGAAGAACTTCATTTCACTTGCAGGTATCCATGCTGGAACTGCATCTATACTGTTTTGTAGAGCAAGTAGTTCATTCCTTTCCCATTCGATCCATTCTTTTTGCCAATTGTTAGCAGGTAAAAGGAAGCTTGTCTGTATGTGATCCCATAAGTGAGAAAGTTATCCTTTCCAAAAATGCGAATGGCTTCTTGGTAAGTTGACATATTTGTTGAAAAGATAATCTGTTTGGCTAGTTGAGAGTAGATGTCTCCTATAGAATTTTACATGACGAAGGTAAGAAGAAATTGTCTTTCCAGGTCTTTCCTATATTTATTTCCAAATATCATTGATCTCCCAGTTTGGGACAGAGGAAAAGAGAAAAATGCTGTGATAGCACGGCATCATGTCATGTCGCATTTAGAATTTCTAATAGAAAAATTAGTTGACCTGCGGAAAAGAAAATTCAGTCTTCTTCTTTGAGTAATGACTCTCCAGTCCAAGTAAACGTGGGTAAAAAAGCAAGAAAGAAAAGAATAAAATTATGCGTGCCTTCCGCTTGTGTATTTTTCTGATAAGTGAACAATAGAGGAGGTTTGTTTCTGGGGTTCTGTTTCTTTCTTTTGAAACCCACTACATATCTGAAAATATTCACATTGCTTTGTTATTCAAATACCAAGCAACGAATCATTCTTTGAAGTCGTCGATCCTCATTGCTCAATTCATTTGGAAGCGAAATTACTTCTGGAGAGTGCTTGTGTTTACTGTTCTAATGGAGCAGGCTTGTTTCTTTGTTCGTGGAGCAGCTGAAGAACTTCATTTTACTGGCAGGTATCCTTGCTGGAACTGCGTCTATACTGTTTTGTAGAGCAAGAAGTTCATTCCTTTCCCATTCGATCCACTCTTTTTACCAATTTAGCAGATAAAAGGAAGCTTGTCTGTATGTGATCCCATAAGCGAGAAAGTTATCCTTTCCAAAAATGCGAAAGGTTTCTTGGTAAGTTGACATATTTGTTGAAGAGATAATCTGTTTGGCTAGTTGAGAATAGATTTCTCCTATAGAATTTTACATGACAAAGGTAAGAAGAAATTGTCTTTCCAGGTCTTTCCTATATTTATTTCCAGATATCATTGATCTCCCAGTTTGGGACAGAGGATGCTTCTTTTAGGGTGAGGTCTTACACACGTTTCTAGCATCATTTTAGATTTATTTGGCATTAGGATATACTATTCTTTAATGTTCTCCTGGTTGAGATCACAAGGGGGATTGAAGTTTGCTTATATCACTATCGTTTGAATTTTTCGCCTTCTTTCAGAGTCTAGTATCTTCTGCATTCTTGTGTTATATTTGATTGAGTAAGGGGTCTACCGTGACCATGTCCAGGTTTTGCTTGGTCTTCTTAGTCATTTTCTGATTCCCATTACACTTTTGCTATGTCGATATCCCCAGTTAATGTTGCTCAAAGTCTTATCCAGGCTACTGTATCTTTACCATTAACGAAGAGCTTCTTTACATGTTCCCTGTACAAATATCATGCCAAAGTAATTGACTCCCTTCTTGCATACGTCACTGTTTACTGCATCTTCTTGTTTTGTTGGGAAACCTACATATATTCACAGGAGCACTTGGCCTCCACTGGTTATTTGAAGATTCCTACTGTGATTGTGATTCTCTGCTTACAGAGAAATACCTAAATAGATAGGATGAGTTTTCATTTGTATCTTCTTGATGGTCCTGATTTTGTACACCTTACTATATTATCTAGTGAAAAGAGTCAATAACCATCCCAAAATAGGTGCGGTCCACAATACTCTTCGTATAAGGTAATAGGTATGCATATCCTCATGATTCCCTGTTTTTCGCTTCAGGTGTTTGTTTTGCTAGTGATTTTTCTCAATGCAAAACTCATTGTACTGGCTATTATGTCACTAAGTCTGAATGTTCTTTCAAATAAGCATCGTGTGAATTGCCTTTTGTTTCTGTAGGATCTTGCTAACAATCTAAAAGGTTGTCGATTTCTCCCAAAATTAAACAATGAACACGTGATTTCTCCCAAAATTAAACAATGAACACGTGCATCACAGAAACTCTACCTACAAGCAGAACCGAGTGCTCATTATGGTTAGTGTTAAGAAAATAAATTTTGGATGTGTGCATTGCGGAAGCATGGTTTTGATATTAGATATAGTTTTTGGTTAGTGATGTTGTGTGCAAGTGTATGGTGTAGTTTATAGATGATAGACAAGGGATCAACTAGGATAATTGAAGGATATAGGACATGGGGGAAATAGTTTCATTAGTTGAACAAAATAGTTTGATGGAGGTACAATAGAGATCTTGACCTCTCATGGTGGAGGGTTCACCTCACACACAAGGTGGAGGGTTTACCTCTCACACAAGGTGGGGATTACCTCTCACACCCTCAAATGATGAACTACAAGGCTATTTATAGGCATAAGTCACCGCCTTAGATGATTCTAGACTTCTCTAGCTTGTTCTAGGATTTTCTTTGATGCTTGGCTTTTGCTTGCTTGCATTCCCATGTGAATCTTCTAGATTCAACTAGTAACCTCCATTCTCAACAATTCTAGAAGGTTCTCACCTTCATGATTAAGTTAGTAGTTTCTAGATATTTTTAGAGAAAATTGATCACAATTTCCAACACTCCCCCTTGATCCATTTTCAAGATAATCCGGACTTGTGTTGTAAAGTCTCGGACATACCTTAAAATTTCTCTTGTAATTTATACCATGGCTTTTATGTCGTCTTCGTTCTACGATCCCTTGCATTCTCTTGTCGAAACACTTGCACTTGCCTTTGAATGTGCATATCTTTTCTTCAACGATGACCCATATGTCTTGGGGCATTAAAATTCTCTTAGTTGTAGTTGTTAGCTCGGGCGCTAGCTCTGGCTCTCGTAGGCTTTGGCTCTAGCTCCGGCTTTGATTCTGGCTCTAGCTCTGGCTCTGGCTCTGTTGGCTCTCGCTCGGGCTCTGACCTTTTTAGTTGAGGATAGTGAGGACAAACGCCCATAACCATCCGATATGCCTGGCTCTGATACCATGTTAAGAAAATAAATTTTGGATGTGTGTATTGCGGAAGCATGGTTTTGATATTAGATATAGTTTTTGGTTAGTGATGTTGTGTGCAAGTGTATGGTGTAGTTTATAGATGATAGACAAGGGATCAACTAGGATAATTGAAGAATATAGGACATGGGGGAAATAGTTTCATTAGTTGAACAAAATAGTTTGATGGAGGTACAATAGGGATCTTGACCTCTCATGGTGGAGGGTTCACCTCACACACAAGGTGGGGATTAGCTCTCACACCCTCAAATGATGAACTACAAGGCTATTTATAGGCATAAGTCACCGCCTTAGAGGATTCTAGACTTCTCTAGCTTGTTCTAGGATTTTCTTTGATGCTTGGCTTTTGCTTGCTTGCATTCCCATGTGAATCTTCTAGATTCAACTTGCAACCTCCATTCTCAACAATTCTAGAAGGTTCTCACCTTCATAATTAAGTTAGTAGTTTCTAGATATTTTAGAGAAAATGGATCACAATTTCCAACAGTTCTGCATATGCTCTTCCTTTTGGACTTTGTCTTTTGCAGCTTTGTGATGCTAACTCTTTTTATTTCCCTCTAGTTTGAACAAGACACTGTGCTGATACCAAAGGAAACATCCTGGTTCGGATACTACCCAGATGGAACTTTTGATACTGTTTGGCCTACACAGAAGGTAGTTGTTTTGTTGCCTGGACACATGATTAACATTCAATAATTTGTAATTGAATTACGGTTTGTTAGGTCCTTTCCCTCAAGAACCCTTTTAAATCTTGATGACAAATGAGTTTAAAATTTATAAAGCACCTTAGCTGTAGTGACTTGAAAGTCAGTTATCAGCATCTTTAGTCACCAATGCTCTCAAACGGAAACTCCTTGTGGTTCAGAAAGCATGCATTTTGAGAGGTTCCATACTTTTGGGAATATTTCCTGGACTTAAATCAATTCCATGATGCAGCTTTAGTAAAGAACGTGGCTACAGCAATGGCTTATAGTAGTTGCACCCCGTGGTTTAGGGTTTCTTCCGAAGAACGGTTAGGCTGTTCAAGGTTAGGCTGCTGCTCCTCTCTATGCATTAGCAAGCAATGCATGTTTTCCATGCACGAACAGGAAAGACAAAGCGAAGTTATTGTTTTTGACGTGAGTGGGTGATTAATTTTTATAGGTCGATATGGTGATGCATTCTTGGCCTTGTGTACCTAATTATTTGATGATGTTTCTCACTGGATTGACTTGAAAGTCTAAAATTACGCCAAAAGATGACATTGCCATTTCTATAAAGGCTGATCAAACTTTTGAAATAGTCAGAAGGGAAAGATCTTGTATCAGAAGGGAAGGATCTTGTATCAGCCATGACTCTTGCTCTCGACAGATACAGAGAATATTATGGTACTTCAAGCACTTTTGTGCAAAAACATGCCATTAAAGAGCAATGCATAGAGGTCGAAGTCATGTCCTGATTTAATGGCAACTTAAAATATATGCCAATAAACACACATTCGAAGCCATGTCCTGATTTAATGGCAACTTAAAATATATGCCAATAAACACACATTCTTTGGCGGTATGCTAACCTTTTATCCACGCCGACTTGTAAAACTTAAGACGAAATTTGGCGTGGGTAAATGCATTACAATATTGCTAGCTTACTAATTTTCAACCGCACCACTTGTAAAACTTAAAAAGTCGTTTGTAACTTACTATTCCACTTGGCATTGGTATATTCCTACCTTGTCAGTAGCTTACTAGTCTCTTACCCTATCCACTTATAAAATTTAGAAGTTGTTAACTTACTATGTTGGAAAATACATCACGATGTTGGTATTTTATTAACTTCTACCATGTCCATCTGTAAAATTTAAAAGGAGTTGCAATTTGGTGTTTGCAAATTCATTACAATACGGGTAATTTACTAACCACTAACTTGATTTTGTGAACGTACATTATGAACTTCTTACATATACCACCGTTGAAGAATGTTCAAGGAATTCATAGGAATTAAAGTAATTGTTCTCAACAATAATAATAAAAATAAAAATAAACAAATGAAACTCGTTATATGCTACCAAGAGCATTTTTATTGATTAAAATGAACCAAAATCCAACACTTTCCTTGCAACCTAACGACCATCACCCAAGACCCCACAAAAAAAAAAAAAAAAAGGCCATTACCCAACAATACCAACTTGGCAGCTCAACCCCAATTCCTCAGCAACTGCTTACCGTCGTACCTTTATTCAGTGAACTGTCACGCAATCAACTTATTGGCCTTCGCTGCGCTCCAGTCATCTTTGAGCGCGGCAACCCAATGGTGGACGTTGACAGGTTTCAATAGGACAGCTGACATATAAGCGCCAGAACTCGACACACCGACAAATGGAAGAGAAAATTTCCGTGGAAAAAGGTCACGGCACTATAGAACCGGCCCAACTTACTAGCAGCTTTCCTAGAACATCCCCCGATCAAACAGAAAGTTTCGGACACGTTTTGTCCAAGAGAGTTGGTTCATAACACCAGTGTGGGGGTCAACTAAAAGACCAATAATGTACATAATCGAGAGACTTCCAGACAGGACATAAGGAAATATTCCAAGCCGGATAGTTTTGGTCAATACTGCATACGTACCACAACCAAAGGCTAACACCATCCCGATTATCGCAATGCCAAGGCAACATCCCGCCACAGGGGTGTACCTCGCCTGATGGTTATTTAACCGAAAGCAAGTAAGGCACTGTAAGACTAATGCCAGGATTGAGAAACCGAACGCTGTACTGTTACTTATCACAAAGGCTTGGAAAGATGCCTTGCCAGCAAGAATCGCTAATCCTTGGTTCGTTCCATCGTTGTTATAACCTCCGGGCATCGTGAAGGCCGCAGTGAAAGTCCCTGTGGCTATGAGCCCTGCCACTATTAATTGAAGCTGGATCACATCTTTAGTTGACATTTTTGTGAGAGCTGATCGACCCTCAACAACTTGCTTGTTTAACTTCTTCTCATACTCAATAACGGTGTTTTGCCAAAAGGGCACTCCATTAGATCCTTCCAACAGACATTTAACTTTTGCAGCGCTGTAGCCGACCTAAAAATGTACAAAACTATCAATTAAAGAGTGGACTTTCCCTGTAAAATATTTCAATACGCTCACTTTATGCAGTCAAAATCCATCCATAACAAACAGAACTCCCGATTGGTCATAAAACACTGTGGGGCAGAGTGTAGGTTCTCTTTTTTACTTCAAGAACTGTTTGATAGGGGTCAGAAAAGAAAACAAAAGGATTGAGATACTCTAAAGCATTATTGTTCAAAATATTATTATTTTTTCATGTGAACGTGGCAGACTAGTTGTTTCAAAGTCAGAAGGTGTTAATAAACTTTTTGGATTGAGATACTCTAAAGCATCCAATTTTACATCTAAAGTGACCGCTGTATGGTTGACACCCTAGCACAATGGCCATTAGACGGCACATATTTATTCTCCATTTTTTCTTTCCTTTTTTCATCCCTTTACCTCATCCCCTAACTTTGGATGATCCCAACTTGCATTGTTTTCAAGATAAATAAGATGGACAGTTATTTGTAAATCTTTGAAGACCTGATTGTCGCATGGATTTGAAATTTATGCTCAATGAAAGTTTTTGATTTGATCAGATAATATGATTATACAACCCACATTTGCCAACTTTATACATTATATTGTACACAAATAATAAATATATTCTCAACCAAACAACAGAACTTACTAATATTGAATATAACTTTATATGAATTCGTTGTTACCGTATAACTTCTAATAAAAAAGAAGAAGAAGTTATATTGGTTTTAAACTATTTTAAAATATGCAGTTAACTGTTGGCTATTATTCCAATGTTTGGCTTTTTTTTTTTTTTATGTAATTAGATTTTAAATAGGGCTTTCATATGCGGGAGAGAGTTACATGATTTCAGATTGTAAGTATTAACTAAATTATAAGGACTGCATTTTTAACTTTTTGCAGTAATAACTACTGGTAAGATCATTATTTTGTAAAATGAAATTTCTATATGAAGATGCAAATTAATCACTATGTTATAGATTAGAAAAAAAATTGAATACAACTTCTTTAGCTGCTGCTTTTTGTTAATCTTGCAGTGCTCATTCATATGGTTTAACCAAATTTTTTCAATTGTCTAAAATATCTATATTTACTCTGTCACTAAATCGTTTGTGTGCACACATCCAATTTATAGATCAAATGGTTGTTTGAAGGAAAGAAGATATGTCCCTCCACATTTAGTTTATAATAGATTGAAACATTATACTTCAACTCCTATATATGAAAGAACCATAAATACTTCAAATCATGAATATTAATCTATTGACTATTGGATCAAATTACATTCAAATAGTAAGGTTGATATGTTGTTGTAGTAACATTAATGATAGATTAGGTGGATAAAAAAGCCTTTTAATTTTTGCCTAATTGATGTAATAGTTAGCGTGTCGATTAATGCCAAGTGAAGCGGGAGGGAATGAAGCTTTGTTTGTAAGTGGCTTAACCACAATGTTCAATTCTGCCCAAATTTCTTATTCATGGTTCGATGTTAAATATGACATCACTTCACTCCGAGCCCCTTTTCAGATGTGTGTCACATTTAATAAAGCTATCTATGCTACTATTTGCTCAAAAATCGACTAAGAAAAACAAAATTGACGCAAAAAGAATCCAATTGGGTGGTTTGCTTCCACCGGCTATCACCTGAGCCACCGTTACAGAAGAAATTACTCTGCAAGTGAACAAATCGGGCTATATAGGGTTCAAACATGTAAACATACCTCCTTATGAGTTGAAAAAATGTCAAGTGCAGTCATATGATCATTGTTTGTGACAAAACGGTCCACCCTCCGGTCTTGTGCAAGTATGTATATGATTAAGTACTCTTTATGAAGTGCAGCCAAATGTAAAGCGGTGTTTCCATCGATGTCTTGTTCCTTGATAAGATACTTCAAGCCTGGCATCCGGAGTATGTACTTGACTACATATACTTCTCCACCCCTCACAGCTGCATGAAGAGCCGTTTGCCCTTTGATGTTTATTATGTCCCAAGCATCAGGACATAATCTAACAATTTCGTCAATGACACGGCTATGGCCGCAAAATGCTGCAATGTGAAGAGCCGATTGCCCCTCGTTGTCTAAGTCATATGCTGCAAAAGCATCGTGTTGCAAGAGTTGTTGAACTGCTTCAACTTGGTTTAGGGAAGCAATATAATGAAGAGGAGTCCACCCTATTTCATCTCTTTCTCTGATCATTCCCGGTCTGTTCTCTATGATTTTCTGCCAACCTTTGCAAATACAATAGGAATGTGTCATAATTTAGACTGTTTTTAGCATCTTGACACAGATTTTAAAATTGCATTGCCTCCCATGAAGTTTTCCCCTTTTTCTCCGTACTAGGAAGGAATATGTCATGGTTATTCTGAAGTTTCTCTAGCTATCTCGTGTTAACACATGTAGCATCTGACCACCTACAATCTAGTATAATACAGAAATTTGTAAAGGTTTTCTTTTTGATAAGTGAAATTGTTAACAGTGGGTAAATTTGATCGATGAGAAGCTTTTCTTATTTTCAGGAGGGCTTCTGCTCCGTCAGGGCTAAGAATAAGATACCAATGTTTTCTACTCTGATGCCAATCATTTTGCCCAACTATCATGCCCAACTCATTTTTATAGAAATTTGAGTATTGAATGAGGACTTAGCACCTTGTACGTTTTCAATGATAAAATCGTTGCACTCCCATTTTTTCAAGTAGTCATGATTTGCCTTCAAGAATTGAAAAAATTTGCATGTATACCCTTATCCTTTGGAAATATATAGGATTAATATTATGAAAAACTCAAATTGGTCCACATGTGACATATTTACTCCAAATTAATTTTTTGACCATCAATAATTCCAAATTGGTACATTTGTGACAAATTTATTCTAAACTAATTTTTTTACCATAGAAAACCCACAAACTAGTATATTTGCGATCATTTTATCCCCTGTTAGTTTCTATTAAATTGATTTAATATCACCAAAAAAAAAACTAAACTAATACGCAAGTTACAAATGGAGGGTAAAACTCAAAACCGGTACATCCGCCAACTGTCATATATCATCACACTTAGTAATTTGATAATAAAATTTAACGGAAATTAATGGTTTGTAAATTTGTGATAAATGTATTAATTTAGAGTCAAAAAAACTAGTTTGGATAAATTTATTGCATATGTACAAATTTGAAGTTTTTTATAGTATTAATCCAAGTATATATTGCATGCCATGCCATTTATTGTAAACTGAAAAGCAATTAATCATAACCAGAAAACGTCGAAACAAAGAAGGATACAAGAAAAGATAATTAATAAAAAAATTAAAACAACCGAAATGGAGAAGAGAAATGGGGAGAGGTAGTAGTGTTAAGGTAGTGATGGTGGCTGCTGCCGCTGCCACCGAAGGAGTCAGGTGAGAGAACAAGATCTAGAAAAACACGTAGAAAGAAATTAAGTGCGTGTACAAAGTACTGCAAAGACAATGATTTTCCTGAATGGATACATAATCCAAAATGTAGTTGATTCCTTTGAAAAACTCTAGTCTTTTTTCCTTAGTCCGTATGCTAAGAGAAGACCAGCCAGTTTGAACTTAATTAATAGTCAATGAATATCCGACCACAAAAATAGTCAATGAATAAAACAATAAAGTAAAATGTAACGAGAATAACAAGTTAAAATTATTCAAAATATAACCTCCATATATAATTGCTCTAGAGCCATGTTCTTGGGAAAATGTATGGCCTTTCACCAAAATAAAAGTAGCAATGAATAATAAATATTGTTGGCGGCCATCACTGCTAACACCATCACGTCTCACCTAAATGAAGCCTTGCACGAGAGAGAGAACTTTAGTTAAAATTTGTTTCAGTGGAAGAAACCTGTGATACTTACCAGCCCGTGGGCGAGCGATGGCAGCATGCAAAGCTGTCAATCCTTTAGGGCCCTTATGAGAGGATGGCAACGAGGAAGCACTTAAAATCAGCTCCATGATATCCAAATGTCCTCTATCTGTTGCAAGATAAAGCGGGGACTCATCAGCAGCATTAGTAATATCACACAATTGAGGATCTTCTTCAATTAGCAACTTCACCACCGATTCATGGCCTCCTCTTACTGCATAGTGTAGTGCAGTATCCTTCTGCAAATTTGGCTTTCTAAGTAGTTCTTTACATGCATCAACTTGTCCGTTATCAACAAAGCAATCCAGTTTCGCCAAATTAATAAAGACTTGAACTGATTTGTAGCTTCCCACGCTGGCAGCAATATGTAGTGGAGTATCTCCTTTGGAGTTACCCTGCCGAAGAAGGGATGGTCCCCATGGACGTTGAAGAAAATTTTCAATGAAATTTACTTGCTCATATTGAGCTGCAACGTGAAGAATGTTGTTCCCCTTTGGCGTTGTTTGGTGGAACAGATCCTCTCCATTTTCCAAAGTTGTGATTAGGGATTGAAAGGCTCCTAACTTTGCAGCCTCGTACAATTTAGGATGCATACTCGGGCTCTCGTTCATTCTCGAGATGCAATAGTTGCAAGTGAACTTATCAAGATAAGTAATGAGTTCAAGTGGGATGAATTTTTTTGAGCTTTCTAGAAGAATTGGTGTAAAGAGAGGATGCTGGAGAGAAAATTTAGTTGAGCTTCCTAAGAGTACTAAAAAGGAGATATTTATATGCATATGGTGGTTCTTCAACTGTTCTTATGCAATCGAAATAAATTTATCAGGTTTAGAGAATAGTTTCCAGACAGTATAACTAGTATGCGTTTTGGACTTCATATTTTACACACAAATAAATAATAAGGAAGTGGGGCAACTCTTGTTAGAAGGAAGGAGGACAAGTGCAAACCAAAAATAATGATGATAAATAAATTATATAGGCATGAAATTAAGCTAACGGATTGCTTTCCACTTTTCATCAAAATCAGAACATTCTTCTTGAAGAATCGGATATGATATAACTTGTTTATTGAAGTAATGATATTCTTGGGCTCACTTTGAGATGTAATTTCTTCTTCTTCTTTTTCTTTTTCTTTTTGACTTGAATCGGATCTGATTTAACTTATTATTAAAGTAATGATATTCGTGGGCCCACTTTTAGTTGTAGTTTTCTTTTTTATTTTTTATTTACCGACAAGTCATTTGTTCTTTTCTGTCTTCACGGTCCAAGTTTGTCATGAGTCATGCATTAGAATCATGGTAACGCGAAGGACCCTACCCAAGTCTAATCCCACTCGAAGATTTACATGCGTAAATTATTATGGAGCACGAACTTAGGTAAAATTAGACCAAAAAAGAAACTTAGGTAAAAATAAGTTGACGATGAATTTGAGCTCATCCAATAATTACCTTTACTTCTATCATCCATTGGCAAAAGTTGGGGCTCATAATTATTTTTACTATTATATTTTCCAAATACTAGGATATATGACGGCCATCAATGCTGCCGCCAGCACTCTCACCTAAGAGAAGAGAAGCCTTCCACGAAAAGAGAGAACTTATGTTAAAATTTGTTTCATTGAGTTTAGAATCTTGTGATACTTACCTGGCAATGAGTAGTGCATCGCGGCATGTAGAGCTGTCAGTCCTTGAGGGCCCTTATGACCCTTATGAGAAGATGACAAGGGGCAAGCATCTAAAATAAGCTTAACGGTATTTGAAAGCCTTTGATGTGCTGCCAAATAAAGTGGTGACTCATCACTAGAATTAGTAATATTATATAGCTAAGGATCCTCTTTAATCAACAACTTCACCACCTCATCATGACCTTCTCTTATTGCATAGTGCAGTCGGTATCCTTATGCCTATTCAACTTTTGAAGTAGCTCTTTGCATGCGTCAACTGGTCCGTCTTCAACAACCCAATCAAGTGATTTCACCAGATCAATGAGGACTTGAACCGTTTCGCAACTTCCCACTTTAGCAGCAACGTGTAGGGGAAAGTCTTTTTTGTAGTTACGCTCCCAAAGAAGGGACGGTCCTAATGGACGTTGAAGAAGACATTCAATGAAATGTTTTTGCTTATGTTGAGCCGCAACGTGAAGAATGTTGTTCTTCTTTGGAGTTATTTGCTGGAAAAGATCTCCATTTCTTGAAATTACTTGCATCAGGGAACGAAAGTCTCCCAACTTTGCAGCCTTATACAGTCGAGGATGCATTCTCGCTGTCTCTCTTCCTTCCCCAGAACACAAAATTGTTGCACGTACTTGCGAATATAAGCAATGATTAAGTGGGAGGAATTTCTTTCGAAAAATAGTTTTCGAAAAGCCAAATTGATCTATTTCTTTGAAGTTTCAGTTCTCCCGCACGCAAATTGAAAGGAAAAAGATCAAGCAAAAAACAAAACAAAATAATTGCACGGTCAAGTCTCCCTGCAGCTTCTGTTGCTTTTTTTGACTTTTGAACCATCTTGTCCTCCACTTTCCCCATTGAAAGCAAAACCACTGCACATGCACGATACTTCCTGGAACATCGTAACTTTTGACATATATGCCCCCGGCCAGTACGTAGCGATAAAAACCGTCTTCAGTAGTTTTTTAGCCAAGTCAACATTCTACCAGTCAAAACTCCACGGCTACCACAACCAGCGTCTCTCCCGTGGCCTGACACCGTTGTTCGTTCATTAACTTCAACACGGCCACAAGTAGTCTCAACTCATCCACTTGCCACCACTCAGCACGTCCGCCTCCACCATTGCCACCTCCATCTCCACCGCAACCCCATTTTTAACATTAAAATATTAAAGTAAGAATATTATGAAATCACTACGAGTTGCGTAAAAATGTTAGCCGTTAAGTATTATGTGTAGCATATGAAAATCTCTTTTTTTCTTATTGAGTAACATTTCTATCAAAACAAGTAACGAAATTATCTATAGATTTACATCACTCAGCCAAGTGACTTTTTTTTCTTTTTTGGTTTCAATATATGAAATGCTTTGAAAAGGTATTTTCTAGCACACTAAAATAAGGTTAATTAGACAAGACCAAAGAAAGCCTTCTCTCATTAGAAAAACCTTCTAAATAGAAACCTATTAATCGAAGTGGGAGTCCTCTTTTTTTTTTAATCCCGAGATATGGGCATGTAGATCCAGTAGTTTGGAAGTTCATGGAACACTTTTTTAGCCCCATGAACCAATTAAGTACAGGCCAAAGGCCTGTACATGTGACTCTAAGTTAAAGTAATTTACGTGTTCGACCAAAGAAAAGAAAGTAATTTACATGCAATTAAGGGTACTTTCCAATTGGCTTTTAGTGTCCATATTCCACTATTACTGGGTAATAAGGATAATAAGCCTCATTTAAAAAATGCATGATGCTTCGTCAAGACGCTAGTCCAATTACCACTCTCCACTTGTTGAATTTCGTGGACAGATATACCTATGTACACATTGAAGATCTATATATTATATACTATTAAGTGACGACCTAATAAGTTTATGAGTTTTGATGCCAAAATTGCTGCTTATCTCACATGGGCATATATGAGTTTTTGTATTGTTAGATAAGTCTTTCACAATCTCAAACTAATATGACAGGCTTTGAACCCGTGCCGGCATGAGTGAGCGGTGACCAAGGCTAGAAATTTATGTGTTGGTGCGGTGGGTTTGTGGGACACGCTGTACCGGTAGATAAATCTCCCACAACTTGAATCTAGCATGATGCATTTTAACGCGGTCTTGGGGAACAGGAATCAAGGTTAGAGAGGACAATTTTATGTTGGCGGCAAGGTCAGGTAATGCTATTTTTTCGTTTTGGGCAGAAAATAAAGCATACATATTGAAATACAGTCTTGCAAACACCGTGAATAAACCCACTTGCGTCTTTGTCTCCTCTTTACTTATCAAAAGATTTTCTTACAAAAACTAACATATCAAAATTACTCATTTTGTAACTTTTCTTTCTTGTTATAATCTAAGGGCACGAAAGTGGAAATCCCGCTATCTAGAGATTAATGAAACACTTTACAAGGACCTATGAATTGGTTAAACCCATACTTTTAGCCCGTGCAAATAAACTGACTCAGAGTAATTTGTACACAATTAAAATACATGGGGTTATAGAAGTTTCCACAATGCTAAGATAGTATCTTCACAAATAAGGATGGAAGCGAGACTAATGGGCGGCCAACATGAAAATATTTACCCGGGATTTCAAAAAGTTATTTTTCACATGTAAACTTTTCTTTTTTTTTTTTTTTCACATAGAAACTTAAGAAGTTAATTTTTTGACCTTGGGGGAGGAGCACCCCCACTTCACGTGTTGGTGGAGGAATTTCTGTGAGCTTTCGAAAAAGGAACGGCCTAAATGGTTGAGTGGGAATTGGGCACGGTGGGGGAGTTTCTTCGAGCTTTCCTAGAGGATTGGATAGCACGTTTAGTCCAAGGAAGAAATTTCTTTAATTCTCCGGAAAGGACTAGGAAGGAGGTGATTAAACAGACTGTTGTACGGTTGATTGTTCTACTACTGTCGGACGCAGAGTAGTAGCAAAGGAACTTACCAATTTAAGCAACGAGTTCAAGTGGGAAGAATTCTTTGGGTACATTGATATTTGGGACTCACCTGCAGCTTCTTCTTTTTATTTTATTTTTATTTTGGACTTTTCAACCATCTGTCTTCACTTTTCATCGATCAAAGCATCTCGCGCACGCGCATGATTTCATCCGTTTGTCTTGGTTGCCCGCATCTGACTGAACTCAATTATTGAACGTCATGACGATAGTGGATCCAGATGGAAGGAGTGACCGTGCCACAACTGCCTCAATCATTGTAAGCGGACGTTTCCTGTTTTTCCCTTTTTGACTGATAAATGCTTGATTTATTTTACCTACCGATAGGCAGCCGTGATGATTTAGGATTTGCTCCTCATCACCAAGATCACAAGTTCAAATCTCCATATGCTAGCGTGTTAATTGGAGAGCAATAGTGGTGGGGTCTTGTGCTAGTTTTTCCTGAAATATAAGGGCCCAGCCCTTCGGTCCCGTCCGGCACAAGGCTTGTAATGGAGTCCTCAGTTAAAAAAAAAAAAAAAAAATCTTTGACTTACTTTTTCAGTCTTCATAGATCTAGCTCCATGCGAGTCATGAATTATCGTCATGTTCTGCGTGTGAACCCAAACTGAAAGCTTTATTTAATTAATTAAAGGGCTTAAGGCCCCGTCCGCCCAAGTCGGGCCCGAAGCCCGGCCCACGGAATAAGGCCCGTGGGAAGGGAGAGGTATAAAAGGGAGAGAGAGAGAGAGAAAAGACGTTGGTTGGATTCATTCTTACGCACGTCTTTTCTCTCCCGCGCGTTTTCTCTCTCAAAAGAAGAACAAGGCATACGGCTTCTAATTCTTCCCTTCAAGGCTTCATCAAATCGAACTCGACCGGATTCTCTTCCTCCATTGGCGTCGGTGTTTAATCTGTGGCTAACAAGGTACGCTCGAATCCGTGGTGTGCTTTACGATCGGTGATACGTGTCGTTTTCTTGGGCCGCGCTTCCGCTTGAGTTTAGGGGTTCGATTCGGTGTCGAATCCGGTTTTCGGATCCGTTTTTCCCAACATTGGTATCGAGACCTAGTTCACGTTTTCCGATCAATTCTGATGGTTTTTGATTGATTTTTTCGCGAAATCACTTCGGCCGTACGGAACCGGCGAAAATTCCGACACCCGAGCGTTCTTCGGCCATTTTTCTGAGTTTTCGTAAGTCGAAATAAAATTCTGAAGGCACTGGAGAAAGGCGACGTCGAGACGAGTCCGGCGAGTGGTCGCACGCCGTCAGACGACATCAAGACGCGCCCACACGCGCGGCCGGCTGCGCGCGTGGGGCGCGACGCCCGAAGCGGCCGCCCGGCCGCGTGCGGCGCACGCGCCGTCGGCGAACCGGCGCTTGCACGCCGCCGGGGCGAACCGGCACGTGCCGGTCCGCGGACCGACGCGTGATGGCGTCACGTGATGACGTCGGCGTGACGTCATCCAACGGTCGGTAACCGTCGGATGACGTCACCGATGACGTCACGTGATGACGCTCGCGTGACGTCACGTGATGACGCTCGCGTGACGTCACGTGATGACGCCACCGATGACGCCATCACCGACGACGCTTTCGCCGGGACGGTCACCGGCCGGCGAACCGACCCGACCGGCGACCCGACCCGACTCGTGGACGAGGCACGCGCCCGCACGTGCCGGATGACGCCTCGCGTGACGTCATCCCCCGCACGTGCGAGGCACGGCCGTTGGTCCGCACGAGCGGTCCGACCGGCCCGACCGCCCGACGGTCCGACCCGCGCGCCCGCTGACCCGACCCGCGGACCTGTTGACTGTTGACTGACGACCGTTGACCGTTGACGGACCGTTGACTTTGACCGTTGACCGTTGACCAAAAAAAAAAAAAAAAAAAAAAAAAAAAAAAAAAAAAAAAAAAAAGGAATTTGTTTTCTTTTTCAGTCATGCCTATGTGGATTATAAGTAATCCATTTTTAATTCTGCATTTGTTGCATGAATTTTGGAAAATTATGTATTTTCTCTTATATTAATTATGGATTATAAGTGATCCATTTTTAATTCCGCATTTGTTGCGTGAACTATGATGCGTTATGCAAGGATACCTGCAATCCCGAGAACGCACGAGGGAAATGCAAGACTTAAGAGGCTGATGACAGCATTAGGACGATTATCGGTGGCATGACGGTGATTTAGTATCACATGTGGTGAGGGTCAATCGATGACATGAAATCATCCTGGAATGGTTATCTTATGCCGGATTTTGAGAAAGTACCAGCTTTGATGAACACTCTTCCACCCGAATGGCAAGCAGGTGTTGGATCGGCTATGGGAGGTCAATGTGGTCCCTAGGGTTATAGGAGGTCAGTGGAAGTTTTGTAAGAGAAGTACTATAGATTGAGTTGGCCAAAACTTCAACCCTTAGATTGAGCGCCACATGGCGCGAGTGAATGCGCCTTGGAGGCGACATGAAAGCTCTCCAAAAGTTTTTCCATGGTTGGCTAATGTGCCTTCAGCTTTTCTCGATGTTTTGATTGATCGATTTAGAAGGGACATTCCCTATTTATTTCTTTGATTGATTATGAAATGATTACTACCTAATTGTGTTAATTGAAAGGATTATTATTTTAATTGTATGTCAATTATCTGTTGCTTTCATTATTGCTGGTTGCTTGTGGGTAATTAGTCATGTGGGTAGTAATAGAAGTTTTTGTAACTTCATAGAATTTATTTGCATAAGATAATTATATTAATAATAATTTTAAGTTAGGATTTTTGGAGGATGATTGGAAACATAGTGACCTTTTGATTCTAAAGCCTTACTTGAAATTATTTATTAATATGATGGGTCTATGCAAATAGGGATGCATAAATGATAGGCATTAATTATTCGTGCATGTATGTCCGATGTGTTGAACGATGGTTCAAAGAATCGAGAATGTAATTGCCGATATGAACGGCAATAATTGTGAAATATTGAATATGAAGATTCAATATGTGCTGGAAAAGCAAAGAAGCACTAGAAGCTATTGACCACATTATGGGAGATATTGAGGGTGTCGTGCACCACCTTGAGCTAGTAGAGGACCGCTAACGGTATTTGAGCCGAAAATAGACATTTGCTATGCTTGGTTCTAGCTCGTAAAGGGCTTTGTGCTCTAAGCGCAAATGTATTGATTTGTTCAATATGTGGGAATGCAAAGGATCAAGTCCTTATTGCAAGAAATCAAGAGTTAACTAACACAAGAGAGGAAAGCATCCTCAAGTGAAGAAAATGTCAAGAGTGATGTGTTACAATTGTGACAAGAGAAGTCACTATGCTCGCGATCATCGTGAGCCAAAGAACGAATACACCTCTTGTACATTTGAGAACTTTGCTTATGTGTCAAGTTCTGCATTATAAGCTGAATCCAATCCTTTGTGGAATGTAGATTCATGAACGACACCATGTAGCAAAGGATAGAGAATCCTTCGTGAAATTCCGACGAGTACCAACTAGAACTAAGTGGATCTATGTTGGAAACAACCCTGGGAGCTGATGTAAAGGAATTGGCATCGACCAATAGAACATGAGAGGTGGACGCATCTTTGATGTTCTATATGCTCGAGATTCGTCGAAATTTAGTGTCTGTCTTAGTGTTGGTTAAGTTTGGTTTTGGTATGAACTTCCATAATAAATGTGTAGATTTGTGTTTAGATACAAACTACTATGGTTGTGGTCACTTTCTAGATGGTTTTATTGTACTAAATGTTGACTGTGATGATGTCAATATGTTATCCCCTTGTTTCACGCCTCCTATCTTATATGATAATGATGTGAATATGATGGCATGCTAGACTTGGTCATATGGGCCAACAACATATGAAAAGACTAGCCAAAAGGGCTTGTTGGGCAATATTGAAAAAGTTAATTTGTCCATATGTGAGCATTGCTTTAGTAGGGAAAATGACAAGGAAAAACCATTTGGAAAAGGTAAAAGAGCTGAATTTCCTCGCATTTAATCCATTTGGACGCCTGTGGTTCAATGAATGTGAGAGGAAGGCAATGGCTGTTTGTTTCATCACTTTTATAAATGATTCTACTTGATTTGGATATGTCTATTTGATTTCTCATAAATCTGAAGCATAAGTTGTTTCAAAATGTTTATGAATCTGCAGAAAATCAATTAGACAAGAAAATAAAGGTATTTAGATCCGATCGAGGTTGAGAATATTTATCTAATAAGTTCAGAAAATTATGTGATGAAAAATGAATGGAAAGATAGTAGTCTATTCCATGTACTCCTCAACAAAATGGTGTTGCGTAGAGAAGAAACAGAACCCTACTCTTGGAATGGTTAGGTCCATGATGGCGCATGTTAACTTACCCATCACTTTTTGGAGTGATGTGTTGTTAACCGCCGCCTATATACTTAACCGGGTGCCTTCCAAATCGGTTATTTCCACTTCATATGAGTTATGGACAGTTAGAACACCGGACTTAAGTTTTTCTTAAGCCATGGGGTTGTGCTGACTATGCTCATGAGTCCTCTCACAAGTTTTGGGAAATTGGATCCCAAAGAAAATAAGAGTATTTTCATGAGATACCGCGAACACTCAAAAAGGTATGTGTTCATAGGTGAGCAGGAAAGTGGGAGTATAACTGAATTTGAATCACGGATGTCACATCCTTAGTGGATGAATTTTCTAAGAGGGGCGAAATAAGGGAAAATAACTCCCTATTTGAAACCTTGGATCAAGATAATGATGTCAAGGGAGTTCGTTCAAGTGGGAGTAATATGAGATGTAATGAATTGAATTCAACTCATTTTCAATTGCAACCACCTGATGTGACGATATCATCATTACCTAATCCAAGTGGGAGCATGATGGGGAATGATGTGCTAAGTGTACAATCTCCCATACGGTGAACAAGTCGCCAAAGTATTCTCCGTCGATGTTTTGACATTGAAAGGGAAACTTTTATGGTTGCTCCACAAGATGAGGATGAGCCAAGAAATATTAATGAGGCTCTGAACTGCCCTAATAAGGAAAAATGGATTCATGCAATGAAAGAGGAAATGGAGTTAATGAAATCAAACCAAGTCTGGGAACTGGTTGATCTTCCAAAAGGACGCAGAGCTATAGGAACAAGTAGGTTCTCTAATTAAAGCAAAAGGCTGATGGCTCAATAGAAAGGCATAAGGCTCGCCTTGTAGCGAAGGGTATAATCAACAGAAGAAATTGATTGTGAAAGTACATTTTCTCCTGTAGTAAGATTTACCTTGATTCGTATTATTCTGGCAATAGTGACTAGTATGGATCTTGAGTTACATCAAATGGATGTAAAGACCGCTTTCCTCAATGGAGAATTAGAGGAAGGAATATATATGGAACAACCCGCTGGTTTCATAGTGAAAGGCCAAGAAGAAAAGGTATGTTGACTTTGGGGGTCAATATATGGCCTTAAGCGCCATCGAAACAAAGATATATACATTTTCATAATGCCATAGTGGCATATGATTTTACAATGATTAACGAGGATCATTGTGTATATATCAATAAATCCAATGATCAATTTGTGATCATATCATTATATGTTGATGATATACTAATTGCCGGAAGCAATATGGAGTTGGTTAATACTATCAAGAGATAGTTGTCTTCTAACTTTGAGATGAAGGATATGGGTGAGGCTGCATACATTCTTGGAGTTAAAACTTCAAGAGATCGTTTTGAAGAGATCGTTGTCTCTTTCGCAAGAAACCTATATAAATAAGGTTCTTGAACGATTTCGTCCGTAAGACTCAGTAAACCCATAGACACTCCTATTGCAAAAGGTGAAGGATTGAGCCATAATCGTGTCCAAGTACTCCACAAGAGAAGGAACAAATGAAACATGTTCCTTATGCTAGTGCTGTTAGAAGCTTTATGTACGCTATGATGTGTACAAGACCCGACATATGTTTTGCAATTGGAATGGTGAGTAGTTACCAATCCGATCCAGGTCAAGCACATTGGAAAGCCGTTAAGAGAATACCGAGGTATCTAAAGGGGACTCGCGATCATACGTTGAGTTATTAAGGAAAGGATCTCGCAACTCAAAGGCTATTGTGATACTAATTGGAGAGGAGATTTAAATGAAAGGAAATCTACCTCCGGGTTTGTTTTCTTACCGAATAATAGCACCATATGTTGGAGCAAGAAGAAACGAAGTGCATAGCCTTGTCCACGATGTAAGTTGAGTTCGTGGCATTATCGCGGTAGTATAAGAAGATGTTTGGCTTAAGAGATTTTTGGATCATTTAGGTGTTATTAGAAGTGCTGCAGATTTATTATTGGTTAACTGTGGTAGCCAAACAGCAAAAGTGTACACCAAAGATCCAAAATATCATGGCAAGACCGAACATATAGATACCAAGTATAATCTTGTCAAGGATATGGTTGCACGAAAAGATGTGAACTTAGAGTACATACTACGCATGGAATGGTAGCAGATCCTCGACAAAGCCAATACCTAGAGATGTGTTTTGTGGTCATATGAAATCTCTAGGATTGCGTAGAGACTCATGTACTAAATATTGTAATTTCCCTAAATGTTCACAATTTGATGAATTTGTGTTTTCATCATTAATGCCTATGAATCTTTGTTTAATCCTTATGCATCTTAATGCTTAGTGCATTACTTTAAGTTGAGAAGTATGTCGGACGATATGAGATTAGCCCACTCACACGGGTAATCGCCTCTATTTACTTGTGTGATAAATGGAGATGAGACTGTTTTAAAGCTTATTATCTAGGTGATAATCGAGAGCTCAAGCTTAAAACACGTATGTCGCCTTAATCGGGTGTTAAGATGAGGATATAATACTTACTATGTCCGAAAGTAAAAATACCCCACATGTTTTACTTTATCCGTCTAAGATGCCGATGTGAGTTCTAATGAATTTTGTGATTGAGTAGATACGTGAACTCAAGTTAGACATTGGGTATGTCTCGAACTATCATCTCACGGTATTGAAAGGTATAGACATACGCTCCATGGGAAAGGAGTTAATACCGTAATACGTATTTCATACTACGTATGCATGAGACGACCAATAAGAGTGGCAAAAGTTTGATCTCAACTTTTATGTCGTGTGAGACTCTTGAGGAAGAGAGTTCCTCAATTTCTAAGTCCCCTCATGACTCTTACTTATTCTCTAGATTTCTATTTAGTGTTTGCTATCTTAGGATGTTGCCAATGGTCATGAGTTTGATTCGATCTAATGGGGCATTTCTAGAAAAGCAAGCTGACCAAATTGAGAGTTTGAAGGAAAGAGGAAGATCGATTTTGGAGAATCACATTGTAGTTTTGTATTCACCGGTTAACCAATTATGATCGTTTTGTGATAATCATAATTGTGAATACAATATATGTATCATGTTTAAAAGAGATCAAGGAGATATAAATGTGATCGATCGATCTAGGGTACGCATACTAAATCTACTCGAGTGTGACGCCCATTATGAGTGCTATATATTCCTAATGATGTATAGAACGAGCTCTCAAAGTATGCTTTGGTCGCACGGATTATTCACCGGTATGAATGTTAAAGAGAGGTAAAGAGATTCTCGTTCGGCCACCTCGCGAGTGGGAGATGAAAGCCTTTATTTAATTAATTAAAGGGCTTAAGGCCCCGTCCGCCTGCCGGGCCCGTGAGGCCAATGCCCACGGAATAAGGCCCGTGGGAAGGGAGAGGTATAAAAGGGAGAGAGAGAGAGAGAAAAGACGTTGGTTGGATTCATTCTTACGCACGTCTTTTCTCCCCGCTTTTCTCTCTCAAAAGAAGAACAAGATACGGCTTCTAATTCTTCCCTTCAAGGCTTCATCAAATCGAACTCGACCGGATTCTCTTCCTCCATTGGCGTCGGTGTTTAACCATGGCTAACAAGCGACGCTCGAATCCGTGGTGTCTTTACGATCGGTGATACGTGTCGCTTTTAAGGCTCATTGAAGTTTAGGGGTTCGATTCTGTTAATCCAGGTTTTTCGATCCGTTTTTCCCAACACAAACCAAGCCTAGTCCCACACGAAGACTTACTTTTTCAGTCTTCATAGGTCTAGTTCCACACGAGTCATGAATTATCGTCATGTTCTACATGTGAACCCAAACCAAGCCCGGTCCCACAAGAAGACTTACTTTTTCAGTCTTCATAGGTCTAGTTCCACGCGAGTCATGAATTATCGTCATGTTCCACGTGTGAATCCAAACCAAGCCGGGTCCCACACGAAGACTTGCTTTTTCAGTCTTCATAAGTCTAGTTCCACTCGAGTCATGAATTATCATCATCTTCCGCGTGTGAACCCAAACCAATCTTGGTCCCACACGAAGACTTATTTTTTGAGTCTTCATAGGTCTCGTTCCACGCGAGTCATGAATTATCGTCATCTTCCTCGTGTGAACCCAAACCAAGCCCGGTCCCACACGAAGATTTATGTGCGTAAAATTTTATGATGGATGGACTTAGGTACAAAACTTCAGGTCAAATCCCCAATTTAAGTCCGCTCAATAATCATCTCCACTTGTGTAATTCACTAGAAGAAGTCGTAACTTATTATCATGCGTGTTTTCTTGTAATTTTCAAAAAAAAAAAAAAAAAAACCACAATTAATACAAATTTAAAAGATTTACGATTATTAAGGGCATATTTTTTTTTACTTCAAATAGTGTCCCGATTCTATTCTTTTGTTCTCCTAAATAAAATTAAAAAAAAAATCAAAAATCCGTTTGATAAAATTTTTGTTTTTGAGAACAATTTTTTTTTCTTAGGAATAGATTTGGAATAGAATCAATAGTAATAAAATGTTGTTTCTCATTCTCGAGAATAATTCATAAAATCAAGTCTAATTTTTATGTTTTATCTTCTCTTTTCTTCTCTTTCCTTTTTTCTTCTTCTTCTTCCGTTTGGCCAATCATTGGCCTCATCCATGGCCGACGACCTCTCCAGAGCGTCGCTCGGCCCCTGGCAATGCCAAGCCATGGCAGTGTCGTTGGCCCAAGCCTCGCTATGGCTGGGCGAGTCTTGGGTTTCGGACCTTTTCAAGTTGATGGTTGGCAACCGGTCACAAAGAAGGAGGAAGAAGAAGAGAAAAAAAAAAGAAAAAAAGAGAAAAATATAAGAAAATATAATAAAAGTATTAAAAATTAAAAGAAATAAAAAAATTAAAAGTCCTATCAAACATATTTTTATTTCAAGAATAAAAATTTTGAGCAATTACCAAATATCTTTAAAAACTTGAAAATTATTCTTGAAAATAGACAAAAAAAATCATTTTTGAGTAAAAGTTATTTTTTAAAATAGTATATTTACCAAACGTATCCTAAGTGACTATTATATTTCTCATAAAATACTGCATGCCAAAGTGGGGACAAGGATACTGCGTGGAAGAGAAGCATGAAGTGATGGTTAGAAATTTTCTTTCTTTAATCAAGTGCGTCGAAAAGGAGCCACCACCTACTAGCGGGGCGCAAGATTCTGTTCTGCATGCCGTACCCCTTTCTTATCCCCACTTTTGCACCACCACATCTGTTCCATCATCCAGTGTTCCTCAAAATGCCCCTCCACATTTATTTGAGCTTTCCAAGAGGCCTTGAGGATATTTCTCTGAGCTTTCCGGTACTCCTTAAGAGTATTGGTAGGAAGATTATTATATAGATATATGGATAATTCATCAATTATTTAGATAGAATTCAAGTCAACTTGTCAAGTTTATAGAATAGTTTCCAAAAAGCCAAATTAGCATCTTCCTTTGAATTTTCTAATTTTTCCATGCACGAATATATGTTAACACCTATATTCTGACTATCATTTTTGTCAGTCATCTCATATAAAAATTAGAGATTAAATTAGATCCTTGAATAAAAATATCAATAACGCATAATTTTGCATTTGCTTTGCATTTACGCAATCAACATTTTATTTTAGTAATGATATGTTGACATCAAGTAAATGTTATTTAATTTGGTCCGGTCATGGATTACGTTTAATTTAACCAACATGCTAAATGAACTTGGACTTAAGACAAAGGGGGCCCTAATCTAAGTTTGATTTCCAAGTTTAAAACCCACATTAAAATTTTGCCGGCCAACATCCGCATCTCCCATAGCCGAATTTCACATGTGCATCGCCCATGAAATTCTAAGTTCTTGGAGACAACTCTCTTGAAATTGCTGTCCACATGGATAACAAGAGAGGATTGTATGATTTCCTAAGATGAAAGGTTACATATTCTCTTGACCCAAATTACAAAGCATCAAATTTAAAAGGGCTATAAAACATAAGATAAAAATCATGATATGACAAAATTTATCATATTTTATGTTTAGTTCCCGCCCCAAAATATTATAAAGTCAGATATAAGTGAAATAACTTATATAAAAATATCACAAGGGGTAGGTGCATAGGATTTTTTATATCTATAGCATAAAAACTATTTTTATTGAACAAAAAGCATCTTGAATTAAAAAGAAAAATAAAACAAAATTTGAATTCTAATATAAAAAAGAAAATTAAAAAAAAATGGAAGTTGTGATGTACCCCTTAGTAGGAGAAAAATAGGTTTAAGGGTATTGCCTAAAATATAAGTCTACAAGTTTTAATTTTATATAGGCGCTCACAAACTCATATCTCATGCAATGTTGGGTATTTAAAATGATGTTATAAGAAATTTTTAATAAAGAGTTGCCACTAACTTATTGGAGTTAACTAGAAACTAGGTGAAACGTGGGAGCATACTTTACTTCTTATGTAATTAGATTATTTAGGGTTTAAGACTTGGTTACACAAAATAAATAATTAGTGTCATTTTCGTATCTAATCTTATTCGATTATGTATGCTCATTCGATTAGGTATGCCGCTGGATTGAACGGATTATTTAATAATAAAACTTGCACCTTTCAAAGTAATATTTTTTGTTAGTTTTTTTTTCTCATTTTAATTACTTGGAAAATGATAAGAAAAATCAGAAAATATCAATTCACTAGGAAAACTACTTCCCATGTGGCATTATCAGTCTCGGATTATAGGAAAAAAGAATTTAGTGTAAGAGTGGTTTATAGGAGGAATAGTCATGGAAATTTTCAATCAATCAACCTGTCCCACGCTACCGTCATCAAAATCTTTTGTAGTCAATTCACATTGTTATCACTAAATATTTTTCTGCCATTCAGCGAAAGAGACCGTGCGGTGCGTGTATCGCGGAGGAATTTCTTTGGGCTTTCGAAGAGGAATGGCCAAAATAGTTGAGTGGGAATCGGGGCACCGCAGAGCAGTTTCTTCGGGATTTCCTAGTGGATTGGACAGCATGGTTAGTACATGAAGAAATTTCCTTGAGTTTTCGAAGCGGACTGGAAAGGAGGTTATGACACAGACTACTGTACGGACGGTTCCCCTTGGACGGATCGTGATGCTTTCCTGATTCTTTTTTTTTTTTTTTTTTTGGGTCTGAGCTTTCCTGGTTCTTCGCTGCGGTGAACCGGTGCAATCTCTCCCTACCTCCAGTTTGAGTGCGCGCCTTTCTGAGATTTCGGTGTAACTTCTCAATATTTATGGAGCCACTATCCTTGTTCATCGATGTTTGCATCGTGGATTAAGAGCGCATTAATTTTCTCCGAGCAAAAGCTAGGATCAAACGTGAATGCCAAAATTAATTTTAAAAAATCATAAATTTATTATACAAATATCAATTTAATATTAAAGTTTTCAATTTGACCAATCTAGTCTTAATGCAATCATTCCGATTAAGAATGATGTGGATGTTGGTCATCTTACCATCTTACATAACACAAACAAAGACTAATGTAGATAATTTTTATAATTTTTTTAATGTTTTTTTGTGGATTTTTTTTTCTTTCTTGTTTTTTTTTTTTTATCCCTATTACTTCTTTTATTTTCTCTCTCCGCTTTATCGAACTTTACATCCGTGTATTTCAAAGAGTCTGTAGTACATTGCTGAGCTAATTCCCAATCTCCAAACAACTCGCTAGATATTCGGAAGAACTTCGGATGGAACTTGGTACTTGTCTCATTTTTCCATCTTTACTAGTAAGAAATTTCAATGATTCACAGCAGATATTTTCCTGCACTGCCAACATGAAACAACATACTGTCACAAATTAAATCAACTATAGAGCTTGGTAAGTTCTTTCTTGCTACAACCGTACCTAATAAAATTGATAGATCTACTGACCTACCTTATTGATGTTGTGGTCCTTTTTGCTGTTATTGGCAAAGGAATAAAATATCCTACTGCTTAACCAGCAAAGAGAGACATCTTAATTTATACTCTTTCGCTTGAATGGAAATTTACGTTTCACTTGATGAAAGGAAGTGTGGTTGATAAAAGAGAATATGGATTGTGATAAGACAGTATCATATCATGTTACATTTTGAAATTTTTTATGGAAAGCAAAAAATTAGTGGACCCACGGAAAAGAAAACTCATTCTCTTCTTTTTAATAATGACACTTCAGTCAAAGTAAATGCATTAAAAAAGTAAACAAGGATGAAAGAAAAGAATATAGTTATGTATGCTTTCCTTTTGTGCAATTTTTTTATAATATGTGGACAACAGAGGAGATTTGTTTCCATGCTTCTTTTACTTGCCATAGACACCAACCTCCTATCTAAAAAATTTCAAATTGTTGCGTTATTCAAATATCAAGCAGTGAGTTGTTCTCCTAAATTCTTTAATCCCTGTCACTCAATTCATTAGGAATCTAAATCACTTCTTCAGCGCACTTTTGTTAACTGTTCTAACTGGCCAGGCTTGTCTCTCGGTTCATGGAATAGGTGAAGAACTTCATATCACTAGCAGATATACAAGCCAAAAACCTTTTAAATCTTGATGACATATGAGTTTAAAGTTTTTAGAGCACCTTAGCCATAGTACCTTGGAATGTAATTTTCAGTATCTTTGGCCACTAACACCTGAAAATCCAACATGACAATATTATATGATATAAATTCCGACATGCCTTATCAACAGGATGAAGTTAGCAATTAAATCGCTAAAAAACGTTATTTAAAGATCATTTGCCTCAGATTAAGGAACTGGGGCAAAATTTAATGTGTTCTTGGAGACCGAACCCTAATTTGCCAAGTTGGGGCAATCATCTTGTCAAAACCTCATCAAATTGTGGTTTGAGAAGATCAAAGTTGGGAAACGTTCAAAATTTATCCACGAGACGATTTCACGACAAGGTCTTATTTTCAATCCTCCACTCATGGCCTCATCTTCACTGCAAGGCCTCCTCTTCCTCCTCCAAGCTAGAAGAACCGGTCCCTTCTTCACCCATTCACCGATTTCGTTGTCCCGAACTGTAGCGAAGGACAATGGAAGCATCTTGAAGACAAACGAGAGGTGAGAAAGAGGGCTCTGTTCTCTACTGAGAAAACAGAGCTCTATTTACAGAGCCCTCTTTCTCCATTGCGTTTGCTCTGTTTTCTCCTCAACGTATGCGTGCAAAAACGCAAGAACATTGAGATCTTTTTTAGTGTTATTATTTTTATTTTGCCCTTTTGCACATCACTTATGCAAACGCTAAACTGAGTTTATCCAAAACAAATGTCCACCCTTTTGCACATCACTTATGCAAACGCTAAACTGAGTTTATCCAAAACAAATGTCCAACGGGTAATTATTCTTCTCTTTCAAAACAAGACCGAACCAACCTCCCAATTTCTTTGACTTCTTCAGATCCACCCCTCTTTTTACGTAAAAACAAACTCTTCTTCCAGTTTTCTGTCCTAAATTTGTGATATGCCGCTTTGTTTATTTGGTTACTACAGTATATTGTTCACGTTGCCATGCTAGATGAAAAAATTTCTGCATTGGACTACTTTTTTGAAAGAAAAGCCACGTATTAATAAAAGAATTATATAAAAAAAACATAGAATTTGTTGGAATTTACCACTAAAAGCACTTGAGTAATCATTTTTCCTTAGATATAACACTCAAGTAATTGCTTGAAAAATTTTGACACTAAAAAGATATGACCATTAGTGTTATTTTCCTACCAATGCTCTTTGAAACAGAGGTTGATAAGGATTGGTAAATTATTTAAGCTAGATCATGGTAGAATGTCCTAATGGTTTAGAAAGCATGCATTTTGAATGGTTCCATTCTTTTGAGAATTATTTTGTGTTCTCAAACCAATTCCAAAATTAAGAATCCGCTTGAGAAGTTGCATGCGCATAGATATATGAGAAACTAGGGGATTGGAATATTTTTAACTACGGATGACATTGGCATTGACTTGGACTTAACTATTCTAATTTTTTTAGGTTTATGTCATTAAAAATTCAAAACCTGTATCTACATGGTAAATTTATCCAAATTAGTTTTGTATCACAAAAAACCTACAAATTTTTTACCCAAACTAATTTTAATCTTATTAAAAATCCCAATATCGATAACCCGACTAAAGATTACCCTCAACATTTGATCATAAACTATTAATGGATGCTAGATTTGAGTCAGGGTACTAATCTGGGATAAATATGTTATGAAGAACTAGCATCAAGATTTTTTGTGAGATGAAGATAGAGTTTAGGATAAATATATTATGAGGTATCAATGTGAGATTTTAATGGTAATAAACCTATTTTTGTTGCATCTTGTATGACCAACCAAGACAGAACATAGAAGAAGTTGAAACATCTTCTAAGCCTTTTTATATCTGAACATTAACCATGCTGAATTTAATGCTAAGGATTATGAAATCGAGTTTGCTGAGCTTCCTCTACAATCTTATGGTGTAGGAGTTGTAAATCCATGACATGGTCCACGATTACATTGTGCAGTAATTTATGATTTTCATTTGATCATTAAGCATCCAACTTTGTAAAGTTGGTGATCTAAGGGAAATTGCATTTACATGAGAAAAATGGACATAATGCAATGGATGAAAGAGCATATAATGATATGGTGTCATCATTATGGTGTCATATTGTCATACCATGCTTTTGCGCCTTACTCAATGCTACAATTTGTATCCCTTTTTACCTTTAATCAATTTAGAAAAAAACTATGAATGAATCTAACTGATGCATTTCCTACAAACCAAGCTTTACATCAAGGATCAGATTAGATTGAAGACCTTGGATGAGGCTAGGAAAGTCAAATTCATCAACGTTTATTTGTTGAAACCTCATTTGAGTCGACGGTTTAAGTATTTATTCTTGTAAAAAAAAAAAAAAAAAAAAGCAAGCCAATAGCAAAAAGAACTAAAACTATAAATAGGCAAACAAATAATAATCAATTCCACAGATAAAAAAGGGATCTAATTTGGTCTTGATCTATTTTCTAAAGCCCAGAAGTGGAGTCTGTTCGATTTGCCAAACGTGTCAGCTTCAGCCCGGCTCAGTTTGCAAGGCCTATGTCCAAATTCTTTGATCCCACGAGGAAACGAATAGAAGAAAGATTGCTCCGGACGAGAAGCTGCGTTCCAGAAGCTTCCGGATTCTTCCCGCGCCACCGTTGGACGTCGCCTACCTCCTCCGGCCGTCGGACGGTGCTCGCCTCCTCCAGCCGTCGTCGATCCTCAGTCTCGGGAAGACACTGATCGGAGAGAAAATCATTCTTGAGGCACGCATGCACACCTGAGAGAAAACGCATAGGCAAGGACGATCGAGAAAAGGGAAAAGCTCGCACTCCCTCAGCACGCGTCTTTGGGAGTTTCTTTTTCTTCGGTCATCCTCATCCGCCGGTAATCGCCATCGGTTTACCATCGCCGGACATGAACTAACGTACGTACTGGAAAGTGAACTTGAGCTGGCGAGGTTTTTGAGCGTCCAGAAGTCGCTCTCTCGGTTATTTCTTCTGAATCCTTTCCTGCCTCTTCGTTGCCAATTGTGTTTGAAGCAATTTGCGTTCGTCTTAAACTTCGTTACCGGTGCTCATCCTCACCAGCGACCTTTTCCAAATCCTCCTGGTGCGAACTGGACCAGTAATCACGACCGAGAACTCCTCATCGGCAAGGTAATCTCTCTCGCCTTCTATACTCTGTTTTTTGATGAATGAAAGTAACCGAAATGGCATGTCCTAGATTAGGATAGAATCGGCTCAAATTCGTATTCATATTGACGATTGCGTATTTGGATTGATTTTGTTTGAACCTGATCTCTAACCCGATAGACTGATTTTGTCTGAATCTGATCTCTAACCCGATAGACTGATTTTGTCTGAATCTGACCTCTAACCTGAAGTCATCGCGCTTGCTTTCACTTCTCCACCGAATGCACATAACGCGTTTGATAACATGACTCCGAAGTGTATAAGTGAGTTTCTGCTAAATCCGAAGATATACTAGTTTAGTTTGCACATTATTGATTGATTCGTTGGTCATTAAGCACGATTTTGTAGAATTTTACACGTTGACCGAGACTGACACGCCTATTCTTGTTCTATTTCCATGTATGTTTGTCTCTGAGGTGATGGATGGCAGTCGATGGCGAGAAAATGGATTCGAGTTAATGGCCGGAGCGTTGATCCATTGAAGCATTCGGGTCAGTCTGTTTCTCCAATCTTATGTTCTGTCCATTTCCTTTACTGTTGCGATTGTGGAGGATTGAGTTGATGGTGACGGAGGACGGCCGTAGTCACTGAATTGTACTGATTTAGGTGAATATCTGTTTATAATTTTAGTGTTTGAGCTCTTGAACTTCGACAAGAAATGGATCTGGGAATGGTGGACTCGGCGTCAAGGATGAACAACGATCATAAAAAGAGAGGAGAATAACAAAAAAGAGAAAATAGGCCCTTTCCAATGGAAAATAAGTTTAATGTGGGCTTAGTATGTATTTGTCATGGGGATGGGTTTAGTGCGGTAATGTTCAGGAATGGGTTTAAGATATGATTGGGCTGAATCCGGTTCTAGCAAATTTGTATTGAGATAAGTATATTGAAAATCCTAAAACTTAACATGAAAATATAATTGAATTCTAAAACTTTCAAAAAGTGCAATTAAATCATAAAACTTATCACAAAATACAATTAAGTCCCAAAATTTTTTAAAAAGAGTAATCAAGTCTATCTTTTCCCGACATCTCAGGAGGGATGGACCTCTCTAGAAAAGATAGGTTTAGAGGTAATGAATTTGTTATGAAAGTAAAATCAAGTCTTGAAATTATTGTTATTGGGGTGAGTGTGGGATTGAATTCTTATAGGTTGATATGGTGATGCATCTTTGGCCTTGTGTGCCTAAATATTTGCTGGTGTTACTCGCCGGATCAATTTGAAAGTTATGAGACTACAGAGAAAGATGACTTCACTACTTCTATGAAGGCCTATGAAGCTTTTGAAATAATTGGAAGCATCACCCATGACTCTTGCTCTTGATAGATGCAGAAAATGTTACTTCCTGTGGTTTTGCGCAACTATGCCACGAAAGAGGGATGCATTGAAGTTGAAGGCAAGTCCCAATTCAATGGCAACGTCAACTATATGCTAGTAAACATCACATTCTTCAACAAACCTTCGGCGGAGTACAAACCAACAGTGGATAACGGCAGGTTTTGAATTGGACAACTGACATAAAAGTGCTCGAACTTGACGGCTGACGAAGCAAAAAGAAAATTTCCCGTGCCCAAGGTCAACTTATTAGATTTCCTAGCGACCAGAATGGAGCCTCGGCGTCAGGGAAATCAAAAGATACGGTGTATCCCGCAATCAAGCAAGAACTTTCGCATATATCCTAGGGGAGACCTACGTAGCAACCACGCATGAGCCTCGTGGTCAGATAAATCATACAAGAAGCACACGGCAAAGAGAAGTCCATACGTAACACAAAAATGGACTCCTTCCTCGATACTCTCGAGGGGTCTCACCAATGCCAGATTCAGCCCCACATAAAAGGCTACGAACAGCCCGAGCATAGCAATTTGAATGCAACCTTCCACGGTCGGGATATATTTCGGCTTTTGACCATAGCTGAACGTTAAACTTGCATAATGCAAGAGTATTGCCACGGCGGAGAAAAGGAACGCAAAATTGTTAGACATCACAAAGGTTTTAAAAAATGGCCTGCCAGCATGAATCTGCCATTCCATCGTCATTATAACCTCCCGGAACTGTGAAGGCCGCGGCGAAGCTTACGGTGGCTATCAGCCCTGCCACTAGTAGTTGAGCATCCATAATGCCTCCTTTTGACAAAGTGAAATTGTCTCTATTGGCAATATTACTTCCTGTAGTTGTCAATATAGAGGGTTGACCCTGAGCAAATTGATTGTCTAATCTCTTCTTGCCATGTTCAACAAACCAGCCTTGAAAACCCGGGAGTCCATGAGATCCTTTCAACAGGTAAGAAACTTTCGTAGCTTTGTAGCCGATCTAAAAAATGTACAGAATATATCTATTAACGTGTGAAAGTTTTCCAACGAAATAATTCAAGAGCCTCAATTTACACACTCAAAATCCATATATAACAAATAGAACTCCTGGCAATTATTAAAACGTCATGGAGAATTCATTCATATCATCTCTTTTAGATAAATAGAGTTTCCTAAAGTAAACATTATAGTTACAAGTGTGCTATCCCGGTCCTGATTTATTCTCCATTTTTCTTCTCTTTTTCTTTTCTTTTCTTTCTTTTTTCTCTTTATGGTATCCCCTAAATTTAGAGAATTTCCATACTAAATGTTTATCATGTTTTCAAGATAACTATGATTTAGACAATTACTTTTGAATTAGTTGAAGAACCCTGTGTTGCTCGGATTTGAACCTTATTGAAAAATTTTGCTTAGATGATATGATATGATCATACAACGTAATAGTTACATAAATGTATCTATCAACTAATCAACAAAATTAACTAATATTCAAATTACTTTACTAAGTGATTTGTCTTAAACTATACCTTGCTATTTGAATAATTTGTCACTGAATAATTTTAATAAAGAAAAATATTCAATCTTAAAATTGTTTTAGACAACTTATATTTAATGCATTTAATTGTTGGATATTAATACGATTTTTTTTTTTCATGAAATCGGATTGTAAGTTGGGCTTTAATATGTGGGAATGAGTTAGATGTTTAAAAACTATAAGCATTAAATGGATTATAAAGACTTCTATTTTGAAGATTTTTGCAATAATAGCTACTGGCAAGATAATTATTATGCCAAATAAAATTTCTATACGACAATGCAAATTCCTAGCTATGTTATAGACTGGAAATAAAAATTTAAATACAACTTTTCAACTACAAACTTTCGTTATATTGCAATACTCATAAATATTGCCTAATTAATTTTTTCCATTAGTCTAAAAATATTTCACGTTTTACTTCGTCAATAAGTCCTTTTTGTCCACACATCCAATTTATAGATAAATTGGTATTTTTAAAAAGAAGAAGAAGAAGAAGATATGACAATACACATTTAGTTAATGATAAAAAAAAATACAATATATACCAACTCGTATCCAAAAAAACATAAAGACTTCAAATCATGAGTTTAGGTTTGTTGACTATTATATCAGATCACATCTAAATTCGTAAGCTATATGAATTGATGTTGATATTTTGTAGGAACATTAATGATAAAGAAAGACTTTTTATTTTTTGTCCAATTAAAAATAGTTCGTTTGCTAATTAATGTTAGGTGAGGTGGGGGGCCACGAAGCCTTCTGATAATGAGGCTCAACCACAAAGTTCAATTCTACCCAATTTTCTCATTCTTTATTGTAATGTATGAATTGTGAAATCACTTCACTCCGAGCCCTTTTTCAAATGTGTGTCCAATTGATTTGGAACGAAAATTGAAAATATAGTTAATATGCTTAAACATTCGAATAAGCAAAACAAAGTTGACGCAAAAAGACTTCAATTGGGTAGTTTGTTTGCACATGAAATGAGTATCACTCGGGCCATAGTTTCTAAATGATACTGAAGAAATTTCTCTAAAAGTGAACAAATTGAGCTCTATAATGTTCAAGCAAGCATACCTCCTTATAAGTATCAAAAATGTCAATTGCGGTCAAATGATCCTTATTTTTAGCCAAATGGTCCACCCTCTTGTCTTGTGCAAGTATAAATATGATGTTGTAACTTCTTTATGAAGTGCAGCCAAATGCAGAGCCGTGTTTCCATCGGTGTCTTGTTCATTGATAGATACTTCAGGTTTGGCATCCGTAGTATGTACTTGACTACATTCACTTGTCCACCCAACAGCTACATGAAGAGCCGTTTGTCCTTTGTGTTTATTATGTCAAAAGCATCAGGACATGATCTAACAAGCTCGTCAATGACATTGATGGCCTTGAAATGCTGCAATGTGAAGAGCCGATTGTCCCGCATTGTCTAAATCATATGTCACAGAATATCATGTTGGAGGAGTACTCTAACTGCTTCAACTTTGCCAAAATAAGCAACGTAATGAAGAGGTCCACCCCATATCATCTCTTTCTTTGATCGCTTCTGGTCTTTTCTCCATGATTTTCTCCCAAACTTTGCATATATAATAGGAAAATGTCATGACTTAGTCTGTTTATAGCATCTAGACATAGATACTAAAATTGCGCTTCATGGTGTTAAGTTTTCCCCATTTTGTCTGTACTAGAAAGGACTATGTCATGGTAATTCCGATGTTTTTCCGATGATCTTGTGTAACACTTGTATGGTACCTAACTGCCTTTCAATCTAGGATAATGCAGAAATTTGTTAAATTTATCGATTGAAAAGTGAAATTGTTAGAAATTCGTTAATCAGTTTGAGAAGAAGTTTCTCATATTTTTAGCAAGGCATCTGCACTCCCAAGGGCTAGAATAAAAGAACAAAATTTACTCCAATGCCAATCATTTTATGGAAAATATCTGTCCAACTCAACTTTATAAGAGGATTTATTGAATGAGGACTAGCACCTTCTACATTTTCAAAAGTAAAATCATTGCATCCCTTTCCTTTCAAGTCATCATTTTTACCCTCAAGAAGATTAAGAAATTTAGTATGCCCTGATCTTTTGTAAATATATTGCCACGATGCCCCACCATCACTTGCAAACTGAAAAAATTGGTATAATTTAGGAAAAAAAAGTAAGATAAAAGATCTATCAAAATAAAAGAAATTAGCGATTTTTACTAAACTGAATTTTTCCCAATCGATGGATAATCTAAAATGGATACTATTTTTCTTTTTTTTTTTTTTTTTTTTTTTTTTGTCCGCGTTTCAAGAGAAGACCAATCGGTTGAAACTTATTTTATAGTCGATAAATAAAACAATAAAGAAAATGCAATGAGAATTACAACTCAAATCTTTCCAAAACATAACCCTCGTATATAACTAATCAAATTGTGTTCAATCTTTCACAAATATAAACCAAACTTTGAAACATAATAATAAATAAATAAGTTTTGGATTTGCTAGCACCAGCACTCATCTAAGAGAAGCATTGCACCAGTATCTTAAAAAAAAATATTGGGCTTAGTATCTTGCGATACAATTAGTGAGAGAGAGATTCCAGCATGCAAAGCTGTCAAACCCTTAGGGCCCTTATGAGAGGATGACAATGAAAAAGTGCACCTAAAATCAGCTCAGTGGCATGAGAAAGTTCTCGATCTGTTGCAAGATAAAGTGGAGACTCATCGGCAGCATTAATAAAATCACACAGTTGAGAATCTTCTTTAATCATCAACTTCACCATCAAATTATGGCCTCCTCTTATTGCATGGTGCAGTGCAGTATCCTTATGCAAATTATGCTTTCGAAGTAGCTCTTTGCATGCATCAACTTGTCCGTTCTCAACAACCCAATGAAGTGATTTTGTGAAATCAATGAAGACTCGAACCACTCTATAGCTTCCCACTTTAGCAACAAGATGCAGGGGAGTGTCCCTTTGTCGTTAACTCTGCCAAAGAAGGGACGGTCCTAATGGACATTGAAGAAGACCTTCAATGAAATTTACTTGCCTGTATTGAGCGGCAACATGAAGAATGTTGTTCTCCTTTGGTGTTGTTTGGTGGAAAATGTCTTCTCCATTTCCTGAAATTATTGTCTCAAAGGAATCAAAGTCTCCCACTTTGCAGCCTCATACACTTTAGGATGCATTCTCACCGTTTCTCTACCTTTCTCAAGATAAAGAGTAGTAGTTGAGTGAACTTGTGTATATAAAAATGAGTTCAAGTGGGAGGAATTTATTTCAGAAAATAACTTTAAAAAAGCCATATTGCTCTAATTCTTTGAAGTTTCCGTTCTTCCACACGCAAATTGGAAAAAAAAGAAGCACGACAAAAAATTCAACGGTCAGTCTCCTGCAGCTTCATTTTTTTTTTTTTTTCTAAACTATCTTGTCTTCCGCTCGTCATCAAAAGCCAAACCATTTCACATCCAAGATACTTCCTGAATATGGTAACTTTAGACTTCCACGCCTTCCCCATGTGAGGTAGATAGCAACGAGAACCACCCTCGATAGTTCTTCAGCCAAGTGAATGTCATCTTCGATGGTTCTCGGCGTCTCATCAACCCTCAACGGCTTATCATGTTATTAATTGCTATCACAACCACTGTTGCTGCTACCATAAGCACCAGCCCTACCCCCATTTCTAACATCCCACCATCATTCCAAATCTAACAATAACATTGTCACTAAATTTAACGTTGTCTCTAAATTTAATATTGATACCTAAATTATGATTTTTTCTAATCATTTATTACATGAAAATCTAGGGATTGGGTTCAATCCTTTAAAAAAAAATATCAACATAACATAGTTTGCATAATGGCCCGTGCGTACCATGGAATATCACGCAGGAGCCATTTTTGATTGAGTTTTGCCACTAAAAATTCACGGTCAATTGTCAATTCTGATTAATTGCAAAACTGAAATTGTCGGGGCCCCTAAATTTTGGAGAAACTGAGAGATGATGAAGCTGTGATTGTGGGGGCATGCTCAAAGGATGAGGAGAATTCAGGGGAATTCTTTTCCATGAATGACGGACTCACAAATTTAACAAAGGAATCATTGGACACAAATAGGAAAATATGACAATTTTTTAGGATATAATTACCTCAATCCTTGGCGAAAAGTCAAAGGATTTGGGACAGGGAACATATTCAGACTTATCTTCGTACATGAAACGGAGCGTATTGATTAAGGCAAAAGCAAATTAACAAGGCAAAGTGTTGTGTAGAGGGCCGTTTAAAGGCAACTTAACGAAGGGGCCATTTAATCAATGAAGGAAGGAAACGCAAGTAAAGAGGAAAATTCTTTCCAACTTTTGAAAGGCAACATCTCAGCAATTAAGGCACAAAATTCCAAAACATAAGGAGAAGATATCGCCAACATTGGAAGTTCACTATGGCTAGTTGTTACCGCGTTAAGCCTTGACGGTCATTGCCCCTGCCCCCACGGCATCACCGCTCCTCCCACGCCTAACAGAGATTTTCAGCAGAACCGAAGCCAAACATCCGCCAGTCCAGTCCATTCCTGCAGCTGCTGTTCGCCACCAACATCAGTTAACCAGCACCTCTGGCGAGCATCAATTCTTCCCTGCAGCCGCGCCACGAAGCTGCAACTGGGAAGCAGACGCGGACGAGCCAGCGAACCAAAGCGCCCTCGCTGACGGTCTGCAACCTGAGCAACGGCGAACAAACTTTCTCCGTCCCATCCGTTTAGCTGCAAGCTTCCAGGCTTCGCTCATAGCAATCACTAGCCTTGACTAGGCGTCCCAGTATCCCCGTTGTTGTCGTGTCCAGCCCGTTGGAAAAATATTATATGAAATGAAAAATAAGGATGGTTGGAAATCTATTAAAAATATGAGAAAATAAGATCAATTTTCTGGATCCTGCAAGTACCGTCATACTCAGAATACAAAATTCGGTGCTATAAGCTTTAATGGCTATCCTCCTAAGAAACAACAAACCTTCTTTTTTTTCTTTGGCCATTCTATACAGAATAATAGAAAAAATAAGAATAATGTTATGTAACCCAGCAATGAAAGAAAAGATTTAAGAAGAAAATGACATTCTCTTCATAATTCGGCATATATTCAAAAATGTCTTTTGAGGTTATTTTTATATTCAAAATAGAGAAAACAGTTACAAAATCATTATAAAGCCATTGTAAAATGATAGAAGGTTTATGAAAAAATAAATTAATCTTTACAAAGTCATTAAAAAGCCGTTATATGACCGTTAGAAAGGTAATTATATAACCATTAATATAATCATGATTCATTATGATTATAACTTCTATAAAAGTCGTTACTTTAAAATATTTAAAAAATTGTTGCAATGGCCTTTTTGCACGACATCACCCTACAGTCCACGCAGCTTCCAGGTTTTCCCAGTAGGCAATCAGCAAGCTTTGAGCACGCCCAAGTGACCTGGCTCTTCTTCAGACCAGTTCAAGCAAGCCCCATGTAGCTCTTGATGCCTCAACTGAGTCCAGTAGCCTCAGTCGAGCTTCCGCCAAAGCTATTCCCGGTGAACCAGCGAATTTCAGCAAGCCCTGACCTTCAGCCCTGCCTTCTTCGACTTGCTGAGTTCCCTGCGGTCAACTCTAGGTGTCTCCACCAATCTCCGGCGATTCCTGCCCAGCCCCGCTGCATCTCCAGCTAAATTTGGACTTGCTGGCTTTGCTTGGAACCTCTGCCTTGAGTCAACCCAGCTTTTTGGACATCCCTGCAGCAGCTTCACGAGCGTTAATTACCTTTGTCGACGCCACTTCGATCACTTAGTTGCCACTTTGATTCTACGTAAGCTAAGTCTTTGATGTGGTGGCTTAATTTTTAGTATATAATGTTAAGTTCGTGACATTTAGTAAAGCCTTAGGATATCTAATTCTGCTTTTTATATTTTCCTGCATTAGTAAGGAATATTAGAGCGCCGGACCTTTGGGCCTAAAGGTCAGGTCCTTAGTATCGCCCCTTCATTATTTGTGACTATAACATATCTTTTTATGCGTGATTGGTTGGAAAAACTTTAGATGCGTCACAATAATGTCTTTGATTTTTAATGTTAAACTTTGGTAAAACATATAATTTGATGCTTGACGATCATCATGTATAAATTGCATATCATAATCTCGCATACATATTTAGAGCTTAGGGTGCACTCATATTTCATATTTGGGGCAATGCTCTTAATCTTAAAATGCATATAAATTTAGGATAACGCCGTTTTCATTAAAATAAAAAGTCATTAGAATATGTAGATTGCATGTCGGTTTGGAGTTAATCAGTCCCATAGCATGCGTATCGTATAATACAAGGCTTTTAGAATTAATCATATGGATAACGTTAACTATTAATGGCATTACATGAATCATCCATTGCATATAATTCCATAATCACTAATTGTTCGTTAGGTCTCGGATTTTTAATTAAAAAATTGCACTCCATATGGTCTTCATATAGAATAGATTCATGATTTCTATAGACCACTCATTTTTGCTAATTAACTAAGAATAGAGCATACATCATTTAAAATGTTCCATATTGCATATATAATAGAAATTGCATGCTCATTTAATTTATAGACTTTAGGGTCATCTGTCTTGTTGTTAATTTATAAAAGAAAAAAGAATAAAAAAAGTCAAATTAGAGAGTCTCACGTAGATTGCATTAATTAGGCTAGCTTTTTCTAAAATTCATATCGCCTACTATTCAGTAGATCATGTAGGATTAATTCTGACTAATGTCCCACATAGATAATTTTCGGAATTAATTCCATCATATGTCATTTAAAATTAATCATGCATATCACGTAGCTGCGTCATTTAGTTGTTTTATTAGGTCCTTGGCATATCGGTAAATTTCTTTTAACATAGGACTCTAGGGTTTATTTGTGTTCTTCTTAAATCATTGTGTTGGTTAAATAATAAAAAAAATTTTAAAAAAATTAGAATATATTGCATATTAGTTAGTCATTAACTCATGCAAATCATAGACACCGTTCATGCATTATGTATGCATATATTCCTAGCTAATAGTTTGTAGAAACCACTTGGTGATGGATAGTTATATGCTTTGCTTTGGCTTGGTGAATCCAGGTTCTTCAAATTTTTTACAATCTATTTAATGCTTTGATTATTGAGTGTTACTTTCGTGATTGCACACTCACATGATTACTATCTCCCATACTAGCGCATTGGATAAAATCAACTAAGATTGCTTGCAAAACTATTTTCAAAATAATAAGAAAAGGTACCAAAATGGCATTGGATTAATCTAGTGTAATTAACTCCTCAAATCCATTTGAATATATGATTCGAAGAAATAAAATATACTCTCACATTTTACTTGTGTGTCTAATCGACCCACGAAGATTAGTGGCGGCTCCAAAAGGTAAGATAAGGTAAATTACATGTCTAATCCCAAGTAAAGATTGGTGGGGCTTGGGAAAAGCCCATGCTAAACACAAACAATTGCCTCAAGAGGAAACCTTTGTTCCCATTGATAATCCATTAGCCTTCCGCTTGGTTAACTATTGGGAAGGTCGCGAAACCTACTACCACTTAGCAACTCCGCCACCATAATTGCCACTTCGATCTCCACTATAACCCTATTTTTGTTGTTTAATATTAAAGTAGAAAAATTGTGGAATCATGACTAGCTGCATGGAAAAATTAAAATGTTAAGAGTATGATGTGTACCAAATCTGATAGTATTATAATGCATGTGTGAGTTGTGCTAGAAAAATTTTACATTGGAGAATTGGTATGTTATTGAATAGCTAATAATCTTAGTTGACCTATAGCTTATTAACTTAATTTTTTTAATGAATACAGGTATAACTGAATATATTCACGAGTTCGGACTTTGACTTACTCTTAGCGATCTTTCCAAATGAAGGTATCGATTTTGACTGAAGATTGATCTAACTTAATATATTTATAAACTCAGACTTATGCTCACCATTACATTTTCAAAAATCAGAAAATATCAATTCACTAGGAAAACTACTTCCCATGTGGCATTTTCAGTCTCGGATTTATAGGAAAAAATATTTTAGTGTAAGAGTGGTTTGTAGGAGGAATTGTCATGGAAGTTTTCAATCAATTAACCTGTCCTACCGTCATCAAAATCTTTTGGAGCTAATTCACATTGTTATTACTAAATATTTTTCTGCCATTCAGCAAAAGAGACCCTGCGTGTATCGCGGAGGAATTTCTTTGGGCTTCCGAAGAGGAAAGGCCAAAATAGTTGAGTGGGAATAGGGGCACCGCAGAGCAGTTTCTTCGAGATTTCCTAGTGGATCGGACAGCATAGTTAGTACATGAAGAAATTTCCTTGAGTTTTCGAAGAGGACCGGGAAGGAGGTTATGACACAAGACAACTGTACGGACGGTCCCCCCTTGGACGGTTGGTGATGCTTTCCTGATTCTTCGCTGCGGTGAACCGGTGCAATCTCTCCCTACCTCCAGTTTGAGTGCGCGCCTTTCTGGATTCAACTGCATTGTCCATGCAGCATGAGTTTTCGGCGTAACTTCTCAATATTTATGGAGCCACTCTCCTTGTTCATTTCGATGGGGATGTTTGCATGGTGGATTAAGGGCACATTGAATTTTCTCCGAGCAAAAGCTAGGATCAAAGTGAACGCCAAAATTAACCCCAAAAAAAAAAAAAAAAATCATAAATCTGTTGTATGAATATCAATTCAACCTTCCAAACAAATTTTTTTTTTTTTTTTGCCTTATCAAAAAAAAATATCAATTCAATATTAAAGCTTTCAATTTGATTAATCTAGCTTTAATGTAGTCATTCCGACCAAAGGTGATGTGGATGACAACTATCCTACTTAACATAACCAGCACTAATGTAGATAATTTTTACAATTTTTTTTTTATAATTTTTCCGGATTTTATTTTTTCTTTCTTGTTTTATTTTCCCTTTTACTTCTTTTATTTTCTTTCTCCATTTTATCAAACTCTAACCCGGCAACCCTTGCCGGCCACTAGGGTGAGGAGTGCGAAGCCCTTGGTTGCCCATGCCACATAGGAAAGCGGCATCCATGTCAATAGTTGCCGACCAAATTGGCAGAACAGATATACTAATAAATTGCCAAAGGTTTAGAACATAATTTGTCAAATTAAAATATTTAAAACTGAATTGACCGTGTACAATAGGTTTATGATAATTATCCCCAATTATAACTATTGGGGGTTCCAAGAAATCTTTTTGATCCTTATTGTTTTGTGGATGAAAATGTGATTGGTATAAGCGATCAAAATGATGTAGAATATATCCACATATCTATTCCCACGTATGTGGATATATTCAAACGTATTCAGGCAATTAGGAACAGCTCCTTCTGGATCTCGCACCAGATACCTAGAGAACTCATGCACACGGGGCATGAATCATGATTACTATTTTGCAGTGAGAGCTGGTGTTTTGCCTGATCACTTCTCTCCATTTATCTCTCGATCTACATGCTTCTTTGGCAGACCTTTCAACAAAGAAATCAACATACATGATCAAGGAAGGGATTCTCATCCCAAAGCTAATGTATTAATCATGAAACATACCTTGTGCATCAGCTTGAAAGCATCATGCACGATCGTCCTTACAAATTCAACATGCTACTTTCACACATCAAAAGAAAAGGGAAAAGCAAAAAGCTTTGGGCCCATTTTCATCTCCATGGGTCTTCAAACTACACCTGAGCCTTTCCAGGGCCAAGGGAAAAAAAAAACCAGGATTTTAAATTTGAAGGGTTCTTGGTGAGTTGGGCTTTGGTGATCGTCGTTGGCACTTCCTTTTTCTAGGGTCAAAATCGTCGTTGTCACTTCAATTGGCAAATTGTCTCCGCAGTCTCTTTTTCGCTTTTGATAAATGGCTCGTGCCCTCACCCTTCCAAACCTTTCGGTGGTCTTCTACACGGTGGTCTCTCATACGATCTGCTTATATCCTGCGGCCGAGGCCCTTTCAGCTTCTTTTTTTTTTCTTTTTGATTTTTTTATGATCGAGAGACCGCTGGAGATCACCCTTCGAGAATCACATGACCCTCCGGTGTTCCGTAGCACCGATGGGATCTCACCACAAGCTGCTATTTAGACGTAAACCCTTGAGGAGCTGGCCAATAAATTACCCCTAGGACCCCCACTTAAGTCGTGAGTATCCGGAGATTCGAATTTTTGTTTCTTTGGTGATGAGGTAGTAAAGTCCAACCATCACGGTTACCTAAGAGTAGGTCCCTTTCAGCTTCTTTTATATATCTGCAGTCGTTTAATGTCCTCAGAGGCATATTCTTATCTTTTTGTCTATAGATGACTTGCTATTTTGTTTCGAGCCTACTAGCAGGGCCATTAACATTGTCTAAAGCAACATTATTGTGGCCTCGCAAAGAAGTTACCAATTTCATAATAGATGAGCTGTTTTTCAACAGTTTACAACGATTCAATGTCTATGATGATGTTGAATTACTGGAGTCAACAGGAGAATAAAATTAAGGATAGGAGGTTGGTAACCCCAAAATCACATTCAGATATGTAAAAGAAGAAGGAAGAAGAAAAAAGAGTTTGATGAAGTCAGTGTGGGGCCCAATGTGCACACATGGCAACTAATGAATGGACTACTGTAAATCCTATATGATACTACTTGAGCACTCAATATTTTCTTGATCGGAGAGTGGAGACTGTCCTCCCACAATGGATAATTATGGAAAAGTTCTAGTAAGTCTGCAACAGATTTTCATATATGGGACACTTGAATTTCCTAATGACCACAATCATGATCATGACCATTGGAAAACGGAGAACTTTGGATGGAACTCAGTAGTTCTGTCAATTTTCCTTCTTTGCTTGTCGATATCAATGATTCGTAGCAAATATTTTACGACTTTGCAGACATAAAACAAACGTGACGTCACAAATTAGATCAGCTGCAGAGCTTGCTAAGTTCTTCTTGCTGCAACTGTAGCCAATATAATTTATCAATTTGCTAACCAACCTTCTCGACATCGTGGTCCTTTTTGCTGTTATTGGCCAAGGAAAAGAGTATCTTATTGCTTAACCCGCAAAGAGAGCCATGTTACTATTTCGTTTGGATTGAAATTTGCGATTCGACGGATGAAAGGAAGAGCATATGGTAAGAGAGAAACAGGGTTGTGATAGTACAGCATCATACCACGTCTCATTTAGAATTTCTGATGTAAAGTGAAAAATTAGTGGACTTGTGGAAAAGAAACTCAGTCTCTTATATTTTGGATAATCCTCCGATCCATGTAAATGGGGGAAGAAGGAAAAGAACAAAAGAAAACAACAAAGTTATGTGTGCTCCACTTGTCCTTTTTTTTTGTTTTTTTTGTTTTATGGATTGAATAGAGGAGGTTTGCCATGGTTCAGTTTCTTTGCTTTGACATCAACTACCTATTTAGTTTTCATATTGCCGTTTTAGTCAAATACCAAGCAGCGAGTCATTCTCTTAAATTTTTTTATCCTTATCACTCAATTCATAAGGAAGCAAAATTACTCTTCCAGATTTCTTTTGTTAATGGTCCTAACAGAGGAGGCTTGCTTCTCTGTTTGTGGAATACGTGAAGAACTTCATGACTATGGCAGGTATCCACGCTGGAATTGCATCTATACCGTTTTGTGGAGTAAGTACTTCATTCCTTTCCCGTTTGATCCATTCCTTTCACCAATTATTAGAAGATAAAAGAAGCTTGTTATATTTGTGATCTCATAAGCGAGAAAGTTAAATAGCCTTTCACAAAATGCAAAAGACTTCTTGGTAAGTTGATATATTTGATGAAGAGATAATCTGTTTGGCTATTCTAGAGTAGTTCTCTCTGGTAGAATCGTACATGACAAAGGCAAGAAGAAATTGTCTTCTCAAGTCTTTCCCAGATTTATTTCCAAATATCACTAATTGCATTTGTAGCGAGGTTTTAGATTGATTTGGCATTAGGATGCACCATTCTCTAGTGGTCTCTTGGTTGAGGTCAGTTTGGGATTGGAGTTTGCTTATATCACTGCAGTTCGATCTTTTTTGCCTTCTTTTACAGTCTGCTATCTTCCGCATTCTTGTGGACTATTTGATCGGGCTACGAAGGGTCTCCTCTGAATATGTCCAGATTTTGCTCAGTCTTCCTAGTCATTTTCTAATTTACATTACCCTTTTGCTATATCCAGGCTACTTTTTCTGCAGCATCAACAACTAGCTTCTTTGCATGTCCACATGCAGAAACACTGCGCCAAACTAATTGAGTCTCTTCGTTCATACTTCACCGTGTAACCGTGTCTTCTTGTTTTGTTCGGGAACCTTCGTACAATCACAGGAGCACTTGGCACCCGCTGGTTATATGAAAATTCTGACTGCTGTGTTAAGAGAGCATATATTTAGATAGGATGATTTTTGTTTATATCCTCTTGAGGGTCCTAATCTTCCACATCTTACCATATTATCCGGTCAAGAAATTGTATAACCATCCCAAAATAGGTGTGGCCCACGATACTCTTCGTATAAGATAGGAGATATGCATGTGTTCATAATTTCCTGTTTTTAGCTTCATGTGTTTGATTTGCCAGTGATTTTTCTCAATGCGAAACCTCATTTCACTTGCTATGGTGTCTTAAGGTCTACATGTTCTTTCAATTAAGCATGGTGTGAATTGCTTTTTGTTTCTGCAGGACCTTGCTAACTATCTAAAAGTTTGTAGATTTCTCTAAGAATTAAAACAACGAGCACGTCCATCACAGAATCTCAACCTACAAGGGAAGATTTGCTACTTCGCAGAACCTAGTCCTTATTATGGTGATTTGTTTTTATTTTTTATTTTTATTTTTTAGTTTTTATTTTTATTTTTTTGCACTTTGCACGGTAGGAATAGAGAACAAGTTGAAACATTTTCTAAGCCTTATATATGAATGATTGACCATGTTGAAAGTAATAACATAGGATTAGGAAAGCAATATCTTTAGCGAGCTCTTCCTCTACAATCTTATGGTGTAGGAGGTGTATATCCACGACATGGTCTGCAATTACGTTTGGTAGTGATTTATGATTTTCATTTAATCACTGAGCATTCAACTTTGAAAAGTCGATAGTCTAAGCAATATTGCATTTACATTAGACAAATGAACTGAACAGAATGGGCAAGAGAACATATTGTAATGTGGTACTGTCGTTGTGGGGTAAGATTGTCTTCACATGCTTTTGCCCTTACTCGATGCTACAATTTGCAACCTCTCACCATTAATCCGATGGAAAAAAAGATGAATGTGTCTTACCGATCCATTTCCTGTAGAATGAGCTTTACATCTAGGACTGGATTGGATTGGGGACTTTGGATGAAGCTGGGAAAGTCAAATTCATCAACTTCTCTGGGAACCATCTCCAGATTTCTCTCGCCGACATGCAAAGTACCTTACTTGGTGGATGATGCAGCCTCACTGAAGAATGTGGCAACAGGAACGGCTTCAAGTAGTTGGACCCCATGGGTTCAGGGTTAGCATTGAAGAATGATTAGGTTGTTCGAGGATCAGCCACTGCTCCTCTCCGCGCATTAGCGAGTGATGCATGTATTCCATGCATGAACACGAAAGATGAAGCGAAATGATTGTTTATAGCGTGAGTGGGTGATTGAATTTTTTTTTTTTTTTTAATATTGATTTGATGATACATCCCTGGCCTTGTATCTGATTATTTGATGATATTACTCACTAGATTGACTTGAAAGTTCTAATATTACCTAATCAGAAATGAAGAATCTTGCATCAGCCATGACTCTTGCTCTTAATAGATGTTGAAAATGTTATGGTTCTCTCTCAGCTTTTCGCAACTATGCCATTGAAGGGCGACACATAGAAGTCGAAGGCAAGTCCCACTTCCATGGCAACTTCAACTCCACCATAGTAAACATCACATTCTTTGGCAAATTAATTAGGATTAATACATTGAAAAACCCAAAAACTGGTACACATGTGATAAATTTATCCTAAACTTTTTTTTTTTTTTTTTTTTTTTGGGTAAGACATCCTAAACTATTTTTTTTATCACCAAAAATCCCAAATTAATACATTTTTGACAAATTTACCATAAACTGATATACTTATAATAAATTTATCCTCCGTTAGTTTTCGTTAATTTTTACTATCAAATTGCTAAGTTTGATAACACGTAACAATTGACTAGTGTACTAGTTTAAGATTTTACTCTCCATATATCAAAGTTGTATAATTTTCGTAGTTTTTTGTGGTATTAATTTAATTTAACGGGTGGTATATTTGTCATGTATATATTATTTTGGGGTTTTTGGTGGTCAAACAAACCAGTTTGAGATAAATTTGTCATAAACATACCAATTTTGGGTTTTTTGTGGTCATTTTGGATATATTTGTCACATGTGTACTAGTTTGGAGTTTTTCATGGTCAAAAAATTAATTTGAGGTAAATTCGTTATACGTGTACTGGTTTAGAGTTTTTAAGGATATTAACCCAATTAATTATCACGTCCACAACTTACTAACCTCTTACCCAATCAACTTCTAAAATTTAGAAGCTGTTAACTTACAAACAATTTGACATGGGTAAGTTTATTACAATGTCGGCAACTTATTAACCTTTACCCTGTCCATCTGTAAAATTTAGAATGAAGTTGGTAATTTACAAATCAATTTGGTTTTAGTAAATTTTTTATAATGTGGTTGACTTACTAACTAGTAGCTTGATTTTGCGAATTTACATCATAAATTTCTTCAAACGTCTACTGAGGTCGAAGAATGTTGAAGGAATTTATGGAAATTGAAGTAATGGCAATCAACAGGTAGAAACATATAAAACTCATTAATGCTACGAAGAGCATTTTGTTCAATTAAAATACACACAAAATCCAACACTTTCCTTGCAACCTCAAGATAATCACCAAACAAATACCAACTTGGCAGTTCAACCGCAATAGCTCAGCAACTGCTAATAACATTTAGTTAACCGGGACGCAGTCGAGATGAACGTCCTCCACAGTCCACATACACGAAAAGTCTCGACTTGTTGGCCTCGGTTGCGCTCATATCATCTGGAGCATAGCAAATTCTGCTGGCGCTCAATCCAACGGGTCGACGTTGACAGGTTTTAAATCGGACAGCTGACGACTGACAAAGCAAAAAGAAGATTTCCTGTGCACAAGCTCACGGTACTATTAAACCTGCCCAGCTAGTAGCAGCTTTCTTAGGGTATCCGACGATCAGGCCGTGGATTCTGGGAGGAGATCACCGGGACCGGCCCAGAGCATTGCAAGACGACGGTCGGGGTCCCAGAAAACACCTATGAGGTAATAAATCCCGAGACATCCACATATAACCCAAGGAACGGTTGCGAGCCCAATGGTTCTGGTCAACACTACAAACGTACCAGACGCAAAGGCTAGCACCATCCCCAACATCGCAATGTAAATGCAATTTGCGGCGTTGAGGGTGAAATTTGCCTTTGCACGATCGCTTAACACAAAAGTATCAAATTGTAAGAACAATGCCATGGTGGAGAAACTGAACGCCACAGTGTTGGTTATCACAAAGGTTTTGAAAGCTACCCTGCCAGCAAGAGTCGCCATTCCTTGGTTGGGTCCATCATTGCTATAACCTCCTGGCATCGTGAAGGCTCCTTAAAGTTTTGCATTGGTTTCAAGATAAACAGGTCCCACATTCTGCATAACTTTTAATAAAACAAAATATTCAACCTTAAAATTGCTTTATACTATTTTTTATTATAAGCAGTTATCTGTTGACTATCGATACCATATAAATATTTTTTTATTAGTTTGTTTGTTTGCACGTGAAATGAGTATCAATTGGGCTGCAGTTTCTAAATGATATTGAAGAAATTACTCTGCGAGTGAACAAATTGGGCTCTTGTAGTGTGCAAGCAAGCATACCTTATCCTGAGCAAATATAATGTCACGAGCAGTCAAATCATCCTTATTTGTGGCAAAGCGGTCCACCCTCTTGTCTCCTGCAAGTATCAACGTGCTTTCGTATTCTCTAAGACGCACAGACAAATGCAAAGCCGTGTTTCCATCAATGTCTTTTTCGTTGATAAGATCGTCCAGGTTTGGCATCCCTAATATGTGCTTGATTACCTTTACATTTCCTTCGATAACTGCTGCATGAAGCACTGTTTGCCTTTCATAGTTCGTTATGTCCCAAGCATCAGGACAGAATGTAACAAGCTTGTCAATGACACTAATGTTGCCTTGAGATGCTGCAATGTGAAGAGCTGAATCCCCCTCTTTGTCTAAGTCATATGCAACAGAAGTATCATGCTCCAAGAGCAGTTGAACTGCATCAACTTTGCCAATGTAAGCGACATAATGAAGGGGAGTCCACCCTATATCGTCTTTTTCTCTGATAAGCTCTGGTCTCTTCTCCAAGATTTTCTCGCAACCTTTGCAAATACAATAGGAATATGTCATGATTTAGATCCTTTTTAGCATTTTGACATTGATATCTTAACATTGCATTTCATCCCATTTAGCTTTCCCCCTTTTTCTCCGTACTAAGGAGGAATATGTCATGGTTATTATGAAGTTTCTCTATTGATCTTGTTTAACACATGTATAATCTAACTACCTTGAATTTAGCATAATGCAGGAACTCCTAAAGTTTTTCATTTTGATAAGTGAATTTGTCGAAATTATTAAAGTTGATTGAGAAGAAACTTCTTTTCTATTCAAACAAGGCATCTGGCTTTCTTGTCTAAGGCTAGAATAAAAGGCTAAAGGTTTTTTACTTCCGATGCCAATCATTTTATAGGAACATTGTGTCCAACTCAATTTTATAAAAAAGATTAAATTAAATGAGGACTTAGCACGCTCTACATTTTCTAATGATAAAGTCATTTTACCCCCTTTTCCAAGTCATCATAATTTTCCTTGGGGTTAAAAAAAGTTTTGCATCGATTTTTGAAATATATTGCAATGTGCCCTATCATCAATTGTAAACTGAAAAGCAAGTAATCATGAGGAGAAAATGACGAAAAAAAAGAGGAATGCAAAATATATATATTAAAAAAAAGAAGAAGAAAAATAAAACGAACTGGATAAGAGAGAAAAAGGAAGACATTGGGGTATGATGGTGATGGTGGTTGCTTCCACCGCACCACAGGAGGGTTTCATGATGGTGGTGCCTGGAGAACAAGATCCAAAAAAATGTGAAGAAAGAAATTAATATGCACTCCATGTCACGAAAAAATATTGGATGGTCCGGGACCACCACGTCAGCGTGGTCCCGACCCACTCACACGGCGCCACGTGTATGGGGAAGCCAAACAAAGGACGAAAACCGGGGCCCACTTCTCTGACGCTCTCTCTCCTCTTTCTTTCTTTTGTCCTCTCCCCCCATATGTGGCGCCATATGAGTGGTCCGGGACTACGCTGACGTGGCGGTCCCGGACCACCCAATATTTTCTCCCATGTCACAGTGTTTTTAATCATAACGTCCCTTACGTGGCCGGTCAAACGTTCTGTCCTTTTTGTTTTTTAATCTTTTCTTTCCCGGCGGGTGTCACTCTCCTTCTATCTCTTCATCTTTCCAAGACTCTAGAAGGAGCATTGATGGAAGTGAGACAGGGCCAAAGGTTCCAGAACTTTGATGAGAAGTCGAGGTAGCGAAGGCGTTGCACTCTAGCTGGCAAAGGCATTCACGGAAGCAAAGGAAAAGGGCCACCAAACAACATTTATCATTTGCTAGTTTCTATGATCAGATAACTGAGGAATCAGCCGCTGAAGCAGCTCGCAAACGCAGAGTTGAACGACCATGAGGCAGATCGAACTTGCAGGACACTGACGTACCGTCCTCAAACAAGACGATGTCTACAATTTGATCGCCGGTCGTCCCCTCACTGGATCTTGGCTCCTGGTCTCCTCACTCGTCCTCTCCGATTGGCTCTCCATCGAAAGTCACTTCCTATTGTTCCCTCTCACTGGCAAGAGCGTCATCGAGTTCAGCCCTAAATCCGCAGGCATCCTGGGGTTCACAGCGGCTTGGCTTGGGGGCCAGCCGTGTTGTCCTCAATGACGTCGCACCAACGTCGGTGAGAGAAAATTGGGAAAGAAAAACAAAACACTAGACATGAAAGGCATGCCTGAAGAAGAAAAAAATGGAAAAAAGGAATAGAGAGGGACACTGTAGGTGGTAAGACACTAAAGGCCGAAAAGATACGAAGAAGGAAAGCGGACCTACGGGGAAAGAAAAAGAGAGACTCCACATTTGACCATATAAAAAATTAAACAAAGGAGAGTAAAGCTAAAAGGTGAGTCCAATGAGGGACGATATGATGAAAACACTATAATAAGGAGTAAAAAATCGCAGCCCATTAGTGAATATATTTACTATTATATTTACAAAGTACTAGTTTAGAAGGGGGCATCGCTGCTACCACCAGCAGTCTCGCCCAAGGGAAGTCTAGCGCTAGGGGGAGAACTTCGGTTACTTCGGTTATCATATGTTTAAGTGGGTTTAGAATCTTGTGATAGTTACCTCGTAGTAGTGGGATGTGCGCTGCAAGATGTAGAGCTGTCAGTCCTCTAGGGCCCTTATAAGAGGATGGCGACGAGGAAGCACATAAAATCGGCTCAATGATATCATAAAATTTTTGATGTATCGCGAGATAAAGCGGGGACTCATCAGCGGCATTAATAATATCGCATAGTTGAGGATCTTCTTCAATGAGCAATTCCACCACCCCCTTACAACGTCCTCTTATTGCAGAGTGCAACAAGGTATCCTCATCTGAATTCGGTATCCTAAGTAGCTCTTTGTATGCGTCAGGTTGATGTATTACTTTCGCCCTATCGATATAAACTCGAACCATTTCATGGCTTCCCACTTGAGTAGCAATGTGTAAGGGAGTGTCTCCTTTATAGTTACCTTGCCAAAGAAGGGATGATCTTGATAGATCTTGAAGAAAATCTTGGACGAAGTTTACCTGCCCGAATTGAGCCGCGATGTGAAGAACATTGTTTCCCTTTGGCGATGTTTGGTGGAAAAGGTCCTCTCCATTTTCCAAAATTATTGTCATCAGGGAATGAAATTCTCCCGACTTTGCAGCCCCATACACTTTAGGATGCATACCCAGTCTCTCTTTCGTTCTCAGGACACGCGATAGTTGCAAGTGAACTTATCAATATAAGCAATGAGTTCAAGTGGGAAGAATTTCTTTGAGTTTTTCAAGAGGATTGGTGAAAAGGGAAAATGCTCGAGAGGAAATTTAGTTGAGCTTCCTAGGAGTACTAAAATGGAGACATTTATATACATATGGTGGTTCTTCAATTGTTCCTATGAAATCGAAATAAATTTAGCAGGTTTAGAGAATAGTTTCCAAAAAGTCTAATTGATATGCGTTTTGGACTTCCTCTTTTTACATAGTGGGGCAACTCTTGTTAGAAGGAAGGAGGACAACTACAAACAGAAAATAATATTGATAAATAAATTATATAAGCATGAAATTGAGTTAACGGACTGCTTTCCACCTTTTTATTTATCAAAATCAGAACATCCTTCTAGAAGATTCGGATATGATTTGACTTGTTTATTAAAGTAAGGGAAAATTCCAAAATAGGACCCGAAGTGCCATCTTTTTCTCAAATAAGGATCCGAAGTGAACATTGTTTCAAATAGGGGCCACGACTTTTCGGCGATCAAGGATATTTTTGTCTTTCCATTTTCTGCCTTTTTTTTTCTTTCCTCTTTTTTTTTTTTTTTTTGGTTCTTCTTCTTCCTCTTCGCTAGTGGCCAGCTGACCACCGGCAATGCCCACAGAGGGCTAGGCGAGACCGCCCATGCCGGTCCTTACTAGTAGCTAGCGAGGGCCAACCTCGTCAATGGCCCCTAGGTGAGGGTCGCCACGCCCAAGCGACGCCATCCCTTACTTGTGGCTAGCGTGGGTGGCCCTCACCGGCGAAGGCGACCCCACCCGGCCCTTTGTGGGCATCGTCAATGGTCGCAGCCATCAACAATGAGGAAGAAGAAGAACCAGAAAAAAAAAAAGGAAATAAGGGGAAAATGCCAAATGATGAAAATACCATTGACCGTCGAAAAAAATTAGCTAGTCGGCAACCGGCGAGGTGGGGTCCATATTTTGAAACAACCAAAGCCACTTTAGGTTATTATTTGAAACAAAGTCCACTTTGGGCTCTTATTTAAGAAAATAAGGATACTTTGGGTTATTTTTTGAAATTTTCCCAAAAAAAAAAAATAAAGAGGAAAGAAAAAAAGGCGAAAAATCACAAAAAGACAAAAGTACCCTTGATCACTTCAAAGTCAAGTCCTTATTTGAAACAAACATAACCACTTTAAAGTCCTCATTTGAAAACAACATTCACTCCAGGAGGCCTTATTTGAGAAAATGATGACATTTCGGTCTCTATTTGAAACAATGTTCACTTCGGACCCTTATTTGAGAAAAAGAGGATACTTCGGGTCCCATTTTGGAATTTTCCCTTAAAGTAATAATATTCGTTCACTTTGAGCTGTAATTTCTTTTCTTCTTCTTCTTTTTTTTTTTTTTTTTTTTATGACTTGAATCGGATCTGATTTAACTTATTTATTAAAGAAATGATTTTCGTGGGCCCACTTTTAGGCGTAGTTTTCTTCTTCTTTTTTTATTTTATTTGTTCATCGAAAAGTCCTTTGCTCTTTTTAGTCTGCACGGTCCAAGTTCGTCGTGAGCATGCATTCTCATCACGGTACACATGATGGAGCCTACCCAAGCCTGGTCCCACTCGAAGATTTACATATGTAATTATTATGGAGCACGAACTTAGGTAAAATTCAACCAATAAAAAAACTTAGGTAAAAATTAGTTGACGACCAATTTGAGCTCTTACAATAATCACCTCTACTTCTATGATCCATTGGCAAAAGTTGGAGCTCATAATGATATGTTTTCTATTGTAATGTTTGCACAATATTCTATAACAAATAAAATCTATCAAAAATTTATGATCGTTCAATGACTATCTATCATTTTTAATATGTGGAAAAGAGACACGACAAAAGCTTAAATTTAAATAATAATAAAAAGAGAAGGCAAGGCCAAAGTTGTTCTACTTTTTTAGCAAGGGCCAGTGAACCTTGTCGAGGTCTTAGTGAGGGCCAACAACCTTGCAAGTCTGTCCATGGCCAAGGGCTCAGGCCATCATCTGCGTCACACACAGTGGTCTTCATTGTGAAATAATATGTAGAACTAAATTCTTTAGACTATTTCCTCATATTCAGAACTTGTACCTTCATAGAACATTAACCTTAATTATGTCTGCGAATTGGCAATTAGTGTCCTACCAGAATCCCATCGACATTATGTGTATGTAGATCTGAATTCTTTGTTAACAGCAAAACTGCATTGGCAATGGGTTATTTTTTCTTTTTTTAACTCAACCCTTTTTTTATGTATGTTGGCCTAGGCTTTGCTCCCACATTTGTGCCATGAATAATTTTTTATTAGTTCATTAGAAAGTGGACTTATTTTTGTTGATAGACTTTTTCCACTGTCTCTGACTTTGTAGAGAAATAGGAAACGGCTCATGGGACTCACGGACCATGTCACTTCTAGAGCAGGTAATTTCTCATACGACTATTGCTTGTTATTTTTAATGATTTGCATCTGATGTCCGTGACAATCTGTTATGTTTCTTGCCTTCCAAACTGCCGTTGCTTGTGCGAAGGTGTTGACAGTTGCTGGTGAGATATATAGTCTTGTGGTACCTGAAGTGTATCTATAAGTCTACACAAATGCTTTTGAAAGCTTAAAAAATGAAAGTTATAGTAGCAATAGTTTACCTAAAAAAAATGGGGTTTAGATGCTGCAATGGTCAGCTCTTTATAATTATTCTGTGCCCTTCCATGTTATACTCCAGTAATTCTTGGGTAACATAACCAGCATACTAAATTAATGTAGTACATCGACAAAACATTTAGCTCAATAAGTGGCGAATGGATAAATGACAATGCTGTAATCCATGTATTTTTACTGTTGTCTGTCCTGTTGCCGTTTACCTAGTTTCTCATGTTCGTGGTTAGAGTTATTTGTCTACCATCATTTCAACTTACCTGCCTGTCTCAGCAAGCACCGTGATTGGTCGAGGTGTTGCTGAATTTCGTGATGGAGGACCTCTAGTGAGAAAAAAGTGCTGTAATGAGTGAGTTACACATTTCCGTGTCATGCCTTCTTTCTTTTCGATATTGAGGTGAAAACATGTGACTAATCACTTTATACCGTTCAGAGATTTTGTTCCCCTTTTTCCTTTCGCAAGTCTTATAGTATTCTTCTTTATTATATTACCGACCAACTTTTGAGACACGCACATAAAATTCTCTTCTTTTTTTTTTTTTATACCCGGGGAACCCCGTACAGCCGGTAGCCGGCAGGTAAACCCTGAAGTGACGCTAGCGGAGGACCCACCACCCCGACGTCGCGCTTAAGACCCCGTGCGGCCAGCAGGATTCAACCCCCTCCACTTTCGTTAGTTTCATTGGAGAGCCTTATCCAACCAGGCACCGCAGGCGGTAGTCACATGAAATTCTCTTTCTTGTATGTTCTTTCCCTAAACATGTGGTTGAAGTATAATACTTTGAGTCTGCAGAGAAAATGTGATTCCGCTTTGCAACATCTGTAGAGAAAATGTGATTCCGCTTTGTAGCATGACACTTTGCCAAGCCATGCTTGTCTGTTCTTTCCCTAAACATGTGGTTGAAGTATAATACTTTGAGTCTTGCAGAGAAAAATGTGATTCCGCTTGCAGCATTTGCAGAGAAAATGTGATTCTGCTTTGCAGCATGACACTTTGCCAAGCCATGCTACTATGGTGTAAATTTCTGCAACTCCTAGGAAAAAAAAAAAAAAAGATATCATAAGTGCTATAACCTTTGTACGGCACTCTTTTTTTTTTTTTTTATCATTTAAATGTTATCACTTATGTATGGCACTCTTTTGAGTACCATAATTTTTTTTTTCACAATCACTTTAGTGTTATATAACTTTTTAATCAATTACTTGATTGTTATAATTTTTTTAAAAACGTTCACTATAAGAGATAAACTACACCAAATTTCTGGTATTTGAGTGAATGTTTTTAAAAAATTTGACACTTAAGTGATCAACTAAACATAATTTTTTTTAGAAATAATGGCAATTAAGTGATAGGAAAAAAAAGTTATAGCACTTAAGCAAACGCCTTATAAAAATTATGATATGTATAGTGTATTTATCCCTAACTTCTAGTATAATCCCAGAGGTGACACTTGATTGCAGTCGTGGGCCTTTTAACAGCAAGTCTCTTCCTAGAACATTGTGCCTGTGCTAGTACCGCTGTGGGCCTAGACCATGAACCTTGACTACGTTGGCATAACCCATCTGAAGCTTCTTCGATGTGGCTTCATTTTTTAAGCAAGATATCAATGAAAGAGTATCAAGAGAGAAGAGGAATAGTATCTTGGCGAATGATTAAGTAGTATTTATTGACAGGAACGATTTCCATGCTACAAAAGATTAAATTCCTCATAGAGGAATGTCAGGTTTTAAGGATGATGTAACAAATCGTCGATCACAACCCTTTTGATGTTTGCTTTACATTTGTGTAAACAATCTCCAAAGGATCTGTGGCACCTTGCTACGCTAATTTCCAATCTCCAACCAATTTGCAAGATATTTTGGAGAGTTTTGGATGGGACTTAGTAGTTATGTCATTTGTCCTTCTTTAATAGTCAGAAATCTAAATGGTTCATACTAAATATTTCTCTACACTTTAACATCAAATAACATAATGTCACAAATTAAATCAACTGTAGAGCTTGCTAAGTTCTTTCTTGCTACAACCGTACCTAATATAATTGATAGATCTATTGACCTACCTTCTTGATGTTTTGGTCCTTTTTGTTGTTATCGGCAAAGGGATAAAGTGTTCTACTACTTAACCGGCAAAGAGAGTTGCTTTATTTTATACTCTTTCACTTGAATTGAAATTCACAATTCGTTTGATGAAAGAAGCACAAATAGTAAAAGAGAAAGGGGGTTGTCATAGGACAGTATCATATAATGTCACATATAGAAATTCTTATGAAAAGTCAAAAAATTAGTGGGCCCACAGAAAAGAAACCCAGTCTCTCCTGTCTTGAATAATGACACTTCAGTGCCAAGTAAAGGCATAAAGAAGGAAAAGAAAAGAATAAAGTTATGTGTGCTTTCCATTTGTGTATTTTTTTTAATAAATGGACAATAGGGGAGGTTTGTTTCCATGCTTCTTTTACTTGCCATAGACACCAACTACCTATCTGGAAAATTTCAAACTATCGTGTCATTCAAATATTTAAGCAACAACCACCGGATTCGCCTCAAGCCACCCTTCTAACGTGGAAGGGGAGGTGAGGGGTTCAAATCCCCACCTTCTCGGGGAGATGGGGTGGGGACGGTCGGCACCCGAGTGGGTTTCGACTCCCACGCCCTACAAGAGGCAGAGCAAAAAGTCTGAGAGTGAGTGTAGAGTAGGAATAGAGTAGGACCGAGCAAAAAAAATATATATTTAAGCAACAAATCATTCTCCTAAATTCTTTGATTCCTATTACTCAATTCATTAGGAATCTAAAATACTTCTCCAAAGTACTTTAGTTAGCTGTTTTAACTGACCGTACTTGTTTCTATCCTGAATTCGTGATCTTCCAATTCGTTAATTTGGTTATTGCAGTAAAATCATTTTGAATCAATTGTTGGTTAAACGCCACAAAGATGACGGAGAATTTTTTTTTTTTTTTTTTTTTTGGAGGGGTGTGGGTTGGAGAGAGAAGCCCTGTTGTATTGTTCACGTTGCCATGTTAGACGAAAAGTTCTGCATTGGACTTCTTTTTTATAAGAAACGCCACGTTTTAATAAAAATTTCATATAAAAAACATAGAATATGTTGGAATTTACTACTAGAAGCACTTGAGTAATCATTTTTCCAACTTGAGTAATTACTAGAAAAATTTCGACACTAAAAAGATATGATATTTAGACTTATTTTCCTTCCGATGCTCTTTGAAATAGAAATTGATAAGGATTGGTAAAGTATTTAAGCTAGATCATGGTAGATTGTCCTAATGATTTAGAAAGCATGCATTTTTAATGGTTCCATTCTTTTGAGAATTATTTTCTGCACTCAAACCAATTCCAAAAATAAGAATTCGCTTGAGAAGTTGCACGCCCATAGATAAATGAGAAATTAGGGGATTGGAATATTTTTAACATTGACATTAACTTGGACTTAACTGTTCTATTTTTTTTTTTTTTTTGTGGGTCTATGTCATTAAAAATTCGAAACCTGTATTCACATAATAAATTTATCCAAACTAGTTTTTGTATCACATAAAAACCTTCAACACATTTTACCCCAAACTAATTTTTGTCTTATGAAAAATCTCAAAATTGATAACCTGACCAAAGATTACCCTGAGCGTTTGATCCCAAACTATAATGGATGATATACTTGACTTAGGATTCTGCCTTGGGGCAAATATGTTATGAGGCACTAGATCAAGGTTGTTTGCAAGATGAAAATAGAGTTTAGGATAAATATATTATGAGGTATCGATTTGAGATTTTGATGGTTCTTCAACCACGTGAATATCCTAAGGAATCTCTAGAGAACGGTGCCATCTAGATAGGAAAATTCTAACGAACCAACATTCAATAGCTGAGATTTTTTCAAATAGTTTACTTCATCGATTATTCTCATCCAGAGTTAGTAATTAATGGGTACGGTACAATACCGTACTGTTAAAGTGTTCAAAAGGGAGGTGATTGAAGTGAGAGCGAAAAAAGTTAAAAGACAAATGGAGATCGTACACAAATGACAAACTCACAAAGAAAGGACCTACGCTCGGTTCACTACACTCCTGTTAAAACGCCTCACATCAATCGATTATGAATAAATTTGTACTCCATACTACCATAAATGGGGAAAATAAGCAGGGAAGATACTTGTGTAGAGAAAAAGGGTAGCTTAGTGTACAAGCTTATATCATTTGAAGTCATTCATGTTTTACTTAAATGGAGAAATTCACATTAAATCAAAAAAAGAAAAAAAAAAACAACCTGATGCATAAGTTTTAATGTATATTTATCATTGCAATGTCCACCGGATCCTTTATGGAGCAAGAACTTACTATAGGTCGTTTCTACAATTCCTTGAACTAGAGGACTTCACAAATTGTTTCAATCATGCATTAATAGCCTGATGGACTCGGGCTATTACAACAATTCAAGCCCGAGTTGCTAATTTCCCTTGTCTCTATTCATTCTAAGCCCAATCAGGCCACACGCTCAGCCCAGCTTCACAATACCTCCAGTCCATAGCGTCCTTGATCCAACCCGGCCACCTGATCCGAATCAAATAACCAAGTCCGACCCGACTCAGATTTATTTTTTCCTTTTTTTACTGCTTTTATTTCCTATTTATATTTTTAACTTTTTGTTTTTTTCCTTCTTTCTCCGTTTCTTTTTTACCGCGTCTTCTTCCCCAGTCCCGTCTTCTTCACAAGACTTCTCTTCATTGAAGCTTCTCCACCGATGAACTTGACACTGAAACTTCACTACATGAACTCATGTCGGAATCTCAACCAGTTCAACGTTGACAGCTAACCTCACCAACTATCACCAGTGTTAGTAGTTTGTTTTGTAAACAAATTAAAAGGTGCTTTGTCACATTTCGAAAAGATTTGAGTGCGCACGTAAACAATATTTAGCATTAACCAACAATCGTTATTTTTTTTATTTGTTGAAAAATTCGAATTCATATTGATAAAAATTAGCAATACCATCATGTTAAAGCAATTGTTTACAAAGGAGTTGTGATTATTTTTTATTTATTTAATTTCTAGTTTTTCATTTTGTAATATTCTTCGAAAGGTTGTCTTCAGTCAATGACCATAGATAAGTACATAAGTTTTTTAGATCAATTATGATCAAGTCTTTTGGAAAGAATACAGCCATCTTTTCCAATTGTTTTTCTTGAGAGACTCTGAAGAAATACTATAATTACTATTTAGTATTCACAATCAAGATTTTGTTGTATCCTGAATAAAATTTGTCAGTGACTATTAGTAATGTTAGGATAAATAATTTCTTAAAGAAAGTAATATCAGGTCTCAAAGTCTGATTTTCCCAACAACCAGGTCATTAACACCAGTCATCTCTTCGGCCATCGCCAAGCCTCAACACGATGAACATCAAAAACGTATATTTCAAAACAATAGCCATTCCAACAAATCAAGCGCATATATGCACATTGAGACAAAAACAAAAGACAGACAATGGCGGCCTCTAACCACTGGCATCACCAGCACGGTATCGATTCTCTGGTGGGGGAAAAATTCATCCATGGCTGACTCGAATATCAAGCAATATGCCACAACATCAAATCCACGCAACCCACAACTCTTTCAGTGTTTGACGTAGTAACTTCTTCTTTTTTTCCCTTCGTATTCATGGAGATTTTTATAGAACATTTTAGCGCTTGAAGCTTCCATGGCTTCGAGGATTGATTAACATGTTAAATGTGTCAATACGCCGAGGATTGTTTGTGGCATACACCTGACTGGAAATTTTCTTGTTATACTAGAGGTCAAGAGTCTTTGAAAACCTGTCATAGATTATTGTAACATGTCATGATTGATCGCCAAGGTAGTTTTTTTGGCCTAGTGATAAATAAGTTATTTTACTTTTTATGAGGTCACGAGTTCGATATGCTTGAAAGCGAACTTCTAGATGGCTCATGTTATGTTATTTAACTTGATAAGACTTCCTAGTTGCTAGCGCCTTGGTGAGATATGACAGGATAACCGACATCAGACTGAGTCGTAAGTATCATGAAGTAGTTATAGCTCAAATCAATCATTTTATATTGATCGTGAGACTCTTATAGTAATGGCTCGCCACTACTCACCCTTCTTATTAATGGAACTGTAATTAAGTTCATTATACAAGTTATAAGGTCATACCGGCTCTGCATCGAGCAAGTCGTATTCGTTCGTAGTACGGTTCATTTTTTCAGTGAAATGTCTGACACTTATCTTCCAAGCTTGGTCGATTGTCTAAACGTGTCGGTTGATCGACGACCACTTTCAATGTCCCCGAGGACTTGTTCATTGAGAAGCCCTTACTAAAATTTCATTGAATTCCAGCAAAACGAACACGGGTATGTCGTGTCACGCCTTCAGATACCGTAAGAGTTTCACATTTTCCCAATTATCAGGAGCCATGGAAATATTAAAGCAAGTGCGGAACCAAATAGGAATCGAGGACCGATGGGTCGACATTGGTCGAATGGTATTTGACACCGAATTTATTGTGCTACAACCAAAATTAATTGTAGTATTACAAAAAATTAGATGCGTTATGACTAGTTCATTGCATTAGAATCTTTTTCATTGGTTTACGAGAAATTGTAGCAATTACTATGTGTTCCGACGTTTAAAACTGTGCCAGTATTTTTAAACTTCCCTAGCCCTCATGAACAATGATAATATCAAATCAAGTGATGGAACAAAAGAAGCCGACAGGTCGATGCTTGGTCACCGATCAACTAATCTCTAAAACTAAATCCACTATTTTCAAAACAAAAATAAATTGTAAAATTTTCTCAATTGTCATGAACCATGATAGTTTCAAAGTGGGCAATGAAATTAAGAAGCAATGATATCAATGGTTTGATGCTTGGACATTGGTTGATCGATATCCGAGGCCAAAATTATTAAGGTCTCACCAAAATGATCTATAGTATCACAAAATTAGATGTGTTACGAAGGTTATTGGGAAGTCATTACGTAAGCTTTCATTGACTTGCATCAAACATGCCACAATCACAACGTGTTACAACCTAAAAATCATGGAAATATTTTCTAAGTTTCCTCAACTCTCATGGACCATGATAACATAAAATCAAGTGGGTATAATTTTTGACCGATTTTCAAGACTATTCCATTACTTTACGACAAAAATGACCCGCGGTACAATGCAACGAGATTTTTCTCGACTGTTACGACTTATTCATTGAAAAGTTATCAGGAAAAGTCTGAATGATTCACAGCAGAAATGAAGAGAATGCCATAAGCCTACTTCAAAATTCCGCAATTCTCATGCACTCTGATAATTTTTAAGCAAGAAGGGATAGAGATGGTAGAGCTAGTGGCAAGCCATATTGGTGCCTAACACGGATGCAATGAATTCGGAATGACTTATAATCCTCATTATTTTCCTATAATTTTATGTTTTTTTTCTTCAATTTTTGTTAGAAACTCTGCTCTATTGAGTTGTTATTTTTATTTTAAAAACTTTCATCCACTTTTTTTCAACCGTCCAAAGTGCCGAAGCCCCAAAATAAAAATAAATAATAAACAAAAGGTAGGAGAAAATAAAGCGTATCAAAATCTAAGCTATCCAAGGTCCTAGTTAGAAACTCTGCTATGTTGGATCTCTCCTCCATTTTGTAAGATCTTAGAATATATAAGCTACCCATGGTCCTCTAGTTGGATTACGGGGAGAAACCTCAGGAAAGTTTGAAAATTGCGGGAAGGATGTCATATTAAAATAGGACAAAAAAAAGACTTTAATAAAGAGATTCTCTATGTCCTCTTTACATGTTGGGTTTGGGATAAAGCATAAGATGAAAATTTCTTCCGGACCGGGCGGCCCTCTGCATGTCCCCTCAACTTTGGTTTTTATGTTGATATGGAAGTCTTTCTGCTTTCCCACAAGTAAGTGGCGCAATTGGAATGCTCCTTATTAGCCTCTACTTTTCCATATTTATTGATCGTGTGTGCCTATTTCTCGCCCTGGAATGGCTTGTAGTGAGCCGGATGAATCTACGCGTTTGGCTGCTTTATGTGCTTGACTAGGCCGCCTCAATACAGAGCATCAATTGGAAATCTGGGATGACGATCCTTCCCTTGAAATTTTAGAAGAGTGTCAACTCACATTAGTAGATAAAATCTTGTCTAATCCGACTATCAACTTGCAGGCTTTCCAAAGTACTATGAAAAAGGCATGACGGACCGAACATGTTGAAATATCACAAAGAGAAATGAACCTATATGTGGCAAAATTTAAATCCTATTCAGACAAAAAGCGGGTCCTCGAGGGAGGCCCTTGGCTGTTTTCAAGCCACCTTGTCATGCTAAAGCCGTGGCAGCCCAATACCCCGTTACACTGTTATGATTTCTCAACCTGTGCTTTCTGGGTACAGATTTTTGGTTTACCTTTAGAATGGACCATAGAACTAATGATTAGAAAAGCAATTCAGGATATAGGACAAGTTGTAAAAGTTAGAATCGAATCTAAAGAAGGGACTATGCTGCGGGCAATAAGAGCTTGAGTTGAATTACATCTCCAAGCACCTCCGAGAATAGGGAAACTGATTAGGCTAGATGGCAAAATTCTACGGCTTGATTTCCGCTATGAGCGCTTATCTCACTTATGTTACTCTTGTGGAAAATTGGGTCATTATGCTATGGCTTGTAAGGATATTCCATATGACGATGCTAGGTTTGAAGGACGGGATAAAATGACTTATGGACAATGGCTTAGGGCTGAGATAAAAGAATGTAGTCCTTACTGGAGTACTTTTTACTCACCACAAACAACTGCCGAGCAGGATGCAGCGAGTGTACTTGAAACGCCTCCATCACAACTTCAGAACCTGCCCCTACTGTAGCTTCCAAGACATGAGGTGGCAGATACCACTAGAAGTCCAGACTCATTGGCAGCTCTCCAGGTCAAGGACACTTCTCAGCGACCTGTTAAAGAAACAACAGAGAACAAGACATCCCTCCACACTGCTCTCGTTCCTATAGTAGTGAAGCAAAAAGGAATTTAGAATCCTTCCACAAATACTCATCAATATAAGAAGCTTAAAAGTTCTAGATTGACGTTGAAAGTGGTTGTCACCAAAAAATAGAAGCGGCACAGTTCTTACAACACTACAGGTTTAATACTGGAGAACCTAGACTACTCTAACCTTATGGAGACCCTTGTGTTTGTTGCAGGTGAAGTTGGACATTGGGCTTCAGTGGCTGGCCCTCAATAGCCACCACCTCACAAATGAAGATGATCTACTGGAACTGTCAGGGATTGGGCAACTCCCTGACAGTTCAAGCTTTAAGGGCCATGATGGCCAAGGAGAAGCCCACAATAGTTTTTTTTGTCGAAAACCAAGAATTCTAAGATGACGGTCCGAAGGCTTTAGCGTCGCCTTAACTTTCCTAACTCTTATATTATCAATCCTAGAGGTCTGGCGGGAGGGGTGGCTTTATTTTGGAATAGTCAGGTAACTTTAAATGTGCTCCGCTCAACGCCGGACTATTTGGATATGCTTTATACAGATTTCCAGGATGATCGGACTATGCGTATAACTTGTATTCTTGCTCCATATGTGTATCACAATCGTCAACTATTTTGGGATGAACTTTGGGAGATTAGCTATGTTAACACATTACCTTGGTTATGTGTGGGGGACTTCAATGAAGTTCTCTATCCATGGGAAAAGATTGAAAAGAAACAAGCAGATCGCAATAGAATGCTATCCTTTTGAGCTATTATTAACGATTGTTCTATTATGGAGTTACCGAGTAAGGGCTGTAAATTTACCTGGATGAACAATCGCAAGGGTGATGAGCTGGTGAAGGAATATCTGGATCGGGCAATGTGTTCAATGGACTGGTGCGTCTTATTTCCTATTGCTGAAGTGTATGTGTTGCCTGCTATTGGCTCTGACCATAGCCCATTGATTCTCAATTCTTCAACATCCTACAAAGCCCCGAGGAAATCTTTTACTTTTGAAGTTTTCTGGAATGAAGATGAAGAATGCAGTGAAATAATATCAGTAGCATGGAACCTCGATCGTGGTTAATGGATCCGGCCTAATCTCAAAATTACAGCATGTTTCGCAGCCCTAACTAAGTGGAGTCGTTCAAAATTCTCCAGAGGTGATCTTAAAATTGCGTATTTACAGCAACAGCTTCGCCAAATTACAAATTGATAGTGCTAGTAAGAACACTTAAAGGGGGTGAATAGGTGTTTAAAATAAATCTTGGCAAATATATGCAGAATAAAATAAACTTCAAACAAAACAAAATAGTCAGGGAAGAGAATAAAAATACAGGATTTATAGTAGTTCGGCTTAATCTAAGCCTATGTCCACTCTCTTACGCTAACAGCCTCTTGGCTGGATTCCACTATGCAATTAACAAGAGATTACAATTTTGAGTGCAAACACTTAGTAGATCACACTATCTCACTAAGTCACTCTTTTGGTATTTCTCTCACGATCACAAATGTTTAAGCTCACAAGAGACAAGTGTATAATCAAAGGTCGCTCAAACTTTGGAATTATAAATTCTACGCTCCGTCTCTTACTTACTCGTCGGTCCTTCATCTCCTTAAATACTCATCCACTTTCAGTATCTCGAGGATCGTCTTCCTACCCATTGGACAGCTCTGTATCTAGAAGATTTGGTAGCCATTGAGTGACAAAAGTAGAATTCCAAATTGATTCCGATCGCCCATACAAACAGAATCTTGGTTTCTATAAGTAAAGCTTCTTCGTATAGAAAGTTCTTGTCTTCAAGATCCAATTATCAATCAATTAGATTGAGTCAATCAAATCAATCTTGATGTAGAATTCAAACCAAATCGCTAGCCATTGTATAATTGGTGCTTGTGTTATGTTCTGTCAAATTTGGATGTAAAGTCCTAGAGTAATAGACTTTACAATCTGAGTCTGAGTGTAATAGACTTTACAAGTTGGGTCTAAACATATTCTACTTCTGAACAGACTTAGCTTTTAAGGTCTGGATATAGTCTGAATAAGTTCAGCTTCAACATAGAGTCTGTCTTTTGGTTCTTCATTCACGTTCAGTCTGGAATTTGTCAGAGTAAGCAGACTTCTGATGTAGAGCAAACTTTGACACTAAAGCCTGGTAGTCTTCAGACTTTGACACAAAAGTCTAGAAATCTTCAGAATATACTTTAGACATGTGTTACGTTTAGTCTTCTGGCCGTCTTCAGACTTTGACAATATCCTTTACATGTTTTATCATATGCATAGTCTATTACTTAACAATTAAACACATTAGTAGCCTTTGATTTATTTTGTCATCTTCAAAACATCATAAGGGATTTCCCTAACACAAATCAGTAGCATGCACATCATAATAGAGAGGATGTTACTAAGCTCAAAGAGGAAATAAGGTAGATTTGGAAGCAAGAAGAGCAATACTGGGCCATGTGATCTAGAATCCAATGGTTAAGGTGAGGCGATAAAAACACAATATTTTTTCATGTGACTACTCTTTAGAGGAGGCAAAATAATCGGATTACCATGCTTCAAGATGATAGCCATCAATGGATCCAAGATCCTACTACTTTACAAGTAATGACATGCAATTTCTTTGCTAACTTATATACTACGGTGGGTCATCGAAATTAGAATCCCATCATTCAATAATGCCCACAGTTGGTTACTAGCGAAATGAACAATGCTTTACTGGAAGAGGTTAATCTAGAAGAAATTCATCGGGCTACTTTTCAGATGGGGTCCAATAAGGCCCCAGGCCTTGATGGTTTCAATGGAATATTTTATCAATCTCATTGGGAGGTAATCAAAGACGATCTTGTTCTTCTAGTTAAAAAAAAAATTTGGACAGGACAGATGCCAACTATTCTGAACTGCACTATTCTAGCTTTGATTCCCAAGACCCCTCATCCAGAAAGACTAGAGCAATATAGACCAATTAGTCTCTGTATTTTGCATACAAAGTCATTTCGAAGGTGATTGCCAACCGTCTCAAACCTTGGTTACCCAAGCTGATATCTTTGGAACAAACTGCCTTTGTCAATGGCCGATAGATCCAAGACAACATCTTAATCTTTCAAGAAGTTCTTCATCAATTTAAAACACGAAGGAGGACAACAAAATTCAATGCAATTCTCAAGACCGATATGCAGAAGGCATATGACAGAGTTGAATGGAATTTTCTTCGGGACTATCTTCTACAAGTGGGCTTCCATCCAGTGTGGGTACAATGGATAATGCAATGCATCACAACTACATCTTATAGTATCAGGTTTAATGGGGAGCTACTTCCTTATATCTATCCCACATGTGGCCTAAGACAAGGTGACCCTCTATCACCATATATATTCATTCTAGTTGCTAATGTTCTGTCAATATTGATCAGCCAAGCAGTAACTATGAGACAAATAAAGGGTATAAGATTGAATAGATGGTGTCCTACCCTTTCCCACATATTTTTTGCTGATGATGCAATCTTTTTCCTCGATGGCAGCATTCGTGAGTATCAAAACCTTGCTAACATTTTAAATCAGTATTGTGTAGCTACGGGCCAAGCTTTAAATCACAACAAATCAGGGATTATTTTCAGCCGGCATTACCCAATAAGCCTATAGGAAAATATTTCTCTAGAGCTACGAATTCCTGTGCTTCAAAGATCTAGCAACTATCTGGGTATCCCCTTGGACTGGGGTTGGTCTAAGAAGGACATGTTTTCGTGGATTCTAGCGTGCGTTCACTCTAAATTAGAAGGATGGAAAGAAAAGCTCATTTCCAAGGGAGGTAAGGAAACTCTTATCAAGTCTGTCATTCAGGCGATCCGCAATATGCTATGTCGGTTTTCAAGTTACCCTTATCGCTGTGTAAATCTATAGAGAAGAGCATTGCAAGATTTTGGTGGAAAAATGATATGCATAGGGCAGGAATACATTGGAAGAATTGGGATGCACTCAAAGACAGTAAGGATCAAGGTGGGCTTGGCTTTCGGGATCTCATCGATTTTAATAAAGCCATGCTCAGCAAGCAAGCATGGCGGTTACTTCAACAACCTCAAGCTTTATGAGTTCAACTACTTAAAGGTTTGTATTTTCATACCATAGAATTCAAATTAGCAACTAAAGGAAGTCGACCATCATGGGTTTGGCAGAGTATACTTACAGGTAGGGATGCTATTCTCCCATACACTAGATGATCAGTTGGCAATGGGAGGTCCATGGTTACAAAGTGGCATTCTAGGTGGTCCTGCTAATCAAGAGGACCCGAAGCTAGTGGCTGATCTAATGGATACTACCCAAAATAACTGGAATGTACCTTTGCTTTATTGCTTTCTAGACGAGCAGACTGTTTAAGAAATTCTAACCATCCTAGTTAAACCTCTCTATGCAGAAGATAAACTAATTTGGCCAGCTACAAAGGATGGTACACACATAGTAAAGAGCAATTATCGAATTTTAACAGCCATCTCAAGCCACGACAACAATCATATGCCATCTACCTCTTATCAGATACCTAGAAATCTATGGCGCAAAATCTGGTCAATGCGAACGGCCCCCAAAATAAGGACCTTTCTTTGGTCGATTTGTTAAAATGTAGTAGCATCCCGAGATAATTTATTCCGTCAACATATTACTCCTGATCCCTACTGTCAACTATGTAACCAGCAACTTTACCAAAAAAAAAAAAAACTATGCAACCAGCAAAATCCAGAAACATTAGAACATCTGCTCCTACTTCTCTCTTGGACTCAACCTATATGGACTCATCTAGAGATCAATGTTCATATTCAGCCTCATCACCTCCATCGACTAGATGCTTGGTTCACAATAAAACTGGTTTCGACAGCAAACTCACCTTCGTTAGAAGTCCTTGCCAATGTTTGCTAGCAAATCTGGAAAATGAGGAATGCCTACATCTTCCGCAATCAATGGCTAACCCTTGCGGTAGAAGCTGCTTTGACTAAGACTCGCCTTCACCAAATCGCATCCCCTTCATCTGCGAGACAAGCTAATGTAAATTTGAATCCTGCTCATCTCTGGAGACCACCTGATCCTGGTACCTTAAAGTGTAACATTGACGCCTCATTTCAACCAGAAAGTATAGAAGGAGCGATGGCTGCAGTATTTTGAGATCATCAGGGCAGACTCACCGAGATCTACACCAGTAGATTCCCAGCCACCTCAGCTTTGCTCGCGGAGTTCTAGGCCTCCTCCTTCGCGATCCACCACTTGATAAAGCAAGGTATGCATCATGCAGGGCTTGTGATCGAATCGGACTGTAAAACTGTAGTTGACGCCGTAACAGGATGGAGTTGCCACCATGGGAACTTCGTCATTTGCTTGCGGAAGCTGCCGAATTGCTGTCTCTTTTCCCTAATCTCATAGTTCGGTGGTGTCCAAGAGAAGCCAATGGAGTTGCCAATTGGGCCGCAAAGGCCCAGCGAGTTGAAAATTGGGCCCAAAATTGGAATATCTTCCCTCCTTATATTTTGATGAATCTGGTGAATGTTGATGCCCTTGTGGTAGGTTGTAAATCAGCTTTTTTCTGAATATTTTGTTTCCTTTGACCAAAAAAGAAAAATAAAAATAAAGAGATTCTCTAATCCTAGGAAAACGGTAAGAATACCATTAGGGTGTCGGCGAAAGACAACAAAAACATGAAAGATGTACACGATAAAAGTAAATTAGTGATCAGGTGCGCTTAACAGAAATCTACACAAAGCAATGAAAATCGCGGACATACAGAAAATAATGTAGAATACTCACGATAAAACACTCAAAAAGAGTCCAAGGCGTTTTTTGCCTAACAAATTAGAAGCTGCTTCAAAGATAAGTCAATAGAATAGATAATTCTCATGATGGTAATGGATAGTGCTTTGAATAATTTTTGTGAGCACATATTTTATTTTGATGAAAATTGGGAAGTCAATAGAATAAGTTACGATAAATCAAATGTAGCAACCATTAAAATGATGAGTATATTCGTCGGATAGTGTTATCTCTTCCATCCCACATGAAATTGAACCGTTTCTTCTCTCACAAGATTTGGATTGGTATCTTCCATCTGAAACGGTTACAACGCAGTCAATAGAAAGAAGTCTTGTTACTTGTTAGGGATTGGACTGAAAAAATTTAAGAAAGTCATGGAAATTTTAGAATTTCTTATTCACATCAAGGACCACTTCAGAAAAGACCATTTCTAGAACAAAGCAAGAAATTTCGAAAAAAATAATCCTGATTTAAATCCATTAGTGGTTATAATACAATAAATTTGTCTTAAGTATATGGATTCAAGGACTTTTAAAGTTTATTGGAAAGTTTAAGATAAACCTATTCAAGAAGGCATGGCTTAGGAATTTTTCATTGGTTTTCTCAAATTGTTTTGGCGTAACTACTATCTTGACTCTTTTATTTATGAGGGAATGCTTATGAAAAAAGGATCGATTTCTCATTCCGAAAATGCAGAAATTGGTATCTTATGGCAAAATTGGAAGAAAAAGAATCATATTGCCATTTTGTTTGATCAACAGAAAGTAATTGATCATGTATTTTTTTTTTGGAGAGAATCCAATTGGGTATTTCTACATCACAATAAGCTTATGTTGATAGAGTAGCTTTGGCGCCAGGGTTTTCCGTCGCTGATGAATCGATGGAGCGCTACTCCGAAGGTCCCGATCCACGCCAAGGGCGCCGCTCGCTGCCGAGTCGCCGTTTCTCTTCGCCTCTCGCCGTCTTCCGAGACCCTACTCGTACGCCCCCCCGCCCCTCTGCTCGCCCCTCTGCTCGCCCCACTATAAAGCCCTAGTCGCACTCTTGATTGATTCGCCCTTCGCCTTGATGGGGACAGGCGCCGTCCGCCAACGCGGTCTTCTTCAATGGGGATCGAGTCGGAGGGACCGGGAACCCCGTCGTGGAGAGGCTGTCGGACGCGCAGGCGATAGCCGACGTTCTCGTCTCGAAGTTCGGCGGCGCCGTCAACGCGTGGGTCGTCGAGGCTTCCACCTTCAACGGCCCCTTTGCCGTCTATAAGGAGTTCGTCCCTTCGGCGAACAAGTATGGGGAGCCGAGATCGTATAGCCACGTCGGGTTCCCTGCTTCTTCGTCGACCGTCTCGCTGTTGTCGAATTGCCTTGAGGAGGTGAAGTCATTCCTGGTGCTTATGCTCTATGGAGCATTTGAAAAAACTGAACAGTTGTGTCGTTTGCTGATGTCTTTGTGAAGCGATTTTGTGGATTTGTTTGATGTGATGTGTTTCTGTGAATCTTGTCATAGGGAGTGTGATATGGGAGGAGCCAGTTGCTTGCTAGGATCTTTGTTTGGTTTTTCATGATTCCAAGGGGGTTTACAAGTTACAAAGAAAAATTGGAAAATCTTCCAGAAAAAAAGAATAAGATAAGGAAAATTACCCAAAAGTAAGGAAGATGACTGTACCATGAAATTGGGAAGAATTACTAATTTGCAGAGAAAATCGCTGTGTATGGGACATGGAGTCATATGATATGTGTTCTCAGGTACATGCCCTTTCACGCGTTGTCATAGTATATTATCTGTTACTTCCTTGAGTGGTCTGTTGCTGATTGAGCACATGAGGAACACGATGGATATATGAAGCATCTTGAGAAATGGTGCCTGTAACTAAATTTCTTTTCTAGGCAGGTCGACACCTGAATTTGGAAATGTATACAGCATGATAGAATGTGAGCACCAAGTAGAAAAAAAAGCTTGAAGAAAATAGCCTGGAAAGCAAGTATTTGGGGAAAAAAACGAGAAGGAATGAAGTTAGGTGACAATTAGAAGTGTACTTATTTTGCGACTTAAGAATATGACCTCTCCTTTTAGCCATTTAAGATCCTATGTGTTTGTTCTTTTTGAAACTCGAAAGTTGTCTCTGGTATGATGGTTTTCTCATGCTAACTAGTTGGGCATTTCAGGCGAAGAATGTTCTTTCAAGGAAAAAGAATCTTGTCTCCACAAGCTTATTACCACCACAGGGACATCCACCGAAAACTGTCATCCTCGGTTTTAGCAAAGGTGGCACTGTGCTTAACCAGCTTGTGACTGAGCTCAGCCATTTCGAACCTTCATCTTCTGGACATCTATCTTTTGCTGGACAAGAGCTATTGGGTCATGAAGCCCCTGATAGTCGGGTGGGGACTCAAATTTTACCTACTACAAAAGAAAGATTTCTGAACAGCATCCAAGAAATCCATTACGTTGATGTCGGCTTAAATTCCTCTGGTGCATACATCACCGATCCAAATGTGATTGGCAGACTCTCCCAACGGTTTGTACAACGAGCTCAGGCATTGCGATTCATCCTTCATGGAACTCCTAGGCAATGGTGTGACTGTAATCGCATTTGGATTCGCCATGAAAAGGATAGACTGCTGCACCTGCTTGAATCTGAACCACAGAAGGCCGGAGGCAAAATACAGGTAGCAGAGAAGTTTTATTTTGCTGACAGGCCTCCAGATCTAGAGATGCATTTTGCGATAATTGAAAATTTGGATGTGAGCATCTAACTTACAAATGTTACGGAGTGGTATCATGACTTGTACAGCGTTGTGTTTAGACAGAGTTGAGGGCTGCTTGTTTGTGCCTGTTCACTACACTTTACCCAGTTATTCTTACTCTTGTTGCCCCTTCACAGACACATAGTTTTTACTTGGCAAAATATAAAGAGTAATTCAGAGTATGTGTAAGACCTCAGTGTAATGAAAAATGATCAGAGTATGTATAAGGACTACCTCAGTGTAATGAAAAATGAAACAGTCTCATTTTTAAGGCCATCTATTTGGGTTTCAGCGCGTGTATTTCCTGATCCATGGGATAGGAAACCTTGGACTTACATTTAAGATTGAGTTTCATGTCAAAGGAGAAAGTAAAACGGTAATGGAATGTCCCCCATCTGGCGGGAAAACTTATCCCTTCCTTACAGTCGAGCTTTAAACTATCCTCTCTCCTTGAGATGAATTTGTATGTTTAGTCACAAAGCTATTCCTTACTGGAGGTTCAGTGATCACTCCTTTTCTAACTTATCAGACACTTTAATAATAACTGAGGGATAACACAACCCATTGTCCAATAGTAACCAACAATAACCACGTTTAACCTAATAACCAACAATGAGAGCCGACGCAGACTGACTGCTCACTTTAAGCCAAGTTCATGCTTGTGCGGATCGGGGCTTGATTAGTGATGGTTTCAGTTATCATCACGGCATGATAATACTAAGTATTGCCAAGTAGGATTACAATCGGTTCATGAGGTTTCTATCGCAACTTTTCTACATATAGATCCGCGTTCAATCTCAAATTGACTAATGCAGTGGAACAATCTCAGGGGGAAATATAATTAAAGAGGTAAAAAGAGGTTAATTACGTTCCAATTTTAGATTTGGTAATTCAAGGTGTGGAAAAACCGAAAATTTGGTTGAAAAATTTGCCCTTAGTAAAAGTTTAGCCGACATCATGTTGCTGGAGATCTAAGTAACAATTGGCTGGAGTCAGAGTCGGGGATATGATTGCAACGGATAAGCGGGCGCTTTTTGGTTCCCATATGAAATATACATGTCCACGTCCCGTTTGCTAAAATGACTAGCTTCGCTTGTAATTGATTCCAATTATGAGTAATTTATGGACTCAAATGTTAATTTACGGTATATAAGATAATTTTGCATTTATAAATATTTATAAATCAGAAGGTAATTTTCGACGTTGAAACTAATTTTATGAACATTATTTTCTTAGTAATTATCTGAGAATTAGTACAATTACGATCGTTAAGAATCAACACTCGCTCCATTTATTTATTACAAGGTAAGATGAATTATATCTTATAAGTTATATTACTACTTTGAATTTCTTCTTATAACATACTGTTGGGAATGACTGATCCCCGAAAAACCGGATTCGACACCGAATCGAACCCCTAAATCAATGCGGAAGCGAAGCCCGGGAAAAACACGTATCACCGATCCTAAAGCACACCACGGATTCGAGCATACCTTGTTAGCCACAGATTAAACACCAATGCCGAAGATTGAGGAAGAAATTCTGATCCGATGATTCCAATTTGCCTTGAAGGGAAGACGGTGTCGCCGTAAGCGTTTTTCTTCTTTTTCTTGGAGGGAAAGAGGGAGAGGAACGTACGTATGTTCTTATGCCAAAAGGTGCCTTCTCCCTCTCTCTCCTCCCTTTATATACGTTCCTCTAAAAAGGAATCGTATCCCTTCATCCATGGGCCCTAATCTAGTGGGCCGGGCTTTTAGGCCCAACATGGGCCGGACGGGCCAACTCAGGCGCATCAATAAAGAAAAAATCCATCATCTCCCACTTGCACATGGTGGTCCAAAATCAACATGGGCGGACATTCCTTACTCAGCTCCATCAGAGAAAAATACATCATAGACTCTCACTTAACATGGTGGGCCGAACATAATCCTCTTTTCCTTTCTTCAACATTCATACCGGTGAATAATCCGTGCGACCAGCATACTTTGAGAGCTCGTTGCCATACATCTGTTAGGAATATATAGCAGCTCATAATGGGCATCACACTCCGAGTAGATTTAGTATGCAGTACTCTAGATCGATCGATCACATTTTACATCTCTCTTGATCTCTTTTAAACAATGATATATATATATATATATATTGTATTCACAATTATGATTATCACAAAGACAGTCATAATTGGTTAACCGGTGAATACAAAACTACAATGTGATTCTCCAAAATCGATCTTCCTCTTTCCTTCAAACTCTCAATTTCAGTTCAACTTGCTTTTCTAGAAATGCCCCATTAGATCGAATCAAACTCATGACCATTGGCAACATCCTAAGATAGCAAACACTAAATAGAAATCTTGAGAATAAGTAAGAGTCATAAGGGGACTAAAAATTGAGGAACTCTTTTCCTCAAGAGTCTCACACGTCATAAAAGTTGAGATCAAACTTTTTGCCACTCTTATTGGTCGTCTCATGCATACGTAGTATGAAATACGTATTATGGTATTAACTCCTTTCCCATGGAGCGTATGTCTACACCTTTCAATACCGTACAGATGATAGTTCAGACATACTCAATGTCTAACTTGAGTTCACGTATCTACTCATTCACAAAATTCATCAGAACTCACATTTGGCATTTTAGACAGATAAAGTAAAATATGTGGGGTATTTTACTTTCGGACATCGTAAGTATTATGTCCTCATCTTAACACCTAGTTAAGGCAACATACGTGTTTTAAGCTTAAGCTCTCGATTATCACCTAGATAATAAGCTTAAAAACAGTCTCATCTCTATTTATCACACAGTAAATAGAGGCGATTACCCGTGTGAGTGGGCTAATCTTATATCTGTCCGACATACTTCTCAACTTAAAGTAATGCACTAAGCATTAAGATGCATAAAGATCAAACAAAGATTCATAGGCATTAATGATGAAAACATAAATTCATCAAATGTGAACACTTAGGGAAAATACAATATTCAGTACATTAGTCTCTACGCAATCCTAAAGATTTCATATAGCCACAAAACACATCTCTAGGTATTGGCTTTGTCATAGGATCTGCTACCATTCTATGCGTAGTATGTACTCTAAGTTCACATCCTTTTGTACAACCATATCCTTTACAAAATTATACTTTGTATCTATGTGTTCGGTCTTGCCATGATATTTTGGATCTTTGGTGTACGCTTTTACTGCTTGGCTATCACAGTTAACCAATAATTAATCTGCAGCACTTCCAATAACACCTAAATGATCCAAAAATCTCTTAAGCCAAACACTTTTTTTACACTGCTGCTGATAGTGCCACGAACTCAACTTACATCGTGGACAAGGCTATACACTTTTGTTTCGTACTGCTCCAACATATGGTGCCATTATTCGGTAAGAAAACAAATCCAGAGGTAGATTTCCTTTCATTTAAATCTCCTCCCCCAATCAGCATCAGAATAGCCTTTGAGTTGCAGATCATTTCCTTTATAACTCAGCGTATAATCAGCAGTTCCCTTTAGATACCTTAGTATTCTTTTAACGGCTTTCCATTGTCCTGGACCTGGATTGGATTGGTATCTACTCACCATTCCAACTGTAAAACATATGTTAGGTCTTGTACACATCATAGCGTACATAAAGCTTCCTATAGCACTAGCATAAGGAACATGTTTCATTTGTTCCTTCTCTTGTGGGGTCCTTGGACACAGTCTATGGCTCAATCCTTCACCTTTTGCAATAGGAGTGTCTATAGGTTTACAATCCCATATCCTTCAATTCAAAATTGGAAGACAACCAACTTTTGACAGTATTGACAAACTCCATATTACTTCCGGCAATTAGTACATCATCAACATATAATGATATGATCACAAATTGATCATTTGATATTTTGATATATACACAATGATCCTCATCTATCATTATAAAGTCATAATGCCATTATGGCATTATGAAAACGTATATACCATTGTCTTGACGACTGCTTAAGGCCATATATCGACCCCCAAAGTCGACATACCTTTTCTTCTTGGCCTTTCACTATGAAACCAGCAAGTTGTTCCATATATGTTCCTTTCTCTAATTCTCTATTAAGGAAAGCAGTCTTTACATCCATTTGATATAACTCAAGATCCATACTAGCCACTATTGCCAGAATAATGCGAATCGAGGTAAATCCCTCTATAGGAGAAAATGTATCTTCATAATCAATTTCTTCCTGTTGATTATACCCCTTCACCACAAGGCGAGCCTTATGCCTTTCTATCGAGCCATCAGCCTTTCGCTCTATTTTGAGAACTCACTTATTCCCAATAGCTTTGTGTCCTTTTGGAAGATCAACCAGTTTCCAGACTTAGTTTGATTTCATTAACTCCATTTCCTCTTTCATTGCATGAATCAATTTTTCCTTATTAGGGCAATTCAGAGCCTCATTAATATTTCTTAGCTCATCCTCATCTTGTGGAGCAATCATAAAAGTTTCACTTTCAATGTCAAAACATCGACGGGGAATACTTTGGCGACTTGTTCACCGTATGGGAGATTGTACACTTAGCACATCATTCCCCATCATGCTCCCACTTGGATTAGGTAATGATGATATCGTCACATCAAGTGGTTGCAATTGAGAATGAGTTGAATTCAATTCATCACATCTCATATTACTCCCACTTGGATGAACTCCACTGACATCATTATCTTGATCCAAGGTTTCAAATAGGGAGTAATTTTCTCTGATTTCGCCCCTCTTAGGAAATTCATCCACTAAGGATGTGACATCCCGTGATTCAAATTCAGTTATACTCCCACTTTCCTGCTCACCTATGAACACATACCATTTTGAGTGTTCGTAGTATCTCATGAAAATACTCTTATTTTCTTTGGGACCTAATTTCCTAAACTTGTGAGATGACTCATGAATATAGGCAGCACAACCCTATGGCTTAAGAAAACTTAAGTCCGGTTTTCAAATTGTCCATAACTCATATGAAGTGGAAATAATTGATTTAGAAGGCATCCGGTTAAGTATATTGGCAACAGTTAACAACGCATCACTCCAAAAAGTGATCTTGGACCTAACCATTCCAGTAGGGTTCTGTTTATTCTCTCTGCAACACCATTTTGTTGAGGAGTATATGGAATAGACAACTATCTTTCTATTCCTTTTTCATCACATAATTTTCTGAACTTATCGGATAAATATTCTCAACCTCGATCGGATCTAAATACCTTTATTTTCTTGTCTAATTGATTTTTCTACCAAGCTCATAAACCTTCAAAACAACTTATGCTTCAGATTTATGAGAAATCAAATAGACATATCCGACTTGAGTATAATTATCTATAAAAAAAAAAAAAAAAGTGATGAAATAAACAGCCCCTTGCCTTCCTCTCACATTCATTGAACCACAAACGTCCAAATGAATTAAATGCAGATGAAATTCAGCTCTTTTACCTTTTCCAAATGGTTTCCTTATCATTTTCCCTACTAGGCAATGCTCACTTATGGACAAATCGACTTTTTCAATATTGCCCAACAAGCCCTTTTTGGCTAGTCTATTCATATGTCGTTGGCCCATATGACCAAATCTAACATGCCACCATATTCACATCATTATCATATAAGGTAGAAGACGTGAAACAAGGGAATACCATATTGACATCATCATAGTCAACATTTAGTACAATAAAACCATTCAGTAAGTGATCACAACCATAGTAGTTTGTATCTAAACACAAATCTACACCTTTATTATGGAAGTTCATACCAAAATCAAGCTTAACCAACACTAAGACAGATACTAAATTTCGACGAATCTCCAGAGCATATAGAACATCAAGATGCGTCCACCATGCATGTTCAATTGGCAGGTGCCAATCCCTTTAACTTCAGCTCTGGAGTTATTTCCAATATAGATCCACTTAGTTCCGCTTGGTATCGTCGGAATTCCATGAAGGATCCTCTATCCTTTGCTACATGGTCTCTGTCGCTCCCCGAATCTACATTCCACAAAGGATTGGATTCAGCCTATAATGCAGAACTTGACACATAAGCAAAGTTCTCAAATGTACAAGAGGTGTATACCTTCTTTGGCTCACGACGATCGCGAGCATAGTGACCTCTCTTATCACAATTGTAACATCTCACCCTTGACATTTTCTTCACTTGAGGACGTTTTCCTCTCTTGTGTTGGTTAACTCTTGATTTCTTGTAATAAGGACTTGATCCTTTGCATTCCCACATATTGACCTAATCAATATGCTTGCGCTTAGAGCACAAAGCCCTTTCTGAGCTAGAACCAGCATTGAAAATATCTATTTTCGGCTCAAATGCCGTTAGGCGGTCCTCAGCTAGCTCAAGGTGGCACATGGCATTCTCAAGATCTTCCATAACATGGTCAAGAACTTCTAGTGCTTCTTGCTTTTCCAGCACATATTGAATCTTCATATTCAATATTTCACAATTGTTGCCGTTCATATCAGCAATTACATTCTTAGTTGTTGAACCATCGTTCTGAACACATCGACATATATGCACGAATAATTAATGCCTATCATTTATGCATCCCTATTTGCATAGACCCATCATATTAATGAATAATTTCAAGTAAGGCTTCGAATCAAAAGGTCACTATGTTTCCAATCATCCTCCAAAAATCCTAACTCAAAATTATTATTAATATAATTGTCTTATGCAAATAAATTCTATGAAGTTACAAAAACTTCTATTACTACCCACAGCTAATTACCCACAAGAACCAGCGATAAGAATGTAAAGCAAATAAAATCTAACATCCAATAAAATAACAATGCTTTCACATGATACAACTAACATATCGGTTGCTACATCAACAACAATCAAGTAGTAAACATTACATAATTAATCAAAGAAATAAATAGGGAATGTCCCTTATAATCTATCAGTCAAAACATCTGAGAAAACTAAAGGCACATTTGCCAACCATGGAAAAACTTTTGGAGAGCATTCATGTCGCCACCAAGGCGCATTCACTCTGCGCCATGTGGCGCTCAATCTAAGGGTTGAAGTTTTGGCCAACTCAATCCTATAGTACTCTCTTACAAAAGCTCCCACTAGCCTTCTATAACCCGGGACCACGTTGACCTCCCATAGCTGATCTAACACTGCTTGTCATTCAGCTAGAAGAGTGTTAATCAGAGCCGGCACCTTCTCAAAATCCGGCATAAGATAACCATTGTAGATGATTTCCTGTATCATCTGATTGACCCTGACCACATGTGATACTAAATCACCGTTATGCCACCGATAATTAGCTAAATCTGTCATCAACCTTTTAAGTCTTGCAATTCCCTCGTCCGTTCTCGGGATTGCAAGTATCCTTGCATAACGCATCATAGTTCCTGCAACAAATGCAGAACTAAAAATGGATTACTTATAATCCATAATGTATAAAAGAGAAAATACATAATTTTCCATAATTCATGCAACAAATGCAGAATAATAAAAAATGGATTACTTATAACCCACATAGGCATAACTGAAAAAAGAAACAAATTCCTTATTTTATTTTTTTTCGAGTCAACGGTCAACGGTCAAAGTCAACGGTCACGGTCGTCGGTCAATGGTCAGGTTGTCGGACGTCGGACCGGTCGAACCAGACAGACCAGTCGGACCGGTCGAGCCGGTCAGGCCGGTTCGGGCGAACCGACCCCGCACGCGGCCGTCGGCGCGTGGGCCGACGCCACGCAGACGTCGCCGGCACGTGCCGCGCGTGTTGGGCATCGTGGTTGGTCAGGTCGTCGTCGGTCGTCGGGTCGTCGCCGGACCGCCGGCCCGCGTGTCGACAATGACGTCACCGATGACGTCATCCCGGCAGTTACCGTGACGTCACGGTGACGTCAGCACGCGTCGGTCCGCCGATCGGTGCGTGCCGGTTCGCCGGCCGCCGGCGCGCACGTGCCGGTTCGCCACTAGCGCGTGTGGCGCACGCGCTGGCGAAGCCAGCGCTTCCGGGCGCATCGCGCCCACGCGCAGTGGCTTCTGGCCACGCGTGTGGGCGCGTGCGGTGTCTCCCGGCAGCGTGCGACATGTCGCCGGACTCGTCTCGATGTCGCCTTTCTTGCTATGCCATTAGAATTCGATTTCGACTTACGAAAACTCGGAAAAATGGCCGAACAGCGGTCGGGTGTCGGGATTTCTCGCCCTGATCCGTACGGCCGAATTGCTTTTGTGAAAAATCAATAAAAAAACATCAAATTGATCGAGAAAACGTGAACTAGGGCTCTGATACCAATGTTGGGAATGACTGATCCCCGAAAAACCGGATTCGAAACCGAATCGAACCCCTAAATCAATGCAGAAGCGAAGCCCGGGAAAAACACGTATCACCGATCCTAAAGCACACCACGGATTTGAGCGTACCTTATTAGCCACAGATTAAACACCAATGCCGAAGATTGAGGAAGAAATTCTGATCCGATGATTCCAATTTGCCTTGAAGGGAAGACGGTGTCACCGTAAGCGTTTTTCTTCTTTTTCTTGGAGGGAAAGAGGGAGAGGAACGTACGTACGTTCTTATGCCAAAAGGTGCCTTCTCCCTCTCTCTCCTCCCTTTATATACGTTCCTCCAAAAAGGAATCATATCCCTTCATCCATGGGCCCTAATCTAGTGGGCCGGGCTTTTAGGCCCAACATGGGCCGTACAGGCCAACTTAGGCCCATCAATAAAGAAAAAATCCATCACATACTTTGTCTTAAGAAATGTTACCACTTTGAAGGTAAATTACTCCTTTTAAAGATTATAAAAGTAATTCACTCTTTCGCATGAGGTGAATACTACAATAATAAGTAAAGTACAATAAAAAATTACCAATTGTGGAAAAAGCAATTTACCATCTCACAAGAAAACATTTGCAATTAAATGGAAATTACAAAACGATGACCTTCACTACATAACTTATACTTAAACTTACTTCATAGGAAAATATATGAGAAATAATTTTTATAGGAAACTGCAACAAGGCATTTATTTTGTTATACTGTAATTTTGCTTAAATAGTCAAAATTGAGATAGTTCTTTTTGTGTCGGTCGATGCTTACTTCGACGAGTCCGCAAGTTAGTTGTCCATGGAGCAGTTGAAATTCGTTAGCAAAAGAACGCTTCAAGTGCCATAATTTTGCACAAAGGGACACTTAAGTGTCATAACTTACGAAACGTATACTAAAGTGCCACATTCGAAGAAAAACGGATCACTTAAGTGTCACTCCGGCAAAAGTTCGGCCAAAACGCCGATGTTGCATTTTTCCAGCTAAGCGAGCCCAAAACAACACGGTTTTGCATATTGGCGTGGCCAAATAATGCAAAAACAGCGTCGTTTGGGCTGACATGATAAAAAAATATAAAAATTAATTAAATTAAATTTAAGATTAAATTTAGTTAAAATATTAAAAAATAATAATTTTAAAATTAAAAAAAAAAAGGAAACGGGGGAGGCGACGGGGATCAGCCCTAGTCGCCTCCCCTTTCCTGTTTTTTTTTAATTTTAAATTTTAAAATTATTATTTTTTAATATTTTAACTAAATTTAGTTAATTTTTATATTTTTTTACCACGTTAGCCCAAAACGAGGTCGTTTTTGCATTATTTGGCCACGTCAGCATGCAAAATGGCATCATTTTAGGCTCGCTTCGTCGGAAAAATATCACGTCGGCGTTTTGGCTGGACTTTGGCCAGATTGGCATCAAGTGATCATTTTTATTCCGATTTTGACACTTTAAGTATACCTTTCGTAAGTTATGGTACTTGTCTCTTTGTTATGGCACTCCAGGGTGCGCACGTCGAAATCCGTCATTTGGACTGCCCTGGAACAGAGATGTCTCTACCTCCTTCAACGGACTAGAAACTCTCAACCTGCTCTGCTCCAGATCCACGCCTTCATGCTTCGCCACGCTTTCGACCTCAACGTCAACCTCCTCACCAAGCTCGTCACCAGTTGCGCCTCCGTCGCCTCCATCTCCGACCCGCTCACAGGATTACGCCATGCTTGTCTCCTGTTCGACAGAAGTCCTCACAGAGACGATGGGTTCCTCTGCAACGCCGTGATCAAAGCCCACGTGGGTCTGCACCAGTTTGACGAGGCTCTTGTTCTTTACCGTGATCTCCGGAGGAGCACCGGTTTTTCGCCCGATAACTTCACGTTCACCGCGCTGGCAAAGTGTGGCTTGCTGGCTACGTCCTGTTGGGAAGGGCTGCAGGTGCAGAGCCATGTTGTTAAGATGGGGTTTTGGTCGGACTTTTATGTGTCCACGGCGTTTGTGGATTTGTATGCGAAATGGGGGAGCGTGGAAGCTGCGAGGATGTTGTTTGACGACATGAGCGTGAGGAGTCTGGTCTCGTGGACAGCTCTGATAGGTGGTTATGCGAGGAGAGGGGATATGGGGAGTGCAATGAAGTTGTTCGAGGAAATGCCTGAGAAGACTCTGCTGCATATAACTTAATGATTGATGGCTATGTTAAGTTGGGAGATATGGACCCAGCCAAGGATCTGTTTAATGAAATGCTGGAGAGGAATGTGGTTTCTTGGACTACAATAATTAATGGGTATTGCAATGTTGGCGACATAAAATCTGCTCGCTCACTCTTCAATCCCATGCCAGAAAAGAATCTGTATTCTTGGAACGCGATTATTAATGGATATTGCCAAAATAAACAGCCCCATGAAGCTTTGAGACAGTTTTCTGAGATGCAGTCAACTGCAATGGTTGAGCCTGATGAAGTCGCTCTTGTATGCGTTCTTCCAGCTATAGCTGATCTGGGTACTCTAGATTTAGGCTATCAGGTTTACCATATTGCACAGAAAAAGAAGCTTGGCCGAGCAAGCAATGTGGGCACGGCACTTGTGGATATGTTTGCCAAATGTGGTGAGATTAGTAAAGCCAAATGTGTGTTTAATATGTTGCACGAAAGACAGGTAGCTCGTTATAGCATGCTTTCACCCTTTATCGATGCTACAATTTGCATCCTTCTATAATTAGGACTAAATTGGATTGCAAAACAATGATGAATGTATCTAATTGATGCACTTACTTGTGGATCAAGCTTTACATCCAAGGTTGGATTGGATTAAAGACCCTAGATGAAGCTAGGAAAGTAAAGGTGTATTTGGTAACAATTCTATTTCCTAGAATAATTTTTTTTTATCAAAAATAGTTTTTTTTTCATTTTCCGGAAATAATTTCTAAGTATAAAAACACGCTTGGTAAATGCACAAAATTTTTATTCTCGGAATAAAAATGCGTTTGGTAAAATTATATAATTTTGTTGTTTCTTTTATTTTTTAATATTTTTATTATATTTTTCCTTTTTTCTTCTTTCTTTTTTCTTTTTTCTTTTCTCACCTTATACCTCCTTTGTGATCGGTCGCTAGCCATGGCGGGGGCCGACGATCGACTGGGCAAGGTTCGACAAGCTTGCCGGAGCCTCACACTGGCTGGCAAGGCTCGGCCTCGCCTTGGCTGGGCAAGCTCAAGCTTGCCTAAATCTAGCAAGGCCAAGCTCGCTCAGCCATCAGTGAGGCTAAGCCTTGCTAGGCCACCACTGGGTGATGCCGTGTCGGAGCGTGTCCGTGCTTGCGTATCGTGTCCGACACGTGTCGGAGCGTGTCGGACACCTCGACACGCTCGGACACGCTCGGACACGCGGTCAACGCGTGTCGGAATTTTCAACACGTGGTCAACCTTTTCCCGACACGTTTCGACACGCGTGTCCGGGAGGGAGCAGACCACGAGTGACGGCGAGAGACGGCCGAGCTTAGACTGAGGCGACGGCCGGCCTTGTGATGCTGCGATGGATCCGACGAGGCTGCAGCTGCGAGAGAGAAAGGACCAAAGGTGAGAGGAAGAGGAGAGGAAGGCAGTCGTGCGGCGAGGGGCGAGGAAGGGGTCGTGCGTGCGGCGAGGAGCGACGACCAGCGAGGAAGGAGGTCGTGCGGTGAGTGGCAAGGAGGGAGGAGGAGAAGAGGAAGGGTCGCGCGGCGAGGGAGGAGGAGTAAAGGAGCTAGGGTTTCGAGAAACTCAAAAGTAATTAAAAAAATGGGAGTCTATGGGTACCTATTTTGGGGGAGGGAAAGTGACGGACAGATGGGGGAAATGGACGATTGTGGGAGGGAAAAGGGAAAAAAAAAATTAGGTGGGGGGAATGGACGATGGTGGGGACTAGGGAGGGAAAGGAAAATAAATTTGGAAGTGGGGGGAAATGGATAAGGAAAAGAAGAGAGTGGGGGAATTTTTTTTTAATCAGAAAAATAAATAAATGAGATTAAAAAATAAAAGTAAATTTGGGGGGAGGGGGGATTTCGAAAAATAAATATGAATTTGGGATAATGAAATAAAAAAAAGTGTAAGATTTATTAATATTATTAGTATAAATTCATTGTAAACTCTTTATTTATTTATTTATTTATTTATTTATTTATTTGTGAATATGAATTTAATTAATTAAAAATAAATAAATTATTTAATATTTAACGTGTCGAACTTGTCGAAATTCTCTACTTTTTTTGAGAAATGACGCGTCGCATGTCGTGTCGTGTCGTATCATGTGTCCGTGTCGTCGTGGCCGTGCTACATAGGCCACAGCGACGGTCGAGCCGACAAGCCTCGTCATGGCTTGGCGTCACTTGGGTAGCGATGCTCGGTGAGGTCACCGGCCCTCATTAGTCGGTCACCAGTCATGGCTGAGGTCAGCGACTAGCCAAAAGGAAGGAGAAAGAAAGGAAAGAGAAGAAGAGAAAAAGAGAAGAGAAAGGAAGAGAAAAGAAAAAATTGTTCCCGGGAATAAGAAGTTACTTTTTTCTGCTTTTTATTTCTGTTCCAAATCTATTCCCAGAAAAAAAAAATAGATTTATTGTTTCTAGGAACAAAAGTTTTACTAAACACGTTTATATTCTCTTTTCATTCATCAGAACAAAAGAACATAAATATTTGTTCTGGGAAACATAAATAAAATTTGCCAAACAGGCCCTAAATTTATTAATGTCTCTGGGAACCATCTCCAGATCTCTTGCCGACATGCGAAAATATGTAGTACCTTACTTGGTGGATGATGCAGCTTTAGCGAAGAACATGACAACAGGCATAGCTTCTAGTAGTTGGACCCCATGGGTTCAGGGTTTGCATTGAAGAATGGTTAGGCTATTTGAGGATCGGCTGCTACCGCTTTTTGTGCATTAGCGAGTGACGTATGTATTTGATGCACGAACATGAAAGACAAAGCAAGATGATTGTTTTTGGGCTGAGTGCATGATTGAATTTTTATAAGTTGATACGGTGATACATTCTTGGCCGTGTGTACCTAATTATTTGAGAAGTTACTTGCTGGATTGACCTCATAGTTCTGAGATCACACAAAAAGATGACATTCCCATTTATATGTAGGCTTACGAACTTTTTTGAATTATTGGAAGGCAAGGATCTCGCATGAGCCATGACTCTTGCTCTCCATAGATGAGAATATTATGGTACTTCTTGCAGTCCTGTGCAACTATGTCATCAAAGAGCGATGCATAGAAATCTAGGCCAAGTCACAATTTAATGGCAACTTCAAATAGACAGAAAACATCACATTCTTCGGCAAAACCTTGTGCGCACTTAAAACGAAAGTTGGTGTTGGTTGCATTACGATATCGCTAACTCACTAACTTTTAACCGTTTCTACTTGTACAGCTCACAAAATGTTGGTAACTTAGTAATTCATTTGACAAATGGCATATTCATTACTATATCAATAACTTCTAATCCCTTATAAGATTTACTTGTAAAATTTAAAAATTGTTGACTTACTAATCAATCTTACGTCGGTAAATTCATTATGATGTCAGTTATTTATTAATCTCTACCATGTTCACCTGTAAAAGTTAAGTGAAGTTGATGACTCACAAATCAATTTAACACTGCGGATTTACATCATAAACTTTTCAAACATCTACGAAGGTTGAAGAATGTTGAAAGTAATTCATGAAAATTAAAGTAATGGCAACCAACAAGTAGAAACAAACAAAACTCAATAACGCTACGAAGAGCCATTTTTTAATTAAACTACCACCAACTCCAACACTTTCGTTTCAACCTAACGATTATCACCAAACATTTCCAACTTGACGTTCAATCGACTTGTACATCCTTCTTTTTTTTTTTTTTGATCCAAGTACATCCTTCACACGCACGAGAAGTAAAACATGTTGGTCTTTGCAGCGCTCCAGTCATCTTGAGCATGGCAATTTTGCCGGCACGCAATCCATCGGGCCGGCAGTAAGAGGTTTTGAATTAGACAGCCAACATACAAGTGCTCGAACTCGACAGCTGACAAAGCAAACAGAAAATTTCACGTGCACAAGGTTACGGGACTATAGAACCGACAGGCCCAACTTATTTAGCAGCTTTCCTAGAGGAACCCATAATCAAACAATAAGCTTCGGACATATCCTCTGGAAGGTCCACGCAGCCCCCAGAAAACAGGGGCCTCGGGTTCCAGGTAAGCACCAATTAAATATATAATCACGAGACATCCAAGCATGACATAAGGAACGATTCCAATCCCGACAGTTCTGGTCAAGACTACATACGTACCCAAAGCAAAGGCTAGCCCCATCGCGATTATCGCAACAACAATGCAATTTTTGGCGGTGAAATAATATCTCACCTGTTGGCGAGCGCCCAACGTAGAAATATCAAATTGTAAGAATATCGCCAGGATGGATAAACTGAATGCAGTAGTGTTAGATATAACAAAGGCTTTGAAAGCTGCCCTGCCAGCAAGAGTAGGCATTCCTGAGTTGGGTCCATCATTGTTATAACCTCCGGGCATCGTAAAGGTCGCTGCGAAGGTGACTGTGGCTATGAGCACTGCCACTAGCACTTGAAGGTCAATTATTTTTTCTTTTGACGATTTATGATTTTCTCGGTCGGTGATAGACATTGCTGGTAGATCCTCAACAAATTGATGGTCTAACCTCTTCTTAACATGTTCAATAACCCAGCCTTGACGACCCGAGATTGCATTAGATTGTTGCAACACATGTTCAACTTTGGCAGCTTTGTAGCCGATCTAAAAAATGTACAGAAAGTATCAATTAAAGAGTGGTCTTTCCCGAAGAAATATTTGAAGACTCTCACTTTACACACCGAAAACCCATTTATAACAAAAAGAACGCCCGGGGAGTGCTAAATATAATGCTATAACTAAATGAAATTATCTAGGAGTTGGTTAAAAACCTTTTCCTAGATGGGACAGAGTGCAAGTTCTCTCTTTTACCTCAAAAACTATTTGAAAGGGGGCAGAAAAGAAACAGAAGGGTTTTAGCTAAATATTGTACAAAATATTCTGATTCTTTTGTATGAATATCGCTCAATAGTCATTTTAAAGTCAAAAGGTGCATGTCAACTTTTGGATTGGGATTTTCTTAAGTTAAATCTTAAAGCTACCTCTTAAATGGTTGACACCTCAGCGCAGGAGCCATTAGACAGTTCAGATTTATCCTGTACTTTTCTTTCTTTTTTCTCTTTACCTTGTCCCCTAACTTATAGAGGAACCCAACCCCAATGTTTTGCATTGCTTTCAAGATAAATAGGACACTGTTACTTTTGAACAGGTTGAAGACCCGCCTGTTGCATGTAATTTGAAATCTAAACTAATTGAATTTTGTTTTCACGATATAGTATGATCATACGAAACAATATTTACAAATGTCATAAATTATAGATTAGACAACTAACATATATTTATTAACCAAACAACAAATTTAACTAGTACTGAACATTACTAAGTTTTTTGTCTTAAACTATACCTTGTTATTGAATATTTTGTTACTAACAAAATATTCCAACTTAATATTGATTCAAAATGCAGTTAACTATTGCTATTAATACGTTTTTTTTTTTTTTTTTTTGTGTGTATAATCAGATTTTTAAGTGGGTTTTTAATACGTGGGCATTCATTAGAAGGTTCAAGACTGTAAGTATTAACTGAATATATAAAGACTTATGTTTTTAACATTTTGACAATAATAACTACCCGAAAGATAATCAATTGGCCAACTGAAATTTGTATATGACAATGTAAATGCATAACTATGTTCTAGATTAAAAATAAAAATTTGATTGCAACTTTTTAGATTCAATATTGTGTTACTTTTGCGATACTCATAAATTTGTCTTAATAAGTTTTTCAAATAATCTAATTAATTTTACATTTCTTTTTGTCTTGAACGAGCTCCTTACAGGTGATGATGGGACCATACATTTTACATTGTTCCTAACAATACCTTTCATTCGCCAAAAATGAATAATTTAGAAGATTTTTTTTTAAATAATCGCTTATATTACTTATAGAAATAAATGAACAATTTTTTTTATCATCCACGAAAATGTTCGGACATAAATTACCGATAATGATTATTTTTAATTACTAATTATTTCAAATGATACAAGTGATCATTTTTAGAAGAATATTTTCAAAATTATTTATTTTCTCTAAAACTCCATTTATTTTGTGAAAAATAAATGATTTGGAAAATATTTTACTAAAAATGATTGCTTATATTGCTTAAAATAATTAGTCAATAAAATATTTTTTCATTGTTGATGACAATTTATGTTTAAATATTTTCTTGAGCAATGAATTTTCTTTTGTTGATTCATTTTTATAAGCAATATAAGATAGCACTTTTAAGAAAATGCTTTTATTTATTTTCAGCTGAACAAATGCACTGGCATTTTTATGCAACATCCACTTTATAGATAAAATATTGAAAAAGAAAAAAGAGATATGAGCCTACACATTTAGTATATCATAAATATATACCAACTCATAAACATGAATGAACCAAAAACTTCACATGGCTATGCGAATCGATGTTGACATTGTGTTGTAGGAACATCAATTATAGATTAAACGGGATAAAAGAGCCTTATTCTTTTTTTCCTGATTAATGTAATAGTTAGTGTGCTAATAAATCATAAGCAATGTCGGAGGGAATGAAGCTTTGCTGAACACGTGGTTTAACCATGAAGTTCAATTCTATTCAATTTTATAATTTAGATATGAAGTATGAAATGACTTCACTCTCAGTCCCTTTTCCTAAGATATGTCACCCTTAATAAAGCAATTTATGCTATGATTTGCTTGGAAAACTGAAATGCAGTCAATATGCTCAAACAATTGAATAAGCAAAACAAGTTGACTCCAGAAGATTTCAATTGGCTTGTTTGTTGGTACCTGAAATGAATATCCCCTGGGCCACAGTTTCTAAACGATAGTGAAGAAATGACTCTGTGAGTGAACAAATCTTACTATATGGTGTTCAAGCAAGCATACCCCTTCATGAACTTGAAAAATTTGAATGGCGGTCAAATGAGCCTTGTTTGTGGCCAAATGGTCCACCCTCTTGTCTCGTGCAAGTAAGTATATGATGTTGTATTGTTTATGAAGTGTAGCCAAATGGAGAGCAGTGTTTCCGTCAATGTCTTGTTCATTGATTAAATCCTCTAGGATTGGCATCTTCAATATGTACTTGACAACATTTGCTTGTCCTCCGATAACAGCTGCATGAAGAGCTGTTTGCCATTTGGTGTTCAGTATGTCACAAGGATCAGGACATGATCTAAGAAGCTCGTCAATCACATTGACATGGCCTCGAAATGCTGCAATGTGAAGAGCTGATTGCCCCTCTTTGTCTACAACATATGCTACAGAATTATCATATTGTAGGAGTACTCGAATTGTTTCGCTTTTGCCAAAGCAAGCGACAAAATGGAGAGGAGTCCATCCTATATCATCTTGTTCTCTGATCATTTCTGGTCTCTTGTCCAGGATTTCCCTCCAACCTTTGCAAACACAATACAAATATGTTATGATTTAGACTGTTTTTAGCATCTTGACATAGATATTTTACATTGCATTTCATTTCATTTAGCTTTCCCTTTTTTCTCCTTAATAGGGAGGAATATGTCATGGTTACTCTGAAGTTTCACTAGTGATCTAGTGTAACACATGCAGAATCTAACCACCTTCAATCTAGCATAATGCAGGACCTTGTAAAGTTTTTTTTTTTTTGATAAGTAAATTTGTCAGAAATTCGTAAAGTTAATTGAGAAGAATCTCCTTTTTTATTCAGCAAGGCATTTGCTTAGTCAAGGGTAGAATTAAAGACCAAGGCTTTTTACTCTGATGCCAATCATTTTACTGGAGTTATGGCACCTTCTACATTTTCCAATGGTAAAATCAGTGCACCTCCGTTTTCTCAAGTCGTCATAATTTTCCCTCAAGGGTTAAAAAAAATCGCATTAATATACCCCGGTCTTTTGGAAATGTGTTGCAGTGTGCCCTATCATCAATTGTCAACTGAAAAGGAAGTAATCATAAGGAGAAAATGTCGAAACAAAGAAGAATACCCCAAAAAAGGAAAAAAAAAAAAAAAAGCGAACTGCATGAGAGAGAAAAGGGAAGACGTACGAGTATGATGGTGATGGTGGTTGCTGCCACTGCCACCACACGAGGGTATTGATGATGATGGTGCTTGGAGAATCAGATCTAGAGATAAATTAAGTTCTTGCGAAAAGTACAATCTTCATAACAATGATTTTTTCGAATGAAAAAGTAATCCCAAATGCACCTGGTTCTTGGGAAATTCTGTCGGATAATGCTATTATGTACAAACTCTACTCTTCTTTTAGTCCGCAAACTAAGAGAAGATGAACCAATTGGAACTTATTTAAATATTTTCAAAACATAAACCTCTAGCATAAGTGGTCAAGAGGCATGTCCTTCGAAAAAAGCATGACCTTTCACCAATCTAAAGTAATAACAAATAAATAAATGACTGCGCTATTTTCACTCACTCTTTATTTAGACACTCCGTGTCACAGTATTTTAATCATATCTCCCTTATGTGGCCGGTCAAATGTGTTGTCCCTCTTTTTTGGTCATTTCCTTTCCAGCGGGTGTCACTCTCCTACTTCTTGTCTTTCCACTCCTCTAGTGTCCCTCTCCATTCCCTCTTTTCCATTTTTGGCTTCCGACACAGCCATTGGAACAAGTATAGACTCTAGAAGGAGCGTCGATGGAAGAGAGATTGGGCCAAAAGTTCCAGAACTTTGATGAGAAGTCGAAGTGAATATTGTTTTTCTTATTATATTTACAAAATACTAGTGCAGACGGGATCATCATTGCTACCACCGGCAATCTCACCAAAGAGGAGCCTCGCGCTAGGGAGAGAACTTCGGTTATCATTTGTTTAAGTGGGTTTAGAATTTCATGATACTTACCTGGTAGTTCGAAGTGCACTGCAGCATGCAGAGCTGCCAGTCCCTTAGGGCCCTTGTGAGACGATGGCGACGAGGAAGCGCATAAAATTGGCTCAATGACATCTGAACATTTTCGGTGTGCTGCGAGATAAAGTAGGGATTCATCAGCAACATTAGTAATATCACATAGTTGAGGATCTTCTTTAATCAGCAACTCCACCACCCCCTTGCAACCTCCTCTCACTGCATAGTGCAGCGAGGTATCCTTATATGAATTCAGTCTCCTAATTAGCTCTTTGTATTTATTAGGTTGAAGCAGTAATTTAGCCTGATCAGTGAAAGCTTGAACAACTTCACGGCTTCTACTTTAGTAGCAACGGGTAAGGGGGTGTCTCCTTTGTAGTTACCTTGCTGAAGAAGGGACAATCTTGATGGATGTTGGAGAAGATCTCGGATGAAATTTATTTGCCGATATTGAGCCGCAACGTGAAAAATGTTGTTCCCCTTTGGCATTGTTCGGTGGAAAAGTTCCTCTCCATCTTCCAAAATTATTGTTGTTAGGGAAAGAAAGTCTCCTGACTTTGCAGCCTCATACATTTTAGGATGCATTCTCGCTCTCTCCAACGTTCCCAGGACACAGAGAAGTTGCAAGTGAACTTGTCAATATAAACAACCAGTTAAAGTAAGAGGAATTTTTTTGAGCTACTTAAGAGGACTGGTCTAAAGGGAGGATGCTAGAGAGGAAATTTAGTCGAGCTTCTCTGGAGTACTAGAAAGGAGACAACTATATATATATATACAGTGAACCTTCAATTGTTTCTATGAAATCGAGATAAATTTATCAAGTATAGAGAATAGTTTCCAAAAAGTCAAATAGGTATGTCCGTTTGGACTTTCTGTTATCCACACGCAAACAAATAATACGTGGGGGCAACTCTTGTTAGAAAGAAAGAGGACAAGTACAAACCAAAAATAATAATAACAAATAAATTAGGACGTCACTATTTTCACCCCTTATATGATTAAATATACCCAATTTTTATCCGAGAAGACAAAATTGCCTTCAATCATCCAATTACAATTACAATTTAAAGTGGTGGTCCCAAATTTATTGACTTTCCTTTGTTTTAGTTTTTATGTTTCTATGTAGAATTTAGTTACCAAAAAGACAAAATTACCATATATATCAAAAGGCATCTTTTTAATGTCATATTTTACTTCCATAAAAATTAGTTTTGTCGAAAAGAGAAGTTTCCAAGAATTCTAGTTCTTTTCTACATTGTCGATCAAATTTATAGATAACTTGTGGATTATATTTTAGAAGTAATGTAACATGGACAATTCTTTTAGCACAATCATTTTTTTTAGCTTTTTTTTTTTTTTTCCTTTTATTAACCGGCAAGTCCTTTACTCTTTTCGGTCTACATGGTCCTAGTTTCTCGTGAGTTATGCATTCTCGTCATGTTACACGCAATGGACCCTAGCCAAACCAAGTCTCCCTTAAAGATTTACATACGTAAACTTTTTTTGGGTGCACGAACTAAGGTAATGTTAGTTGACGCGCAATTTGAGGATCACCTTTACTTCTATGACCCATTGACAAAAGTCAGAGCTCATAATCATATGTTTTCTATAGTGATGTTTGCATAATGTACCATAACCAATAAAAATCTAAAGAAAAAAAATTAAAATGGTTCAATGGCTATCTATTCTCGGGAACAATTTTAGAAATAAGTTTTTTTTTTCTTTTGTTCTTCTTTCTTGTTGTGGCCACCATCGACCGCTTTGCCAACCGTCGGCCACTTCCTGCCGCCTGCACCATCGTCCCCAGCTAATTGCCAGCTATAGTCGTTGCCACTCGTAACCCATCAGCCGCCACCCACAGCCCACCCGCTGCCACCCCCTCCTGTGGCCGGTAGGCTGTGGGTGGCAATCTTGCAGCAGCAGTCGGCGGCGACGGTTGGTGGTCGTGCGGTGGTCATGCAACAATCATGCAGCGGTCATGCGATGATCGTATGACATTCGTGCGATGATTGTGCGGTGAGCATGCGACGATTGTGCGACATTTGTGTAGTGGTTGTGTGTCGATCGTGCGATGTTCGTGTAGCGTTCGTGCGGCAGCGAGTGGTGGTCATGCGATGATCGTGCAATGTTCGTGCAGCAATCGTGCGACGATCGTGCAATGTTTGTGCAGCAGTCGTGCAACGGTGAGCATCGGTCGTTAAATGATTGAAAGCTTTTTCATTTTTTTTTTAGTGTAGATTGGGTGAATTTAATCAGAATTTAATCATGTAGGTAGTGAAAAGTGCGGTCCGCTTATTATAAGCCTGAAATTGAGTTGAGTCCGCCTTCCACTTTTCATCAAAATCAGAACCATCGCACATGCATGATTCGAACATTCTTCTCGAAGAATTGAATGTGATTGAATTCATTTACTAAAGTAACGGCATTCGTGGGCCCACTTGTAGCTGTAGTTTTTTTTTTTCCTTTTATTAACCGGCAAGTCCTGTACTCTTTTCGGTCTACATGGTCATAGTTTCTCGTGAGTTATGCATTCTCATCATGTTACACGCGATGGACCCTAGCCAAACCAGGTCTCCCTCAAAGATTTACATACGTAAACTTTTTTTGGGTGCACGAACTTAGGTAATGTTAGTTGACGCGCAATTTGAGGATCACCTTTACTTCTATGACCCATTGGCAAAAGTCAAAGCTCATAATCATATGTTTTCTATTGTGATGTTTGTATAATGTACCATAACCAATAAAAATATAAAGAAAAAAAAATTAAGATGGTTCAATGGCTATCTATTCTCGGGAACAATTTCTAGAAATTAGTTTTTTTTTTTTCTATTTTTCTTTTGTTCTTCTTTCTTGTTGTGGCCACCACCGACCGCCTACCAATTGTCGGCCACCTCCTGCCGCCTACGCCATCGTCCCCAGCCGATTGCCGGCGACAATCGCCGCCACCTGTAACCCATCGGCTGCCACCCACAGCCCACCGGCTGCCACCCCCTCCCCTGGCCAGTGGGCTATGGGTGGCAATCCTGTAGTGGCAGTCGGTGGCGACGGTTGGTGGTCGTCCAACGATCATGCGATGATCGTACAACATTCGTGCGACGATCGTGCGGTGATCATGCGACGATTGTGCGATATTTGTGTAGTGGTCGTGTGACGATTGTTTGACGTTCGTGTAGCGATCGTGCGGCGGCAAGCGGTGGTCATGCGATGATCGTGCAACGTTTGTGCAGTGGTCGTGCAACTATCGTGCAATGTTCATGCAGCGGTCGTGCAACGGTGAGCATCAATCGGCGGTACTGTGAGTATGAAGAAAAAATAAATAAATACAAAAAATTATAAATTTTTACCAAACTCATTTCTATTCTTTTTCTATTCCAAGAATATAAATTTTGTATAATTACAAAAACTTTATTTTACTCAGAAATTGTTCCCAGTAGAAATAGAAAAAAAAACTATTTTTGAAAAGAAATAGTTCCCCTAATAGAAACGTTGCCATGCGCACCTAACTATGCATTCCCACACGTTGATGGAGACATTCTCCAGATTCTATACAGTATTCATGGACATCTGGGCAATTTGTTAAGTTTGCTAAAACAGTAATTCAATTGGACTGGAAATTGTACATATGAAGAAGTATGTGATACTTTATTTTATGCAAGAGAAAATCCGCAGCTGTCAGTGGAGTGAGTGGGCAAATTGGGTTGACAACATCGAAGGACTAGAGCCCGGACTTAAGCTCGCTTAAACTGTTAGGACAGGACTTAATTCTTGGTCATCTCTAGTATCAATGAGTTTCCAACGGCATGTTAGGAAAGAGAGGCTGTTGATAATGACTGCACATGTTATTAACGCCAATCTTAGTTAAAATAAAATTTATAATTTTGAGTATATTGGGGTAGTAAAAAAATGAAAGATGGTATCCTCGTGGAAAACTTGATGTATATCTAAAGTCTGCACAAATGCTTTTGAAAGCTTGAAAAATGACGTTATAGTAGCCATTATTTACCTACAAACATGTGGTTTAGATGCCCCAATGGTCAGCTCTTTACAATTATTCTGTGCCCTTCTATGTTGTACTCCAGTACTTCTTAGGTAGCGTAACCAACATATGGTACCAATGCGGTATATTGACAACACAGTTAGCTAAATAAGGGGCGAAATGTATAAAAGATAATGTTGTAATCTGTGCATTCTTACTGTTGTCTTTGTCCTGTTACCGGTTACCTAGTTTCTCATATTCATGATTAGAGTTATCTGTCTACCATAAGTGCAACTTACCTGCCTGTTTATCGAGCACTATGATTGGTCGAGGCGTTGTTGAATTTTTGTGATGATCGGGTGAGAATAAGTTCTCCAAAGTGTGAATTACACATTTTTGTGTTATGTCTTCTTTCTTTTCAATATTGAGGTGACAACATGTCGTAAATCACTATATATTGTTCGAAGAATTTATTCCCCTTTTTCCTTTCAAAAGTTTCATAATATTCTTTACTATAATTCACAGAAGTTCTCTTTCTCGTCTATTGTTTCTTTATAGATGTTGCAGCATAGAACTTTCAATCTGTAGAGAAAATGTGATTCCACGTTGCAGAATGACACCTCATTAAGCCATGCCACCATGGTGTAAATTTCTGCAACTTTTAATTTGATGCTAGGAGGTAATACTTGACTGTAGTCGTGGGGCCTTTTAACAGCAATCTCTTCCTAGAACATTGTGTGTTCTACTAATGCTGTGTGCCTAGACTAAAGGACCTCGACTACGTTGGCATAACTCATCGTAAGCTGCTTCAATCTGTCTTCGCATTTCAATCATGTAAAGAAGAGGAACAATATCTTGACGAATGTTTAAGGAGGAACTATTGACTGGAGAACTTTGTATGGGAGTTGGTACTAGTGGGAAATCAAAATGATTCATACCAAATATGTTTCTACACTGCAGACATGAAACAACATAACATCACACATTAAATCAACTGCAGAGCGAATCTAATATAATTGATGAATCTGCTACCCTATCTTCTTGAAGCGATGGTCCTTTTTATTGTCACTGGAAAAAGGAGAATTTTACTGCTTAACCAGCAAAAAGAGCCACGTTCCTTTATTCTCTTTCACTTGGATTGAAATTCACGATTCATTTAGTGAAAAATTTCTAATGGAAAGTGAAGAATTAGTCGACCTGTGAAAAAAAACGAGGATGAAAGAAAAGAATAAAGTTATGTGTGCTCTTCCACTAATGTATCCTCTCTTTCTAAGTGGACACTAGAGGAGGTTCGCTGCGGTGCTTCTGTTTCTTGCCATTGACACCAACTACCTATCTAAAAATTTTCAATTTGTCGTGTTATTCGAATACCAAGTAGCGAGTCGTTCTCCTGAATTCTTTCATCCTTATCACCCAATTCCTAAGGAATCTAAATTACTTCTCAAGTGTGCTTTTGTTAAGTGTTTTAACAGACTAGGTTTGTTTCTTTGTTCATGAAACTAGTGAAGAACTTCATATCATTAGTAGATACCCACGCTCAAAACCTTATAAATCTCAATGACAGACGAGCTTAAAGTTTTAAGAATACCTTAGCGGTAGTACCTTGAAATGGAGATATCAATGACTTTATCTATCAATACGGAAAAATGATACTAGAAGTACCCATAACCTTCGTATGACACTTACTTCAATACTCAAAATTTTTGAATGATTACTTGAAACCGCTTAAAAAACAAACAAACAAACAAAACAAAACAAAACAAAAAGACAACTTTAGTGCCATCAACGATTTGGGTTGCCGAAAAATTCTACATGACAATATTTTATCGTATAAACTCCGACGGGCTTTCTTGGCATGATGAAGTCAACAATTAAACCTCTAAATGATGTCGTTTAGAGATTGTTTGCCCCAAATTAAGGAATTGGGGCAAATTCAATATGTTCTTGAAAAACCCTAACCCTAACCCTAATTCCTCAAATTGGGGCGAAATCATCTTATCAAATCTCGTGCTAAGAAGAGCAAAGTTAGGAAACGTTCAAAACTCGTCCACGGTACGATTTCACTACAAGGCCTTATTTCCAATCCTCCACTCATGGCCTCATCTTCACTGCAAGGCCTCCTATTCCTCTTCCAAGCTAGAAGAACCGGTCCCTTCTTCACCCATTCTCCAATTTCATCGTCCGGAGCTGTAGCAAAGGACGATGGAAGCATCATGAAGACAAACGAGAGTTGAGAAAGAGGGCTCTGTTCTCTACTGAGAAAACATAGCTCTATTTACGGAGCCCTCTTTCTCCATTGCGTTTGCTCTGTTTTCTCCTCACCGTAAGCGTGCACAAACGCAAGAACTTCGAGATTATTTTTGGTGTTATTATTTTTCTTTTGCCCTTTTGCTCATCACTTATGCAAACACTAAACTGAGTTTATCCAAAATAAACTTCCAACATGCAATTATTCCTCTCTTTGAAAACAAGACCGAACCTACCTCCCAATTTCTTTGACTTCTTCAGATCCACTCCTCATTTTACGCAAAACCAAACTCTTCTCCCAATTTTCTGTCCTGAATTCGTGATCTTCCGCTTCATTCATTTGGTTACTACAGTATATTCATTTTGAAAAAGTCGTTGGTTGAACGCCGCAAAGATAATAGAGAAGACTTTTTTCTTTTTCTTTTTTTTGCCGGGGGAAGAGAAGCCCGTTGTTTTGTTCACGTTGCCATATGAAAAAATTTCCGCGTTGGACTTTTTTTTAAAGCCACATGAATAAAAATTTGTAAAAAAAAAAAAAAAACTTACGATCTGTTGGAATTTGTTGCTAGAGTGACTTAAGTAATTGTTTTTTTACCAATATGACACTCAATTAATCACTTGAAAGTTTTAACATTATAAAGATATGGCATTTTTAATGTCCTTTTCCTCACCGATGCTTTCAGAAATAGAAATTAATAAGGAGTGGTAAAGTATTTAAGCTAGATCATGGTAGAATGTCCTTGTGGTTTAGAAAGCATGCATTTTGAAAGGTTCCATTTTCTTAGAATTATTTCCTATACTCAAACCAATTCCAAAATTAAGAATTCACTTGAGAACTTGCGAACTTGCCACGGATAGGTATGTGAAAAATTAGGGGATTGGAATATTTTTAATTACTGGTAACATTGACATTGACATTGACTTGAAATTAATTATTCTTTTTTTTTTTGAGGTTTTTGTCATTAAAAATTTGAAACTTATATCCACATGACAAAAATATCCAAACTAAATTTCGTCTCGCAAGAAACTAGCAACTCATTTGCCACAAACTAATTTTTCTCTCATGAAAAATTTCAAAATTTGTAAGTTGACTGAAGATTACCCTCAATGTTAGATCCTAAACCACTCATGGATGCTAGATTTGGGTCAAGGTACCAATTTGGGGTAAATGTATCATAAAAAACTAGTTCAAGAATTTTTTGTGAGATGAAAATATAGTTTGGGATATCAGTTTAGGGATTTTTTAAAGATAATAACACTATTTTTATTGCCTCTTGTGTGGCCAACCAAGACAGAACATAGAAGAAGTTGAGACATTTTCTAAGCCTTAAATATGAATGATTAAGCATGTTGAATTTAATGCTGAGGATTACAAAATCGTGTTTGCCAAGCTTCCTCCTTTACAATCTTATGGTGTTGGAGTTGTATTTTCCATGATGTAGTCCCGTGATTACATTTTGTAGTGATTAATGATTTTCATATGATCATAGATCATTCAACTTTGGAAAGTGGGACAATTTAAGGAAAATTGCATTTACATGAGAAAAATGGACATAACACAATGGATAAAAAATATATATAATAATTTATGGTCTCATCATAGTGGTGTGATGTTGCCATAATGTGCTTTTGCCCTTACTTGATGCTACAATTTGCACCCCTTTTTACCATTAAACCAGTGGAAAAAAAAAAAGAGGAATGTATCTAATGAATTCCTTGCGAACCAAGCTTTATATCGATGATCGGATTGGATTGAAGACCTTAGAAGAAGCTAGGAAAGCCAAATTCATCAACATCTCTATATTGGCGCCTAATTTTAGTCGACAATTTAAGTGTCGATTCTTGTAAAGATACCAAATCAAAATAAAAAAAATAGCAAGAAGAACCAAAAAAAAAAAAAAAAGGTAAACAAATAAGAAGCAAATCAATAAATTAAAAAAAAAAAAAAAAAGGTCTAATTTGGTCTTGATATTCTATATGGCCCACAAGAGGAGTTTTTGTTCCATTCGCCAAACAGGTCAGCTTCAGCCCGGATCAGTTCGCACGGCCCATGTCCAAATTCGCTGATCCCGAGAGAAAAAGAACAGAGAAATTGCTCTGGCAGAGAAGCTGCGTTCGAGAAGCTTGTGTATTCTTCCCCCCGCCACCATTGGACGTCGCCCACCTCCTCCGGCCGTCGGACGGTGCTCGCCTTCTCCAGCCGTCGTCGATCCTCAGTTTCGGGAAGACACTGATCGGAGAGAGAACCATTTTTGAGGCAACCATGCACATCTGAGAGAAAACACACAGGCAAGGACGATTGAAGAAGAGGGAAAAGCTCGCACTCCCTCAGCGCGCTTCTTTTGAATTTCCTTTTCTTCGGTCATCCCTATCCGCCGGTAATCGCCATCAGTTTACCATCGCCGGCCATCAACTAACGTACGTACTGAAGGAGAACTAGAACGGAAGGCACCGGTTGAAATCGCTCGATAGGTTTTTGAGCGTCCAGAATTCACTCTCTCTCAGTAATTTCTTCCGAATCCTTTCCTGCCTCTTCGTTGTCAATCGTGTTTTGGCCGTGAAGTCTTGAAGCAATTCGTGTTTGTCTGAAAACTTCGGGTCTGCATGGTAACCTTCCCCAGCCCAAGAATTTCTATTCTTCTCTTCCCCGGAACAAAAAAAGAATAGAAACCTGTTTGATAACGGCAACTTAGTTTTTTGTTCCCGGGAACAAAAAGTTAGCCCGGGAATGGTTTTGGAATAGAAATGAGAAGTAAAAAAAAGTTGCTTCTTGTTCCCGGGAACAAGTTTAAGAAATAAGTGAATTTTTTTTTCTTTTATTCTTCTCTTGCTAACGGCCATTGACCGGCAGGTGACCGCCACCCGCCCCGCCGCCGCCCGACCGGCCGCCCGACCGCCGCCGCCGCCCGACGACCCCGACCGCCCGCAAATGTCGCCGCCCGGTTACCGCCGCCCGGTCGCCCGGGAGGCTGACCGACCGTCGCCCGCCGCCGGTCGCCGGAGGTCCGACCGACCACCGCCGCCGCCACCGATCGCTGCGGACGCCACCGTCCACCGCCGATCGTCGCCGGTCGCCGCCCGGTCGCCGCCGCCGGCTGGAGGCCGACCGACCAGTCCGCCACCGGTCGCCGCCCGGCCCGATCGACCCGCCGCCCGCCGCGTCGGTCGTTGGAGGCCGACCCGACCGTCGCCGCCGATCGCCGAGGCCCGACCGACCACCACCGATCGTCGCCGATCACCGCCCGCCCGCCCGCCGCCGCCTTACCCCGCCCGGTCGACCGCCCCCGCCAACTACGCGCACGCCGATTGCCGCCGCCTCATCGCCGCCGCCGTCGACCGCCAGACGCCCGGCCGGGAGGTGGCGGCGATGGGCGTCGGCGGCAATCGGCGGCGGTCGGCCAGCGACAGCGTCGGCGGCGGCCCTCCGGCGGTGGCGGCGGTCTACCAGCAAAAATAAAAAATAAATAAATATAAAGAAGAAACTATTTTTTACCAAATGGATTTCTATTCTTTTTCTATTTCTAGAGTAAAGTTATCAAACGGGTTTTTTACAGAGAAATTGTTCCCCCGAATAGAAATAGAAAAGAACTATTTACGAAAAAAAATTGTTCCCCGACCAAGAAATGTTCTCATGCGGAGCCTTCATTACGGTGCTCATCCCGACCAGCGACGTTTTCCGGATCCGACTCGACTAAATAACCCAAATGACCTTTAAGGCCCGAGACCCCTAAAGTAGAAGTTTGACCCATATGCGAATCCGGCTCATAGGCCCAACCCATGCTCCTTTGGCGAGGGCTGTACAAGGCCGCCCCTCGCCAAATCTGACTAGGGCCCTTGCGAGCGGCCATCGAAGGAAAAAGAAAAAGGGAAGGAAAAGAGAAGAAAAAAAAGATTAATTCAAAAAATTCAAAAAAAAAATATTTTAAAAATTTAAAAATATTTACGTCAGCATTTACCATGTCATGTAGGACGACCATTATTCACTTAGCAATTTTGACTAAAATTGACCGAATTAACTTAATTGTTACTAATGTGAAAATGTTTATGATTAAATTAGTCCATTAACATGTTTAAGTCTGAATTGATATCAACACTATGACTTTTTTGGTACTTTTCTTGTTCACAATTTGTATCCATGAATGGTTACATTGTTCGAGATTGGCCGCTAATCCTTCCCATGCATTAGCAAGTGGTGCATATATTCCACACACGAACACCAAAGTCAAAACGAAATGATTGTTTTTGCATGAGTGGGTGACTGATTTTTTATAGGTTGATATGGTGATACATCTTTGACCTCATGTGCCTAATAATTTGATGTTGTTACTTACTCACTGAATTGACTTTGAAAGTTAATCTCAGAAAGATGACGTTCCCACTTCCAAGAAGGCCTATGAAGTTTTTCAAATAATCGGACAGGAAGGATCTTACATCGCCCACGACTCTTGCTCTTAACAGATGCTGAAAATGCTATGGCACTTTCTGTGGTTTTGCGCTACTGCGCCAAGAAGAGAGATGCATAGAAGTAAGAAGGCAAAGCCCCAAATTCAAGGGCAACTTCAACTATACGCTACCAAACAACTAAACATCACATCCTCCGACAAAACTCCGGGGGCGTGCAAACCTTCATCTTGAGCACGGCAATCTAGCGGGCGATCAACCCAACGATGGACGTTGACAGGTTTTACATTGGACAGCTGACATGAAAAGTGCTCGAAATCGACGGCTGACAAAGTAAAAAAGAAAATTTCGTGTGCGCAAGGTCACCGGAATGTAGAACCGGCCCAACTCATTAGCTTTCCAGCGGAAACTCAAGCAATTCTTCACGGGATTTCGTTTCTGCACGAACTGAAGCCGAACCACGTGCGAGATCTTGGAAGTCCAACTGGAAGCTACTTCATAGAAAGCGACTGTTCTGCTGCAGTAGAAATGGTCATGGGCCGGGCCGCACATACATGGGACCTTAAAGAAATTGTTCATAGGTGTACGCATGGGCTCCAGCGGAACAAGGACTTCACGGTGATTTATAGCCCACGAGAAACCAATGCAGCAGCGGATTGGATTGCTCGACACCATCGACAAAACACCCTCCCACGTAATTGGGTGTCTTCCCCCCCTCTTCCCCTATGGAATATATTATGTGCAGATCTTTCCCCTTCTGTGGTTTGTAAGACTTCCTTTAATTAAGTAATAGTCACTTCTATTTTGACCAAAAAAAAAAAAAAAAAATCAATGAGCCTTGCTTTGAAATCAAGCAATGGCATCCCACACTTAAACAAAAACCTGCGGATGTATCTTTTGGGAGAGCTACCGAGCACCCACGAATGAGCCTCGTGGTCTGGGTAATCATAAAGTAATGACACAGTGAAGAGAACTCCCCACGCATAATAGGGAGCGATGCTTTCCCCGATTCTCTCGTTGGGTCTATGCAATACAGTATTTATCCCGAAACCATAGGACATCATCATCCCCACTGTCGCAACTTCAATGCAACATCCCACGGTCGGGATGTGTCTCGGCTCTGGGAGATAGCTGAACATAGTACTTTCACAATGCAAGATTATTGCTATGATGGAACAAAGGAACGAACAAGTGTTACACATTACAAAGGCTTTGAAACTTGCCCTCTTAGCAAAAATTGCCATTCCTCGGTCTGGTCCATCGTTGTTATAACCTCCAGGCATTGTGAAGGCCGCGGCGAAGGTTACTGTGGCTATGAGCCCCGCCACTAGTAGTTGAACGTCCATAATGCCTTTCTTTGACAAATCAAAATTATCTTGGTTGGGAATATTACTTCTTGTGGTTATAGACACAGATTGTTGATCCAGAACAAATTGCTTGTCTAACCTCTTCTTACCGTATTCAATAAACCAGCCTTGAAAACCCAGGATTCCATGAGATCCTTTCAACAGGTGATGAACTTTATTAGCTTTATAGTCGACCTAAAAAGTACAGAATATATCAATTAATGAGTGAAAGTTTCCTGGCGAAATACTTCAAAACCCTCATTTCACACACTCAAAATCCATCTATAACATAAAAACTCCAAACAGGTCCAAAAACAATACGACGAATTCATTCGAATCATCTCTATTGGATCAAAATAAATGATAGATAACAGCTGTTAATAGAGTTTCTTGGAGTAAATAATTACAGTTTCAAGTATGGTATCCCAGTCTTGATTTATTCTCTTTTTTTCCTTTTGTTTTCCTTTTCTTTCTTTTGCCCATTTATGTTATCACCCAATTTTAAGGATCCCAACCCGAAATGTTTTGCATTGTTTTTGAGATGACTAAGACGGACAATTGCTGTTGAACTATTTGAAGACCCGCTTGTCGCACGAATTTGAAACTTATTGAAATATTTTGTTCTGATAATATAATACGATCAAATGATGTAATATTTACAAACGGATATGTGTATAACCAAACAACCAAATTAACTAATATTGAAATTACTTTACTAACTGGTTTTTCTTAAACTATACCTTGCTATTTGGATGTTTTGTCGCTTAACAATATTAATAAAGCAAAATATTCAAACTTAAAATTGTTTTTTTTTATTATATACATTTTTGGCTATTAATACGATATTTGTTTGTTTCATCATGTGATCGGATTGTAAGAGGGGCTTTAATATGTGGGAATGAGTTAGATGGTTAAAAAATATAAGCATTTTTTGGATCTATAAAGAATTCTATTTTTAACCACCGGTTGTGGTGGCTCAGCTGGGTAGGCTTCAGACCTCCAAACGGGAGGTCGGGAGTTTGAAGCCCCTGCAACGCAAGTTGCAGTGAGGCTGGCGGATCATTAGGTGATTTAAGCGTGGCGTCGGGGTGGTGGTTCCCTGCTAGCGTCACCCGGGCGGTTTATGGCGCACCGTCGGTGCAAGCTTGGTTCCTCTCGGTCACAAAAAAAAAAAAAAAAAAAAAAAAAAAAAAAAAATCTATTTTTATATACGACTTTTAGCTATTGGCAAGGTAATTATTGAGTCAAATAAAATTTCTATATGACAATGCAAATTCCTGACTATGTTATAGACTACTAATAAAATTTTGAATGCAACTTTTTAGCAGCAAATTTTTGTTATTTTTGCAATACTCATAAATATGGCTTAACCAATTTTTTCATTTGTCTACAAATATTTTACATTCTACTTTGTCACTAGGTCGTTTTGTCCACATATCCAATTTGTAGATATATTGGTATTTTAAATAAAAGAAGAAGATATGATCATACATATTTACTTAATAATAAACAAAAACATTATGTACCAACTCATATATTGAAAGAACCATAAAGAATTCAAATAATGATTTTACGTTTATTGGCTTTTATATAAAATAAGATTTTACTTAGTAAGCAATGTTAATTGATGTTGATATTTTGTTGCAGGAAAATGATGGAGAAAACCTTGTATTTTTTGTGCAAGTAGTAATAGTTAGTTTGCTAACTAATACTAAGTGATGTGGGAGTGAACGAAGTTTTGTGATAATGTGGCTCAACCACAATGTTCAATTCTACCTAATTTTCTTATTTATTTATTATAAGATATGAAGTGCGAAATCACTTCACTCCGAGCCCCTTGAGCCCCTATTTCATTGTGTGTCACACTCAATAAAGAGATTTATGCTACTATTTGCCGTGAAAAATTGAAAATATTGTCAATATGCTTAAACACTTGAATAAGCAAAACAAAAGTTGATGCAAAAAGTCTTCAATTGGGTAGTTTGTTTGCACCTGCTTGGGCCACAGTTTCTAAACGATATTGAAGAAACTACTCTACGAGTGAACAAATCTGGCTCTATAATGTTCAAGCAAGCATACCTCATTATGGGCAGAAAAAATGTCAAGAACAGTGAAATGATCCTTATTTTTGGCCAAATGGTCCTCCCTCTTGTCTTGTGCAAGTATGTATATGATATTGTATTTTTTATGAAGTGCAGCCAAATGCAAAGCCGTGTTTCCATCGCTGTCTTGTTCATTGATAAGATCCTCCATGTGTGGCATCCCTAGTATGTACTTGATTACATTCTCTCGTCCACCGATAACGGCTGCATGAAGAGCCGATTGCCCTTTGGTGTTTATCATATCAAAAGCATCAGGACAAGATCTAATAAGCTCGACAATGACATTGACACAGCCTTGATATGCTGCAAGGTGAAGAGCTGATTCTCCTGCTTTGTCTAAATCGTATGCCACAGAAGTATCGTGTTGCAAGAGTAGTCGAATTGCTTTGACTTTGCCCAAGTAAGCGACGTAATGAAGAGGGGTCCACCCCAAATCATCTCCTTCTTTGATCACTTCTGGCCTCTTCTTCATGATTTTCTCCCAACCTTTGCAAATAAAATAGGGAAATATCATGATTTGGTCTGTTTATAGCATCTAGACATAGATACTAAAGTTGCATTTCATCCTATTAAGTTTCCCCATTTTCTCGTACTAGGAAGGACTACGTCATGGTAATCTGAAGTTTTTTCAGGTGATCTTGTGTAACACTTGTAGAACCTTACTACCTTCAATCTAGCATAATGCAGAAATTCGTAAAGTTTATGAATTGAAAAGTGAAATTGTTAGAAATTCATTAAACAGTTTGAGAAGAAGCTTCTCATATTTTCAGCAAGGCATCTGCGTGACAAGGCTAGAATAAAAGACCAAATTTTTTACTTAATTGCCAATCATTTTATGGAAAATATCCTGCCCGACTCAATTTTATAGGAGAATTTAGATAATGAAAGAGGACTAGCACCTTCTACATTTTCAAAAGTAAAATCATTGCGGCCCTTTGCTTTCAAGTAGTCTTAATTTGCCCTCGAGGGCTAGGAAATTGGGCATGTATACCATGACCTTTTAGAAATGTATTGCAATGTGCCAGTCATCATTTGCAAACCAACAAAAAAAAGAAAAAGAAAAAAAGAAGCGGTATAAGTCAGAAAAATGTAAGAGAACTAGATCTCGAAAAACGGGTAGAAAGAAATTAGCGGGTGAGAAAGACTATTACCCACACTGTTATCAAAATAGTGATTTTTCCGCATGGATGCATAATCTAAAATTGATATCATTTTTTCGGTCCGCATTCCAAGAGAAGACGAATGGGTTTAAACTTATTTAATAGTCAATGAATAAAACAATAAAGAGAACGCAATGAGATAACAACTCAGATCTTTTCAAAACATAAACCTCGTATATAACCTAATCAGGAGGCTTGTCCGTGTATGACCTTTCACCAAAACAAATGAAATGGTATATAAATAACTTTTGAATTTACTGTTATATTTTATTGAAAGCTAGGATAGATGGCAGCCCTCACTGCTGACACCATCACTCTCGTCTAAGAGAAGCCCTTCCACAAGAGAGAACTTCCGTTAATTTTTCTTTTAACTGGGCTTAGTATATCGTGATACTTACTGGTCAGTGAGAGAGAGATTCCAGCGTGTAGAGCTGTCAAACCCTTAGGACCCTTATGAGAGGATGACAACAAGAAAACACCCAAAATTAATTCAATGGTACAAGAAAGTCCTCAATCTGCTGCAAGATAAAGCGGGGACTCATCAGCTGTATTAGTAATATCACACAGTTGAGGATCTTCTCTAATCAACAACTCTACCACCAAATCATGGCCTCCTCTTATTGCACAATTCAGCACGGCATCCTTATGTAAATTTTGCTTCTGAAGTAGCTCTTTGGATGTGTCAACTTGTCCGTTCTCAACGACCCAATGAAGTGATTTCGACAAATTAATGAACATTCAAACCGCTCTATAGCTTCCCACTTTAGCAGCGACATGTAAGAGAGTGTCTCCTTTATAGTTACTTTGCCAAAGAAGGGATGGTCCTGATGGACTTTGAAGAAGATGTTCAATGAAATTTACCCGTTTGTATTGAGCCGCAAGATGAAGAATGTTGTTCTTCTTCGGTGTTGTTTGGTGGAAAAGGTCCTCTCCGTTTCCCGAAATTATTGTGATCAGGGAATCAAAATCTCCTGATTTTGCAGCCTCATACACTTTAGGATACATTATTGTTCTTTGTTTATTGTTTACAAGACATAGAGTAGTTGCACGAGAACGTATTGATATAAGCTCTTTGTTTATTGTTTACGGGACATAGAGCAGTTGCACGAGAATTTATCGATATAAGCAATGTGTAGTAGAATGGTATGAGGAAGTGAAAGCAACTCCATTGCAGATAACCCACGCTATTTTTGCTTCAAATCTTGAAACATCAGTCTTGGAGGCAGCTTTGGGTCTGATGTAGTTGATGACAATCTCGTGGAGTAAAATGTTAGAGGCAGACATTTTAGAATAAGTAATCCTTCCTCTAGGAATTTTATCCTTCACCAGAAACTTGATGACCTCTTCATTTGAGAAATTTATGGGCAACCACTTCAGTTCACTCTCAAAATATCAGCTAACAAATCAATATCAACATCAAAAACTTTTTCACTCACAATAAATTGAATATGAGTGAGATACAAAACTAACAAATTTGAATAGAAATAAGCAGTCAATTTAGGATAAGCATAATATAACTCCACATAGAACCTTTCCATTTGAAGCTTGACAAATTTCTCTCGCAAATAGACCTTGATGGAATCCAGAAAATCAAAGTCTACCATTCGAGGGTTGATGACCCCTCTGTTTAGTATATGTGCAAAGACATTCTTATGTTCCTTCGATCGAAACAACTTTCCTTTTGTTCCAGCAAGTTCTATGGAAACACCCATTTTGGGTTGGAAATTCTTGAACACCCTCTCATCATCATCTTCCTTTTTTCCTTCAGTCTGACCCTTCGTACCAAAGCAAGGATTAGTAAGAAAATAGTAAAGTCCACTTTTGCTCTTCCAGCCTTTACCAGTCGTAAGTTTTCCATGGCTCTCAAGAATTAAGTTTTGTTCCCATAACCAATTTCTTTCAGGAACGAAGTTATGAAATACATGGGACCTCCTTCCTTTTTCAGAAACTCATAGTGTTTAAGAAGTAATTCGGACTTTCTTACCGAAAAAAGGAGTTGCATCTTGAGTAACATCTTCCTCCACTGATGGTTGATTTGTGCTCTGTGGTGATTCATCTCTAGTAAGATCAAAGTGCATATGCACATCAAGCACAAACCAAGGCCCACAACTAACAATGGCCCTATTTGGTTCAGCATTTAGAATGCTCATTTGGGCTCTAAAGTCCCTTGGCCAAATGCAAAGCTGTTTGGTTCGTTTTTTTGCTCGACTTTGGCGAGATGCAATTGCATCTCCAAGTGGCTCTAAGGGCCTTTAGCCCAATGCAGCTCTTGAGGTCCTTTGGCAAGTTGCATCTTCGGAATGCAACTTCCGGTATTGTTCATCTTTTCGATGGAGAAGCCAATTGGCCGTCTAAATAAAAATAAATATATTTATATAAAAATAAATATGTTTATATTTTTATATAAAAATATATATTTTATATTTTATATAAATATATAAACATATCTATTTTTTTATATTTTATGTTTATATATATTTTATATAGATATAAACATATCCATTTTTTTATATAAATATATTTTATGTTTAATAAATAAATAAATATATTTATAAATATAAACATATCTATTTTTTTCCCTATTGTTTTTATATAAATATATATTTATATAAACATATCTATTATATATATTATGTTTAATAAATATATATTATGTTTATATTTTTATATTTTTATATAAAAATATGTTTATGTAAAAAACATAAACATATTTTTTATTCAGGCGGTTCGGCCGCCCGGTCTGATCTGGGCCTGTATAAATATATAAACATATCTATTTTTTATATTTTATGTTTAATAAATATATATTTATAAAAATATATAATATATATTTAAATATATATTTTATATATTTTATATAGATATAAACATATCCATTTTTATGTAAATATATTTTATGTTTAATAAATAAATAAATATATATTTATATAAACATATCTATTTTTATATATTTTTTATGTTTAATAAATATATTTTATGTTTATATGTTTATATTTTTTATATAAAAATATGTTTATATAAAAAATATAAACATATTTTTGCTTTTTTAATTTAATAAAAGTTAATTACAAATGTAAATTTTACCAAACGGTATTTTGGCCAAAGTTGTTTCTCAATGCAAATTTTACCAAACGACATTTGCATTTCGGAAAGCCCCCTTTACCCAAAGGTATTTGCATTTCTGCAAATGCATTCCCCAAAAGCCGAACCAAACGGGCCCAATGTGAGAGGACCTCCTTTGAGAAAACATCGAAATGGACTTGAAGGATTTTGACGATATGTTTGTGAGTGATCGAGAGAGATATTCACAAAGAAAGTGAGGACCAATCAAGAGAAGCAAAGGTTTGAGAGGTGTTAGGGTTTGTAAAGTCTCGTGATCGGAAAAGTAAACTAAAGACTTATTTGAAGAATACGAATTAGGGCAACCGAATAGGCACAAAAGGAAAAAAAAAAAAAAAAAAAAAAAACTTCCTTTTTGAAAATTTTCAAAAAAGTTACGGTAAATAATTTATAAAATATTAATTCCGAAAAATCAGCAGTAATATAGCAATTTCAAAATATATAAAAGGTAAGTAATAATTCAAAAATAATCATACATGTTCAAGAAGGAAAGAAACTTACGCACTAAAATTTGAAAGATAACTACCTAAGTCTATAAGGGTTTTCAGAATGATGTCTCTTTTAGAAGGTTGAATTGATGAGTTTGCTTTTACATAGACTTTAACCAAATGCAAGGGTAATATTCAACTTTCACGAATGAAGTCAAATGATCATTTCTCTAGTGGCTTGATGAAAAATCTGCTAGTTGATTCTTTGAATCAATGAATTGAACATTGATTTCACTATTTTGTACATGGTCTCTTATGAAGTGATGACGTATTTCAATATATTTGCTCTTGAATGGAGAATGGGATTTTTGGTGAGGTTGATCACTCTAGTGTTGTCACATCTAATTTTAGTGCAAGGCTCTTCTATTCTAAAGTCCTTTAGTTATTGCCTGATCCAAAGAATTTGTGAATAGCAACTTCCAAGAGTAATATATTCTACTTCTGCCGTTGAGAGTGCCATAGTGTTCTGCTTTTTAGAGAACCAAAACACTAACATATGTCCCAAGAGTTGGTACATACCATATGTACTTTTTCTGTCAACTTTACAACTAGCTAGATCAGCATTTGAGTATCCAAATAGGGTAAAGTCTCCTCATTTTAGATACCACAGACTTAACTCTGGAATTTTTGCAATATATTTAATAATAATTAGTTTGATAGCACTAAGATGAGATTCTCTAGGATCAGCTTGGAATCTAGCACACATACACATACCGAATAAAATATCAAGTCGAGAAGCAATAAGATAGAGAAGAGTATCGATCACACTTCCATATGACTTTTGGTCCACTGTCTTTCCATATATATATATTTGACCAAATATAAAGTCTTTTTCTTCCTTTTTGATAATTAGAGTTGTGTTAATCAATTCTTTTTTGAAACCATTACTTACCAGAAACTTACTCGGTCTCTCTCATACTAAGCTCAAGGTGTATGTTTCAAACCGTACAAAGCTTTCTTCAATCTATAGACAAAGTTTGATTTTCTAGGATCTTGAATCTTGGTGATTGTTCCACATAGATTTCTTCTTAGATGAAACCATTTAAGAATGCACTCTTAACATCCATCTAAAATAACCTGAAATTATGGAAACTTGCATATGCAATTAATAATCTTATAGCTTCTAATCGGCTAGAGGTGCATATGTCTTATCATAGTTTATTCATTCCTTTTGCGTATAACCTTTTGCAACAAGCGTTGCTTTGTTTCTGGTCACCTTACCATTTTCATCCATCTTGTTTCTAAACACTCACTTTGTTCCAATCACAGATTTTCCTTTTGGTTTTGGATCTAACTCCCAAACATCATTGATTTTGAATTATTTAAGTTCTTCTTGCATTGCTTCTATCTAGCTTTCATCAATTAAAGCTTCTTCTACTCCCTTTGGTTTTATCTAAAAAAATAGGAGCTAAAGCACTTGAGTCTCATTTTACTTTGGATTTGGTATGAATCCCTTCTTCTATATTGCCATTAATGAGATCTTTAAGATGGCTTGACTCATGCTTCCAGTTATTATTGAATCTATCATTATCTATAAGGGTTTACTAAACCTCTATTTCCTTTGAATCTTCTGACTTTTCTTTAGCTTGACTTTGATTGCCAGAAGGATGAGTTTGCTTAGGGGATTCAGACTTCATTAAGTCTAGGACGGGCTTTAAAAATACTCTGTTAATTACATAACAAGCAATGGAAACCTTACGCCCAAAAAGAAACGAGACTCTACTTCCACTTAGTAGAGTTTTGGCCATTTCCCGTACTGATTTTTCCTTTCTACAACTTCCCATTCCGAGATCTCTAGATCTCGGGAATCCTTCATTTTATTCTTTCATATACTATATTCTTTTCCATCAAAATAAGGTGGCTTAGTGTTGCTTTGTCCCTCTACAAGTCCTAGTGCTAAACAACTAGCCATAGAAGATTTTTAACTTAAAAGTAAAAACACTTCAACAGATGAGCACAAGGCTCTTATACTAATTGATAATACTAGTACGAATACCTTGAGGGGATGAATATGTGTTTAAAAGAATTTTTGATAAATTAAGAATTTCGAACAAAGTCCGAGAACCACATAGAGTTTGATAAGCAAGTCATCGACTTCTAATGAATGTTCATAATCATATAAGAGATGAAACTAATTTTTGCGATACTTAAAAGAATGCAACATACTTAAATAAAAAGAGTTAAGGGAAGAGAAGATTACACATGAAATTTATAGTGGTTTGGCTTACATTAAGCTTACGTCCACTCTCCCATGCCGACAACCTTCGGCTGGAATTCACTATAGCATCAACAAATAAGCACAATTTTTGAGTGCAAACAGTTAGTGGAAGATCCATTTTCTCTCACTAAGTCACTCTTATTGTGTTTTTCTCTCTTAAATACAATTTGTAAGGACCGCCGATGAAGAACAAGTAGTTGGAAAGACTTTAGACTTTGAAATTTCAATTTTCACGCCTCTGCCTCAAATAAACTAAATGACCTCCTTAAATACTCCTTCATGCCTCACTAGCCATTGACATTTTCAAGAGGATTTTCTTCCAATCAATCCGTTGGACAAAATCGATTAAGGAAATTCTATAACCATTTGAAGATTGAGATAAAAATCCATTAATTCTGGTCGCCCATATAATCAAAATTTAGGTTTCCATAAGTAAATGCTTCCTAAAAAGGAATTTGTCTTCAAGATTGATTTCATTAATTTGTGATTGATTCCATCAATGTATTTATAAAAAGGTAAGTGAGATTCTTTGCCAAAGAGCCAAATATTGAAGAATAAATTTCTAATGTGTTCATTATGAATCTTTGTTGCAAGATCAATAAATTTGAGTTTGATTTCGTCTTTGTGCTGGACACGATTTTAGTGTGGATGTTAGAGTGGGAAAGATTTCTGGAATGAATAGACTTTGGTAATAGTCTGCGATATAACTTCAGAATTATATTGTTCCTCAAAATAAGAATAAGAATTAGAAAGTTTTGTCAACTTCAAAACTTAATAGGAGTTTTCTTAACACTTTCTCCTAAAGACAAACCTAAGGATAGCCGAGCATTGCGCGCTCTCTAGAGCGCCAACAGGATTTTCTTGACCAACCTTTCACAATAGATGAAGTTTAAAATGTTGTTTTAATTGGGTCCATTGAAAGCCTCCCCAGAGTTAATGAAGCATCAACCATCTCTCATTTGATAGTTATGATACCTACAAGCTCATATTTAGTTCTCTTAAAAAGCTCAAAGAAATTTCCTCCCTAACATTACCCTCTTAATGCAGTCCTCTTAGTAAATTCAGACGTAATTTCCTTCCTAACATTCTCATTTTCGTTTTAAAAAATTTCTTTCCCAATATTCTCTCTTTAATTTAGACATCTTGAAAATTTTAAAGAAATTTCTTCCTTCAAATTCTCTCTTAATCAAGGCCTCTTGGATAGCCCAATGAGAATTTCTACCCAACATCCCCTTTTTACTCTCAAAGATTTTTTTTTTTTTTTGAAAGCTCACAAAACTTCCCTCTGCAGCATTCCTTCAATCCAGCCTTCTTGAAAAACTCCAAGCAATTTCTTGCACTTGAAGTCTTTGCTTATATTAATCACTAGCAAATCGAAGACTTTCTCGTAACCCAAAGTCAATTTTAGGTGCTTTCTCATTGTCATCTGTCATCTTCTCGCAAGGGCCCCAAATATTTCACTAGTCAAAAGGAAAAGCTTTACTAATTTCTGCATTATGCTAGATTGAAGGTAGTTGGGTTCTACCTGTGTCAACCATGATCACCAAAGAAGCTTCAAAATGAGATCGTATTTTCCTTCCTAGTGCGGAGGAAAAGGCAGAACAAATGGGACGAAATGCCTGTTCTATTTCAAAGTCAAGATGCTGTATACAGTCTAAATCATGACATATTCCTATCCAATTAGCAAAGGTTGGTGGAAAGTCAAGGAGAAGAGACTGAAAGTGATCAGAGAAGGAAATAATATTGGGTGCACTCCTCTTCATTATGCCGCTTGGATGGGCAAAGCCCCGAAGCAGTTCAACTCCTCCTTCAGCACAATCCTTTTGTGGCACACGACTGAGAAAAAGAGGGGGCTAGACTCCTCGCATTGCAGCATTTGAACGCAAGGTCAATGTCATTGACGTGCTTGTTATAACTCATCCTGATGCTTGGGACATAATTAACACCATATGGTAAAACGCTCTTCGTGCAGCTATTATTGGTGGACCGACAAATGTAATTAACTACATATTAGGGACGACAAACCTGGATGATCTTACCAACGAACCAGACACAACGTTTGGCTACACTTCATATAGAATACGATGTCATATACATACTTGCACATGACAAGACAGTGGATCATTTGGCCATAAATAAAGATCATTTGATCACCCTTAACATTCTTTCGGCTCATAAGGAGGTATGTTCGTTTAAACACAGAGCCTGATTTGCTTGAAACTGGCCAGGTGATACTCATTTCAGTTGCAAACAAGCAACCCAACTGGATGCATACTTCAACTTTGTTTTGCTTATCCGATTGATTAAGCATATCAAAGATAGTTTTGATTTTCGTAGCGAAGAGTAGTATAGATTGCTTTATTGAGCGTGATACACTCTTGAAGTGTTCGAAGCGTTGTGACTTCATACTGCACATCTAACCTTAAAAAATAAGGTAGCCATGTGGAATTAGACTTTGTGGTGGAGCCACGTTATCGCAAAGCTTCATTCCCTCCCGCTTCACTTAATATAAATAAACTGCGGCATAACAACATGAGATCTTTTATTACCCGTTATGACTTATTTATTGGAAAGCTATCATGGAAATTTTAAATGACTGACAATGTAAATGAATGGAATTATGATATGCTATGACCCCAAATGCCATAAGAGTACTTCCTGTGTTCCCAACTATAATGAACTATGAAAATGTCAAAGCAAGGAGACCGAAATAGAAATTGGCCATCCAAAACTAACGTGTATAGAATGAAATTCAATTCCAATGTTGTTTGACCTTGATCTTCTAAGGCTAAATCCCTCACTTTGGAGATATTTATGAAATCTAACAGTCGTGGAACGACCTAAATATGCCTCATTGTTTGTTTTTTTCTTTTTAGATGAACTCTATTATGCTCTTCAAGGCTCACTGCTAGCAACCCCTAAGTAATCTGGGCCGACACTCACGAAGCAATAATAAGGAAAATTACCAAAAAAATCTTCTATCAATTGAATTCTAAATTTTTTTGTCAATTAAGTTTTAAATTTTTATTTATTTATGTTAAATTAGTTCACCCAATCAATTTTGGTTGAAAATGGCTGACATATCGATTATCCTACTAATGTGATGATGTATATAATTTCTAATTTTTTAAATATATTTTTGATTTTTTGATTTTTTATTTATGTTTTCTTTTCTTTCTCTTTCTTCCTTTTTCCTCTATCGACGGGCCGACCTCAACGACCCGCGAGAGGCATAAGCCAGCAAGGACCTCGCACCCTTTCAAAGCCTTTCTGGGGTCTACGACAAGGCGCTCTTCTATCATAAGGTGTTCATATCCTGTGCCGAAGCCCTGTTAGCTTCTCTTATAAATCTGCGGTCAAGCATCTCCTTAGGCAGAAGCTCCTTTCAAATTTCTCGTCTTTTCTCAACAGACGACTCGCAATTCCCTCTCGGGCCTACTCCTAGGATCATTAGAATTGTCTAAACAAATATTGCTTTGGCCTCCCGACAAGTTATCACTTTCAATAAAGTGTGAGCTGTTTATCATGCCTAACAACCCAAGAAGGTCCGCAGCGACCTAATGTTCTGTGACGGTGTTGAATTACAGGAGCCAATGGGAAGCCTTACCTCCAGTGCGCGCTCCAAGACGACGGCAGAGTGATGGACGCCGTCCACACATTCGCTCCTCCCTCGTAGCGAGGCCAGGGCTTGGCTTTGCCATCTCCGTGTCTTCGCATTCCAACACGCTAAGGCCAACTTCATGTCCATCGTCCCCACTTGTTCTTAAGTCTCGACCCATTCTCGGAACCTTTTGTCGGCTTTCTCTGTATTGGAGCTGCCTCCTTGTCAGGGAACACTACGGGTGCCAAGTGTTTGATAATATTACTCTTAGAAGGAGCTGGGTTTTTGTCGTTTCTTTGGCATTGCTTAGTGATTGGCAGAAATGAAGCAATTTAATGTTCTTGAACACGATAGATTTGAAGAAGGAAGAAGGGAAAAGAACGCGAGAGAAAAGAGAGAGAGGGGCCCAGTGTGTACACATGGCAACTAATGTGTCGACTACTGGAAATCCTACAAGACACTAGTAAAGCACCCAATATTTTCTCCTCTGGAGAGTGGAAACTCTACCCACAATGGATTTTTAGAGGAGTCATTTCCTTTAGCCTTCATCTGAATTCAATTATGGAAAATTCCGGTACTTTTGCAATTTTCACTCGTGGTACACTTGAATTTCCTAATGGCCATAATCGCTATCACGACCATTGGAAACTGGACAACTTTGGATTGAACTTGTAGTTCTGTCAATTGTCCTTCTTTGCTAGTGGGAAATCTCAATGATTCCTAGCACATATTTTCCTGCACTGCAGACACGAAACAACGTGATGTCACGAATTAAATCAGCTGCAGATTTGCTAAGTTCTTTCTTGCTACAATTATACATGATATAATTGATGAATTTGCTAACGTACCTTCTTGATATTGTGAGCCATGTTACTTTATACTCTTTCACCTGGATTGCAATTTGCGATATGTTTGATGAAAGGAAGTGCAGATGGTAAAAGAGAAAATGCTGTGATAGCACGGCATCATGTCATACACATTTAGAATTTCTAATAGAAGGTAAAAATTGGTCGACCTGCGGAAAAGAAAACTCAGTCTTCTTCTTTGAGTAATGACTCTCCTTTCCAAGTAAATGTGGGTAAAAAAGCAAGAAAGAAAAGAATAAATTATGCGTGCCTTCTGCTTGTGTATTTTTCTGATAAGTGGACAATAGAGGAGGTTTGTTTCTGGGGTTATGTTTCTTTCTTTTGAAACCCACTACGTATCTGAAAATATTCAAATTGCTTTGTTATTCAAATACCAAGCAGCGAATCATTCTTTGAAGTCGTCGATCCTCATTGCTCAATTCATTTGGAAGTGAAATCACTTCTGGAGAGTGCTTGTGTTTACTGTTCTAATGGAGCAGGCTTGTTTCTTTGTTCATGAAGCAGCTGAAGAACTTCATTTCACTTGCAGGTATCCACGCTGGAACTGCATCTATACTGTTTTATAGAGCAAGTAGTTCATTCCTTTCCCATTCGATCCATTCTTTTTGCCAATTGTTAGCAGGTAAAAGGAAGCTTGTCTGTATGTGATCCCATAAGCGAGAAAGTTATCCAAATGCGAATGGCTTCTTGGTAAGTTGACATATTTGTTGAAGAGATAATCTGTTTGGCTAGTTGAGAATAGATGTCTCCTATTGAATTTACACGACAAAGGTAAGAAGAAATTGTCTTTCCAGGTCTTTCCTATATTTATTTCCAGATATCATTGATCTCCCAGTTTGGGACAGAGGATGCTTCTTTTAGGGTGAGGTCTTACACACATTTCTAGCGTCATTTTAGATTTATTTGGCATTAGGATATACTATTCTTTAATGTTCTCCTGGTTGAGGTCACAGGGGGATTGAAGTTTGCTTATATCACTATCGTTTGAATTTTTCGCCTTCTTTCAGAATCTAGTATCTTCTGCATTCTTGTGTTATATTTGATTGAGCAAGGGGTCTACCATGACCATGTCCAGGTTTCGCTTGGTCTTCTTAGTCATTTTCTGATTCCCATTACACTTTTGCTATGTCGATATCCCCAGTTAATGTTGCTCAAAGTCTTATCCAGGCTACTGTATCTTTACCATTAACGAAGAGCTTCTTTACATGTTCCCTGTACAAATATCGTGCCAAAGTAATTGACTCCCTCCTTGCATACGTCACGGTTTACTGCATCTTCTTGTTTTGTTGGGAAACCTTCATATATTCAACGGAGCACTTGGCCTCCACTGGTTATTTGAAGATTCCTACTGTGATTATGATTCTCTGCTTACAGAGAAATACCTAAATAGATAGGATGAGTTTTCATTTGTATCTTCTTGATGGTCCTGATTTTATACACCTTACTATATTATCTAGTGAAAAGAGTCAATAACCATCCCAAAATAGATGCGGTCCACAATACTCTTCATATAAGGTAATAGGTATGCATATCCTCATGATTCCCTGTTTTTCGCTTCAGGTGTTTGTTTTGCTAGTGATTTTTCTAAATGCAAAACTCATTGTACTGGCTAATATGTCACTAAGTCTGAATGTTCTTTCAAATAAGCATCGTGTGAATTGCCTTTTGTTTCTGCAGGATCTTGCTAACAATAAGGTTGTCAATTTCTCCCAAAATTAAACAATGTACACATGCATCACAGAAACTCTACCTACTACCTACAAGGAGAGATTTGCTAGCTTGCAGAACCGAGTGCTCATTATGGTTAGTTTTGTATATGTTGTTGCGTTTGGACTCTTGTCTTTTGCAGCTTTGTGATGCTAACTCTTTTTATTTCCCTCTAGTTTGAACAAGACACTGTGCTGATACCAAAGGAAACATCCTGGTTCAGATACTATCCAGATGGAACTTTTGAGACTGTTTGGCCTACACAGAAGGTAGTTGTTTTTTTGCCTGGACACATGATTAACATTCAATAATTTGTCATTGAATTATGTTTGTTGGTTCTTTTCCCTCAAGAACGCTTTTACATCTTGATGACAAATGAGTTTATAATTTATAAAGCACCTTAGCGGTAGTGACTTCAAAGTCAGTTATCAGCATCTTTAATCACCAATGCTCTCAAAACAGAAACTCCTTGTGGTTCAGAAAGCATGCATTCTGAGAGGTTCCATTCTTTTGGGAATATTTCCTCGACTTAAATCAATTCCATGATGCGGCTTTAGTGAAGAACGTGGCTACAGCAATGGCTTATAGTAGTTGCACCCTGTCGTATAGGGTTTGTTCCAAAGAATGGTTAGGCTGTTCAAGGATAGGCTGCTGCTCCTCTCTGTACATTAGCAAGCAATGCATGTTTTCCATGCACGAACGGGAAAGACAAGGCAAAATGATTGTTTTTGACGTGAGTGCATGATTAATTTCTATAGGTCGATATGGTGATGCATTCTTGGCCGTGTGTACCTAATTATTTGATGATGTTTCTCATTGGATTGACTTGAAAGTCTAATATTGCGCCAAAAGATGACAGTGCCATTTCTATGAAGGCTGATCAAACTTTTGAAATAATCAGAAGGGAAAGATCTTGCATCAGCCATGACTCTTGCTCACGACAGATACAGAGAATATTATGGTACTTCAAGCACTTTTACGCAAAAATATGCCATTAAAGAGCGATGCATAGAGGTCGAAGCCATGTCCCGATTCAATGGCAACTTAAAATATATGCCAATAACACACATTCTTTGGCGGTATACTAACCTTTATCCACGCCGACTTGTAGAACTTAAAAATAAATTTGGTGTGGGTTAATGCATTACAATATTGCTAACTTACTAATGTTTAACCGTACCACTTGTAAAACTTAAAAAGGCGTTTGTAACTTACCATTTCATTTGGCATTGGTATATTCTTACTGTGTCAGTAACTTACTAACCTGTTACCCTATCCATTTATAAAATTTAGAAGTTGTTAACTTACTATTTAATTTGATGTTGGAAAATTCATCACGATGTTGGTATTTTATTAACTTCTACCATGTCCATCTTTTAAAATTTTAAAAGAGTTGCAATTTGGTGTTTGTCAATTCATTACAATACAGGTAATTTACAAGCCACTAACTTGATCCGGTGTATGTAATGAACTTCTTCAGACATACGCCACCGTTGAAGAATGTTCAAGGAATTCATAGAAATTAAAGTAATTGTAATCAACAATAAGAAACAAATAAAACTCATTATATGCTACCAGAGCATTTTTATTAATTAAAATACACCAAAATCCAACATTTTCCTTGCAACCTAACGACCATCACCCAACAATACTAACTTGGCAGCTCAACCGCAATTCCTCAGCAGCTGCTAAGTGCTAACCCTCGTACCTTTATTCGGTGAACCGTCACGCAATCAACTTGTTTGCCTTTGGCACTCCAGTCATCCTGAGCGCGGCAATCCTGGAGAGCAGCAATCCCGTGGTGGACGTTGACAGGTTTCCATTGGACAGCTGACATAAAAGCGCTAGAACTCGACATCCGACAGATAGAAGAGAAAATTTCCATGGAAAAGGTCACGGGACTATAGAACCGGCCCAACTTACTAGCAGCTTACCTAGAACATCCTCCGATCAAACAGATAGTTTCGGACACGTGTTGCCCAAAAACATCGCCTCATGAAAGCAGTGTGGGGGTCAAGTAAAAGACCAATAATGTACATAATCAAGAGACATCCAGACAGGACATAAGGAAATATTCCAAGCCGGATGGTTTTGGTCAATACTGCATACGTACCACAACCAAAGGCTAACACCATCCCGATTATCGCAATGCCAAGGGAATATCCCGCCACGGGGGTGTACCTCGCCTGATGGTTATCAAACCTAAACCAAGTAAGGCACTGCAAGACTAATGCCAGGATTGAGAAACCGAACGCTGTACTGTTACTTATCACAAAGGCTTGGAAAGTTGCCTTGCCAGCAAGAATCGCTAATCCTTGGTTCGGTCCATCGTTGTTATAACCTCCGGGCATCGTGAAGGCCGCAGTGAAAGTCCCTGTGGCTATGAGCGCTGCCACTATTAATTGAAGCTGGATCACATCTTTAGTTGACATTTTTGTGAGAGCTGATCGACCCTCAACAACTTGATTGTTTAACTTCTTCTCATACTCAGTAATGGTGTTTTGACGACAGGGCACTCCATTAGATCCTTCCAACAGATATTTAACTTTTGCAGCGCTGTAGCCGACCTAAAAATGTACAAAACTATCAATTAAAGAGTGGACTTTCCCTGCAAAATATTTCAAGACGCTCACTTTATGCAGTCAAAATCCATCCATAACAAACAGAACTCCCGATAAGTCATAAAACACTATGGGGGCAGAGTGTAGGTTCTCTTTTTTACCTCAAGAACTGTTTGAAAGGGGTCAGAAAAGAAAACAAAAGGATTAGGCTAAAGAAAAGGATTAGGCTAAATATTGTTCAAAGTATTATTATTTTTTCATGTGAATGTGGCAGACTAGTTGTTTCAAAGTCAGAAGGTGCAAATAAACTGTTTGGATCGAGATACTCTAAAGCATCCAATTTTACATCTAAAGTGACCCCTGTATGGTTGACACCCTAGTACGTGGCCATTAGACGCCACATATTTATTCTCCATTTTTTTCTTTCTTTTTTTCCTACCTTTACCTTATCCCCTAACTTTGGATGATCCCAACCTAATGTTTTGCATTGTTTTCAAGATAAATAAGATGGACAATTATTTGTCAATCCTTAAAGACCTGATTGTCGCATGGATTTGAAATTTATGCTCAATGGAAGTTTTTGATTTGATCAGATAATATGATTATACAACCCACATTTGCCAACTTTATACATTATATTGTACACAAATAATATATATATACTCAACCAACAACAGAACTAGCTAATATTGAATAAAATTTTATTTGAATTCTTTGTTACCGTATAACTTCTAATAAAAAAAATTCGAACTTATATTGGTTTTAAACTATTTTAAAATATGCAGTTAACTGTTGGCTATTATTCCAATGGTTGGCTTTTTTTTTTTTTTTTTATGTAATTAGATTTTAAATAGGGCTTTCATAGCGGGAGTGAGTTACATGATTTCAGACTGTAAGTATTAACTAAATTATAAGGACTGCAATTTTAACTTTTTGCAGTAATAACTACTGGTAAGATAATTATTTTGTAAAATGAAATTTCTATATGAAGATGTAAATTAATCACTATGTTATAGTTTAGAAAAAAATTGAATACAACTTCTTTAGCTGCTGCTTTTTGTTAATCTTGCAGTGCTCATTAATATGGTTTAACCAATTTTTTCCAGTAGTCTAAAATATCTATATTTACTTTGTCACTAAATCGTTCGTGTGCACACATCCAATTTATAGATTAAATGGTTGTTCGAAAGAAAGAAGATATGTCCCTCCACATTTAGTTTATAATAAATTGAAACATTATACTCCAACCCCTATATATGAAAGAACCATAAATACTTCAAATCATGAATATCGATCTACTGACTATTGGATCAAATTACATTAAAATAGTAAGGTTGATATCTTGTTGTAGTAACATTAATGATAGATTAGGTGGATAAAAAAGCCTTTTAATTTTTGCCTATTTGATGTAATAGTTAGTGTGTCGATTAATGTCAAGTGAAGCGGGAGGCAATGAAGCTTTGTTTGTAAGTGGCTTAACCACAATGTTCAATTCTGCCCAAATTTCTTATTCATGGTTCGATGTGAAGTATGACATCACTTCACTCCGAGCCCCTTTTCAGATGTGTATCACATTTAATAAAGCTATCTATGCTACTATTTGCTCAAAAATCGGCTAAGAAAAACAAAATTGATGCAAAAAGAATCCAATTGGGTTGTTTGCTTCCACCGGCTATCACCTGAGCCACCGTTACTGAAGAAATTACTCTGCGAGTGAACAAATCGGGCTATATAGGGTTCAAACAAGTAAACATACCTCCTTATGAGCCAAAAAAATGTCAAGGGCAGTCATATGATCTTTGTTTGTGACGAAATAGTCCATCCTCCAGTCTCGTGCAAGTATGTATATGATTGAGTAGTTTTTATGAAGCGCAGCCACATGTAGAGCTGTGTTTCCATCGATGTCTTGTTCCTTGATAAGATACATCAAGTTTGACATCCGGAGTATGTACTTGACTACAAATACTCGTCCACCCATTGCAGCTGCGTGAAGAGCCGTTTGCCCTTTGGTGTTTACTATGTCCCAAGCATCAGGACATAATTTAACAATTTCGTCAATGACACGGCAATAGCCTAAAAATGCTGCAATGTGAAGAGCCGATTGTCCCTCATTGTCTAATTCATATGCCACAGAAGCATCGCCTTGCAAGAGTTGTTGAACTGCTTCGACTTTGCCTAGGGAAGCGGCATAATGAAGAGGAGTCCAACCTATTTCATCTCTTTGTCTGATCAATCCCGGTCTGTTCTCAATAATTTTCTGGCAACCTTTGCAAATACAATAGGAATATGTCATAATTTAGACTGTTTTTAGCATCTTGACATAGATTTTAAAATTGCATTGTCTCCCATGAAGTTTTCCCCTTTTTCTCCGTACTAGGAAGGAATATGTCATGGTTATTCTGAAGTTTCTCTAGCTATCTCGTGTTAACACGTGTAGAATCTGACCACCTTCAATATAGTATAATACAAAAATCTGTAAAGGTTTGCTTTTTGATAAGTGAAATTGTTAATAGTGGGTAAAGTTGATCGATGAGAAGCTTTTCTTATTTTCAGGAGGGAATCTGCTCCGTCAGGGCTAAGAATAAACTGCCAAATTTATAGAAATTTGAGTATTGAACGAGGACTTAGCACCTTGTACGTTTTCAATGATAAAATCGTTGCACTCCCATTTTTTCAAGTAGTCATGATTTGCCTTCAAGAATTGAAAATTTTTGCATGTATACCTTGATCTTTTGGAAATATATAGGGTTAATATTATGAAAAAACTGAAACTGGTCCACATGTGATATATTTACTCCGAACTAGTTTTTCGAACATTAAAAACTCCAAATTGGTACACTTGTGACTAATTTATTCTAAACTAAATTTTTGACCATAGAAAACCCACAAACTAATATATTTGCGATCATTTTATCCCCGTTACTTTCTATTAAATTGATTAATATCACCAAAAAAAACCAAACTAATATACAAGTTACAAATGGAGGGTAAAAACTCCAAACCGGTATATCCATCAAATGTCATATCATCACACTCAGTAATTTGACAATGAAATTTAACAGAAATTAACGGTTTGTAAATTTGTTATAGATGTACTAATTTAGAGTCAGAAAACTAGTTTTGGATAAATTTATCACATGTTTATAAATTTAAAGTTTTTTATAGTATTAATCCAAGTATATATTGCATGCCATGCCATTTATTGTAAACTGAAAAGCAATTAATCATAACCAGAAAACGTCAAAACAAAGAAGAATACAAGAAAAGATAATTAAAAAAAAAAAAAAGTAAAACAACCGAACTGGAGAAGAGAGAAATGGGGAGAGGTAGTAGTGTTAAGGCAGTGATGGTGGCTGCTGCTGCCGCTGCCACCGAAGGTGTCAACTGAGAGAACAAGATCTAGAAGAACACGTAAAAATAAATTAAGTGCGTGTACAAAGTACTTTAAAGACTATGATTTTCCTGAATGGATACATAATCCAAAATGTAGTTGATTCCTTTGAAAAACTCTAGTCTTTTTTCCTTAGTCCGTATACTAAGAGAAGACCAGCCAGTTTGAACTTAATTAATAGTCAATGAACATCCGACCACAAAAAATAGTCAATGAATAAAATAATAAAGTAAAATGCAACGAGAATAACAAGTTAAAATTATTCAAAATATAACCTCCATATATAATTGCTCAAGAGCCATGGCCTTGGGTGTATGGCCTTTCACCAAAATAAAAGTAGCAATGAATAATAAATATTGTTGGCGGCCATCACTGCTAACACCATCACGTCTCACCTAAATGAAGCCTTGCACGAGAGAGAGAACTTTAGTTAAAATTTGTTTCAGTGGAAGAAACCTGTGATACTTACCAGCCTGTGGGCGAGCGATGGCAGCATGCAAAGCTGTCAATCCCTTAGGGCCCTTATGAGAGGATGGCAACGAGGAAGCACTTAAAATCAGCTCCATGATATCTAAATGTCCTCTATCTGTTGCAAGATAAAGCGGGGACTCATCAGCAGCATTAGTAACATCACACAATTGAGGATCTTCTTCAATCAGCAACTTCACCACCGATTCATGGCCTCCTCTTACTGCATAGTGCAGTGCAGTATCCTTCTGCAAATTTGCCTTTCTAAGTAGTTCTTTACATGCATCAACTTGTCCGTTTTCAACAAAGCAATGTGGTTTCGCTAGATTAATAAAGACTTGAACAGATTTGCAGCTTCCCACGGTGGCAGCAATATGTAGTGGAGTATCTCCCTTGGAGTTACCCTCCCAAAGAAGGGATGGTCCCCATGGATGTTGAAAAAGATTTTCAATGAAATTTACTTGCTCATATTGAGCTGCAACGTGAAGAATGTTGTTCCCCTTTGGCGTTGTTTGGTGGAACAGATCCTCTCCATTTTCCAAAGTTGTGATCAGGGACTGAAAGTTTCCTGACTTTGCAGCCTCATACAATTTAGGAAGCATACTCGTTCTCTCTTTCATTCTCGAGATGCAGTAGTTGCAAGTGAACTTGTCAACATAAGTAATGAGTTCAAGTGGGATGAATTTTTTTTTGAGCTTTCTAGAAGAACTGGTGTAAAGAGAGGATGCTAGAGAGAAAATTTAGTTGAGCTTCCTAAGAGTACTAAAAAGGAGATATTTATATGCATATGGTGGTTCTTCAATTGTTCTTATGCAATCAAAATAAATTTATTAGGTTTAGAGAATAGTTTCCAGACAATATAACTAGTATGCGTTTTGGACTTCATATTTTACACACAAACAAATAATAAAGAAGTGGGGCAACTCTTGTTAGAAGGAAGGAGGACAAGTGCAAACCAAAAATAATGATGATAAATAAATTATATAAGCATGATATTAAGTTAACGGATTGCTTTCCACTTTTCATCAAAATCAGAACATTCTTCTTGAAGAATCGGATATGATGTAACTTGTTTATTAAAGTAATAATATTCTTGGGCTCACTTTGAGATGTAATTTCTTCTTCTTCTTTTTTGACTTGAATCGGATCTGATTTAACTTATTACTAAAGTAATGATATTCGTGGGCCCACTTTTAGTTGTAGTTTTATTTTTTATTTTTTTTACCGACAAATCATTTGTTCTTTTCGGTCTTCACGGTCCAAGTTTGTCATCAGTCATGCATTTGCATCATGGTACACGTGATGGACCCTACCCAAGCCTAATCGCACTCGAAGATTTACATACATAAATTATTATGGAGCACGAACTTAGGTAAAATTAGACCAAAAAAGAAACTTAGGTAAAAATAAGTTGATTATTAATTTGAGCTCATCCAATAATTACCTTTACTTCTATGATCCATTGGCAAAAGTTGGGGCTCATAATCATATGTATTCCATTGTAATGTTTGCATAGTATACCATAACAAATAAAAATCCAAACAAATTTATGATCACACAACAAAAGTTTAAATTTGAATAAATAAAAAAGAGAAGGTAAGACCGAATCTGTTCTGCTTTGTTAGCAAGGGCCAGTGAACCTTGTCGAGGTCTTGGTGAGGGCCAACAATCGTTGTTGGGTGTCCATGGATGAGGGCTTGCAGGCCCTCATTTGCATCACACATAATGATCATCATTGTGAAATAATATGTAGAACTGAATTCCTAAGACTATTCTTCTCATATTTTGAACTTGCACCTCTATAGAACATTAGCTTCAATTATGTACACGAATTGGCAATTAGCGTCCTAGCAGAACCATGTCGACATTATGTGTATGTAGAACTGAATTCTTTGTTAACAGCAAAACTGCATTGGCAATGAGTTATTTTTTTTTTCCTTAACTTTTTTTTTGGGGGGGTGTATGTTGGCCTAGGCCTTGCTCCCACATTGGTGCCCTGAATAATTTTTGTTATTTCATTAGAAAGTGGACTTATTTTTGTCGATAGGCTCTTTCTACTGTCTCTTACTTCGTAGAGAAATAGGAAACGGCTCATGGGAGTCTTGGACTATACCACTTCTAGAGCAGGTAAGTTGTCATACGACTATTGCTTGTTATTTTTACTGATTTGCATCTGATGAATCCGTGACAATCTCTTACGTTCCTTGCCTTCCAAACTGCCGTTGCCTGTGAGAAGGTGTTGACAGTTGCTGGTGAGATATATAGTCTTCTGGTACCTGAAGTTCACTTCTGCTGGAATAAATTCGAAATCACAGTTGAAGAACATGAGCAAACTTAGCAATGACTTCAACATAGTCGCGCTTTCTTAAGTAATGATGCGGAATGTCGATCTTGACCGCATTATAAGTAGCTAACTATGCATTCCCTCATGTTGATGGAGACATTCTGTGGATTCTGTATAGTAGTCATAGACAAGTGGGCAATTTGTTAGATATACTAAACATTAATTCAATTGGACTTGAAATTGAACATATTGAGAAGTTAGTGATATTTTATTTGATGCAAGAGAATCCGCAGTTGTCAGTTGAGTGAGCGAGCAAATTGGGTTGACGGTCAAAGAACTAGAGCCCGGACTTAAAACTGGCTTAAACTGTTAGGACAGGACGTAATTCTTCATCATCTCTAGTTTCAATGAGTTTACAACATGTTAGGAAAGAGACGATGTTGAGAATGACTGCACGCTAATTAACACCAATTTTGGTTAAAATAAAATTTATAATTTTGCGGTATTGGAGTAATGAAAAAGTTTAAGGTGACATCCTTGTGGAAAACTTGAAGTGTATCTAAAGTCTACACATATGCTTTTAAAAGCTTAGAAAATGAAAGTTATAGTAGCCATTATTTACCTAAAAACATGGACTTTAGATGCTGCAATGGTCAGCTCTTTATAATTACTCTGTGCCCTTCCGTGTTGTGCTCCAGTAATTCTTGGGTAACATAACCAACATATTAAATTAATGGAGTACATCAACAACACAGTTAGCTCAATAAGTGGCGAATGGATGAAAGATAATGTTGTAATCTATGTATTCTTACTGTTGTCTTTATCCTGTTGCAAGTTACCTAGTTTCTCGTTTTCGTGGTTAGAGTTATCTGTCTACCATCATTGCAACTTGTCTGCCTATCTCACCGAGCACCATGATTGGTCAAGGTGTTGTTCAATTTCGTGATGGAGGGCCTCTGGTGAGAAAAAGTTCTGCAATGAGTGAATTACACATTTCTGTGTCATGCCTTCTTTCTTTTCGATATTGAGGTGAAAATATGTGGTGAATCACTTTATATTGTCCAGAGATTTTATTCCCCTTTTTCCTTTCACAAGTCTTATAGTACTCTTCTTTATTATACTACTGACAAACTTTTGAGATACGCACATAAGATTCTCTTTCTTTGTCTGTTGTTTCCCTAAACATGTGGTTGAAGTATAATACTTTTGAGTGTGCTGAGAAAATGTGATTCCTCCATAGATTTTATTCCCCTTTTTCCTTTCACAAGTCTTATAGTACTCTTCTTTATTATACTACTGACAAACTTTTGTTTTCCTAAACATGTGGTTGAAGTATAATACTTTGAGTGTGCGGAGCAGCATGACACTTTGTTAAGGGGAGAATTACCAAAAAAGTCCTAAACCTACTGTAATTGTGTTAATTCAGTCCTAAATTGTTTTTGACCAATTTCCTAAACGTTTTACAATTGTACCAATTCAGTCCATCTGGCCAAAATTGGCTAGTTGAGCCTCACTTGCCACTAGCGAGGACCGTCACTAGATCTGGCGACCTCTCGCGCTTTTGGTCGTTGATGACCTGGGCCAGGGCCCTACCGCCTCCTTCAGACTCGTCTGCCGTCTGCACCCTCTCTAAGGATGCCCTCAAGATCTAGTGATGGCGGCCTCGCCTTCAATAGTGGCCGGCGGGGGCAAGCCTCGCTAGTGGCCAGCGAGGTCGGTCTCGCCGGCCAAAGGAAGAAAAGGGTGGGGAAAAAAAAATTAAAAAATTCAAAAAAAAATTCAAAAAATTCAAAAAAAATTCAAAAATTAAAAAATCGAAATAAATAAAAAAATATTTAAAAAATTGCTGCATCAGCATATGCCGGCCAACTATCCTTAGGCGGCGTCTATGTCAACATAGACTGGCCAATTTTGGCCGGATGGACTGAATTGACACAATTGTAAAATGTTTATGACTAAATTGACCAAAAAAAAAAAAAGTTTAGGACTGAATTAGCTCAATTGCAATAGATTTAGGACTTTTTTGGTAATTCTCCCCTTTGTTAAGCCATGCTACTATGGTATAAATTTCTGCAACTTCTAGTTGTAAATTTCTGTGACTTTTAGTTGAAAAAAGACATCATGAGTGCTATAATATTTGTACAACGCTATTATATTTTTGATCATTTGAATGTTATAACTTATGTATGGCACTCATTTGAGTACTATATCTATATATATTTTCAATCACTCGAATACCATATAACTTTTCAATCGATCACTTGAGTGCTATAACTTTTTAAAAACGTTCACCATAAGTGCTATATTAGATCAAATTTCTAGTACTTGAGTGAACGTTTTTTGAAAAAAATTGACACTTAAATGATCGATTAAATGTAATGAAATTCAAGTGAACGCTTTTTTAGAAATTATGGCAATTAAGTGGTAGGAGAAAAAAGTTATGGCACTTAAGTGAGCACTATATGAAAGTTGTGACATTTGTAGTATCTTTATCCTCAACTTCTAGTTTAATCGTAGAAGTGATACTTGATTGCAATCTTGGGCCTTTTAATGGCAAGTCTCTTCCTAGAACGTTGTGCCTGTGCTAGTAACGCTGTGGGCCTAGACTATGAACCTTGACTACGTTGGTATAACCCATCTGAAGCTCCTTCAATCTGTCTTCATCTTTTAAGCATGATATCGAGGAAAGAGTATCTAGAGAGAAGAGGAACAATATCTTGGCGAATGATTAAGTGGGAATAATTGACGGGAATGATTTCCATGCTATAAAAAATTAAATTCCTCATAGGGGATTGTCAGGTTTTGAGGATGATGCAATAAATCGTCTATCACAACCCTTTTGATGTTTGCAATCTCCATTTGTGTAAACAATCTCCAAACTCCAAAGGGTCTGTGGCACATTGCTACGCTAATTCCCAATCTCTAATCAATTTGCAAGATATCTTGGAGAGTTTTGGATGGAACTTAGTAGTTGTTGCAATCTAACCTCGAGTGAACTACTTAGGGTTTGGCTAGTGGATTACTAAGCCTAAACTTAGTTCGTGCTCTCCCAAACTCATACAAATTCACAATTTAGGTTCAAGTTCTTAACATGTAAGTAATTTTCAATTAGGAGTCACCACTAATCTATTTTTGATAGGTTAATTAGAAACCTAAGTAAAGTAATGGAAGATTTACTTTACTCATACAAACCAGAGATTATAAGTTCGGGGACTTGATTACACTAGATTTCTCTAACGCCCTTTCGGTACCTTTCTCTTTTATTTCGAAAAAATATTTTACTAGCAGTTTGAATTGATTTTAATTTACTTCCTTAACATGTGAGGTAATCATGCAGATGTGCAAATCACCAATTTAACACAAAAAAAAAAGTAATAAATAAATTATGAGACTTACCTCATAACAACGAAAGTATATGTAAAAATATATCAGAATTCACATCAACTGTTCTAAATATTATTTCTAATTAACACGCAATCACTCAATCTTCTTCAAGATTTTATCTTATTTTAATGAAGCCTAGAAACTAGGTGCAATGACGTACAAATTTTTTTATAACTAAAATGACATGCGACATGCAACTTAACGTGTGAACTATATGTCAAGCGACATTTATTAAATGACCTAATCTAATAATAGGAAAAGATTAATGCAACTATTCTAACACATCATGCACTACCCTAAACATGCAATTTATTAAATGCCATGCAATGAATGAACTAATCTTACGTGACACGCGCATTTTTTGTGTTTTCTTTTTTTAATAAAAATTCGAAATTAAATATGCCTAATATTTAAACATGCAAACTATCCTGGAAACGAATATCCAATTTATTCTAAAAAATATTTTTGGTATTTTACTAAATTCGGAATTATAAAATAGCCAAATTAAAACATGCAATCTATCCTTGAAAAAACTACTTTAATTGTATCTAATCTCTTTTGATTTTTTTATAAATAAAATCAAACAAAAAAAGAAAAAGGAATAAAGTCCACAACAAACACATCATCAAATCACGCGAGATATTATCAATATCCATCTAATTCAGTAAATTGACGAATCGTATCTCACACATGAAATTGGATTAGCCAATTTTTATAAAATCGCGAATTATATCTCGGACATGAGATCGGATTGACGATTTTCCATGCGATTGCGAGTCGTATTTCAAGCATGAAATCGGACTATCAATCGTGTACACATTGTGAAATTAGGGAATGCGGCAAGGGAAGGGGTAGCAAATGCGGCACAAGGCAATGCGGCAAGGGAAGTCTTGCGATTTGGCCGAGAGAGGACTCTCTTTCTCTCCATGCCCTCGCTCATGATTTTCCTGTCGTGGCCGGGTATTCAATGTGTAGCCCTGCCAAGAAGAGAGACTCCCTTTTTATATGCAAAATAAAGAGGCCCACGAAGGAAAGAAAATTTTCTTTCCTCTCTCCAATATTGCACGAGCAAGCTACATCTCCTTTCCTATATTTTGTTTCCCTCGTAAACCAATTGCATGCGGATTTCTTATTTAATTGTGGCCGTTGGTTTCTGTCATTGTCCACTTTCTCTTCTACTCACGCATTTCTTTCCATGTGCTGATACTTTTTGAGTATCACCAAATATATTCCTCTCACGTGCAATATTCCCTCTTATTATTTCAATATTTCTCTCAGTGTGTATATTGCATGAATATATGAAAAATTTACCGAATATATCAAATTGTCATTCCTCATAAGTCAATTTTCCATCATCAAAGAATAGCAGGCTTGGGTCAATTTTCTCTTGCCATAGGCTTAATCCAACTCGTCTAATTAAAGTTTACAACCATCAAGTCAAACACATCTATCATTAGTCCAATGCAAAAAAAAAAAAAAAAAAATGCTCTTAAAACTATATGTTATGAAATTTAATTATAATATTTTTGTTTGGGGTTTAAAATTAATCCCTAATTTTTGTATGAAATAAATAATGACTAGGTCGCCAAAATTTAGATGTCAACAGTAGTTATGTCATTTTTCCTTCTTTAGTAGTCAGAAATCTCAATTGTTCATACTAAATATTTCTCTACACTGTGGACATGAAATAACATTATGTCACAAATTAAATCATCTGCAAAGCTTGCTAAGTTCTTTCTTGCTACAACCGTACCTGATATAATTGATAGATCTATTGACCTACCTTCTTGATGTTGTGGTCCTTTTGTTGTTGTTGGCAAAGGAATAAAGTATTCCACTACTTAACCAGCAAAGAGAGCCACATTACTTTATACTCTTTTACCTAAATTGAAACTCACAATTCGTTTGATGAAAGAAGCGCAGATGGTAAAAGAGAAAGGGTGTTGTGATAGGACAGTATCATATAATGTCACATTTAGAAATTCTTATGGAAAGTGAAAAATTAGTGGACCCACAGAAAAAAAAAAAAAAAAAACCAGTCTCTTCTTTCTTGAATGATGACACTTCAGTTCCAAGTAAAGGCCGTAAAGAAGGAAAAGAAAACAATACTGAAAGAACAGAATAAAGTTATGTATGCTTTCCATTTGTGTGTGTGTGTGTTTTTTTTTTTAAATAAATGGACAATAGGGGAGGTTTGTTTCCATGCTTCTTTTACTTGCCATAGACACCAACTACCTGTTTGAAAAGATTCAAACTATTGTGTCATTCATCAATTCATTAGGAATCTAAAATACTTCTCCAAAGTACTTTAGTTAACTGTTTTAACTGACCGTGCTTGTTTCTTTGTTCATGGAATAGGTGAAGAACTTCAAATCATTAGCAGATATTCAAGCTGAAAACCTTTTAAATCTTGATGACATATGAGTTTAAAGTTTTAGAGCACCTTAACAATAGTACCTTGGAATACAATTTTCAGTGTCTTCAGCCATCAATGCCTGCAAATGCAAGGAGACAATATCATATTATATAAACTTCGATATGGCTTGCCAATAAAATTAAGTTAGCAATTAAATATCTAAAAGAAATTGATTTAGAGATTGATTGCCCCAAATTAAGGAAGTGGGGCAAAATTCAATGTGTTCTTAAAAAACCCTAGCCCTTATTCGTCAAATTGGGGCAAAATCATCTTATAAAACTCTCCTTATCAAATCTTGCTCTAAGAAGAGCAAAGTTGGCAAACGTTCAAAACTTGTCCACGATACGATTTCACTACAAGGCCTTACTTTCAATCCTCCACTCATGGCCTCATCTTCACTGCAAGTCCTCCTCTTCCTTCTCCAAGCAGAACAACCGGTCCCTTCTTCACCCATTCTCCAAGTTCGTCGTCCCGAGCTGTAGCGAAGTAGAATCGAAGCATCAGACAAACAAGAGGTGAGAAAGAGGGCTCTGTTATCTATCGAGCAAACAGGGCTCTATTTCGTCATTGCGTTTGCTCTGTTGTCTCCTCACCGTATGAGTGCACAAACGCAAGAACGTTGAGATTATTTCTTAGTGTTATTATTTTTCGTTTGCCCTTTTGCTCCAATTTCTTTTACTTCTTCAGCTCCACCCCTGTTTTTACGTAAACCCAAACTCTTCTTCCAGTTTTCTGTCCTGAATTCGTGATCTTCCGCTTCGTTTATTTGGTTACTGCAGTAAAATCATTTTGAATCAGTTGTTGGTTAAACGCCACCAAGATAACGGAGATTTTTTTTTTTTTTTTTTTTGGAGGGGGTGGGTTTGGAGAGAGAAGCCCTGTTGTATTGTTCACGTTGCCATGTTAGACGAAAAAAGTTCTGCATTGGACTTCTTTTTTATAAGAAAAGCCACGTATTAATAAAAATTTCATATAAAAAACATAGAATAAGGAATTTACAACTAGAAGCACTTGAGTAATCGTTTTTCCACCAATATAACACTTGAGTAATTACTCAAGAAATTTTGGCACTAAAAAGATATGACGTTTAGTGTTATTTTCCTACCAATGCTCTTTGAAATAGAGATTGATAAGGATAGGTAAAGTATTTAAGTTAGATCATGGTAGAATGTCCTAATGGTTTAGAAATCAAGCATTTTGAATGATTCCATTCTTTTGAGAATTATTTTCTGCACTCAAACCAATTCCAAAATTAAGAATTTGCTTGAGAAGTTGCACGCGCATAGATAAATGAGAAACTAGGGGATTGGAATATTTTTAACATTGACATTGACTTGGACTTAACTGTTCTATTTTTTTTTTTTTTTTGGGTCTATGTCATTAAAGATTCGAAACCTGTATTCACATAATAAATTTATCCAAACTAGTTTTCGTATCACATAAAAACCTTCAACACATTTTTTCCTAAACTAATTTTTGTCCTATGAAAAATCCCAAAATTGATAACTGACCAAAGATTACCCTCACCGTTTGATCCTAAACTATTAATGGATGATATATTTGAGTTAGGATTCCGGCTTGGGGCAAATATGTTATGAGGAACTAGCTCAAGATTGTTTGCAAGATAAAAATAGAATTTAGGATAAATATATTATGAAGTATCGATTTGAGATTTTGATGGTAATTAATCTATTTTTGTTGCATCTTGTATGGCCAACAAGATAGAACATATAAGTATTTGAAACATGTTCTAAGCCTTATATATGAAATTTAACCATGTTGAATTTAAGGTTGAGGATTATGAAATCAAGAGTGCCGAGCTTCCTCCTCTACAATCTTATGGTGCAGGAGTTGTAAATCCATGACATGGTCCGCAATTACATTGTGTAGTGATTTATGATTGTCATTTGATCATGGAGCACCCAAGTTTGTAAAGTTAGTGATCTAATGAAAATTGCATTTACACGAGAAAAATGGATGTAACATAACTGATGAAAGAGCACATAATGATATGGTGTCGTCATTGTGGTGTAATATTGTCGTACAATGCTTTTGCGACTTACTCGATGCTACCATTTGCATCCTTTTTAACCTTTGATCCATTGGGAAAAATAATATGAATGAATTAACAAATCCATTTCCTGCAAACCAAGCTTTACATCGAGGATAGGATTAAATTGAAGAACTCGGGTGAAGCTAGGAAAGTCAAATTCATCGTCTCTGTGTTGACACCTCATTTGAGTCGATAGTTCAAGTATTTATTCTTGTAAAAGTACCCCACAAAAAAAAAAAAAAAAAAAAAAAAAACAAGGGAATAGCAAAAAGAACTAAAACGATAAATAGGCAAACAAATAATAATCAAATCAACAAATAAAAAAGGGATCTAATATGGTCTTGCTCTATTTTCTATAGCCCCGATCAGCTGGCACGGCCCATGTCCAAATTCGTTGATCACAAGAGAAAAAAGAATAGAAGAAAAAAATTGCCCTGGAAGAGAAGCTCCGTTCCAGAAGCTTCTGGATTCTTCTGGTCGGTGCTCGCCTCCTCCCGCCGTCGTCGATCCTCAGTCTCGGGAAGACACTGATCGGAGAGAAAACCAATTTTTGAGGCACGCACGCTCACCTGAGAGAAAAACACCCGGGCAAGGACGATCGAGCAAAGGGGGAAAAGCTTGCACCCCCGTCAGCACGCGTCTTTGGAGTTTCTTTTTCTTCGGTCATCCTCATCCACCGGTGATCATCACGGTTTACCATCGCCTGGCCCGCCATCAACTCACGTACGTACTGTAAGAGAACTAGAACAGAAGGCAACGGTTCAAATCACTCTAGAGGTTTTGGAAGCGCCCAGAAGACACTCTCTTTCAGTGATTTCTTCTGAATCCTTTCCTGCCTCTTCGTTGTCGATCGTGTTTTTGGCCGTGAAGACTTGAAGCAATTCGCATTTTTCTGAAAACTTCATTACCGGCGCTCATCCTCAGCAGCGACGTTTTCCGGATCCTCCTCGACTGAATAACCCAAATGACGTTTAAGGCCCAGACCCCTAAAGTATAAGTTTGACCCATATGCGAACGGGGCCCATCCCGCGTCCCCCTCAGCGAGGGCTGGACGAGGCTGCCCCTCGCCAAATCCGACTAGGGGCCTTGCCAGCAACCAACGAGGGAAAAGAGAAAAAAAAATAATACAAAATTCGAATATAAATTAAATTTTTTTAATAATATCCACATCAGTCCAGTCGTATCACGTAGACTATTGATGTTCACGCCGTAATTTCCAACTAAAATTGATCCGATTGACTCAATTGGTATAAAAGTGAAAATGTTTTATTTTAAATTGATCCATTGATATGTTTAAGACTAAATTAATATCAATGTTATGACTTTTTTTGGTACTTTTCTTGTTCGCAGTTTGTACCAATGAATGGTTAGGCTGTTCAAGGGCCACTGCTCCTCTCTTTCCATTAACAAGTGATGCATATATTCCACACACGAACACGAAAGACAAAGTGAAATAATTGTTTTCAGCATGAGTGGGCGATTGAATTTTTATAGGTTGATATAGTGATGCATTTTTGGGCTCGTGTACCTAATTATTTGATGAGGTTATTTGCTGGATTGACTTTGAAAGTTTTGAGATTACACAGAAAAATGATACTTGCACTTCCATGAAGGCTTATCAAGCTTTTGAAATAATAGGATAGGAAGAATCTTCCACCACTCGTGACTCTTGCTCTTAACAGATGCTGATAATGTTATGGCACTTTCTATGCCGAGAAAGAGAGATGCATAGAAGTAAGAAGGCAAAGTCCCAATTCAACGGCAACTTCAACTATACGCTACCAGACAACTAAACATCACATTCTTTCACAAAACTCCAGGGGCGTACAAACCTTCATCTTGAGCATGCTATCTAGCAGGTGATCAATCGTGATTGGCGTTGACAGTTTTTAAATTGGACAGATGACATAAAAGTGCTCGAAATCGACGGCTAAGAAAGCGAAAAAGAAAATTTCCTGTGCCCAAGGTACGGGAATGTAGAACGGGCCCATATCTTTAGCTTGCGTAGCGACCAATGAATGGTCCTCGTAATGAAAAAATCAACTTGCATCGGAAGCCCAACCATAAGCCTTTGGATGTATCTTCTGGGAGACCTACGTAGCACCGACGAATGAGCCCCGTGGTCCGGGTAATCATAAAATAATAAAAGAGTGAAGAGAAGCTTCCTCGCAAGAGAAAAAACGGACGTTTCGCGGGTACTGCCGGTGGGTCTATGCAGTACACTATATATCCCGAAAACATAGGATAGCATCATCCCGATTGTTGCGACTTGAATGAAACATCCCACAGTCTGTATCGGCTCTTGACGCTGCCTGAACATAGTTCCTTCACAATGCAAGAATATTGCCATGATGGAGAAGAGGAACGCCCAAGTGTTACAATATACAAAGGCTTTGAAACTTGCCCTCTCACCGAGAATCGCCATTCCTCGATCTGGTCCATCGTTGTTATAACCTCCGGGCACTGTGAAGGCCGCAGTGAAGGTTACTGTGGCTATGTGCCCTGCCACTAGTAGTTGCATATCCATAATGCCTCTTTTTGACAAACCAAAATTATCTCGGTTGGCAATATTACTTCCTGTGTCTATAGACACAGATGGTTGACCATGAACAAATTGTTCATCTAACCTCTTCTTACCATGTTCAGTAAACCAAACTTGAAAACTCGGGATTCCATAAGATCCTTTCAACATTTGACGAGCCATTTTAGCAGAAATGATCGCCTAAAAATGTACAGAATGAATGAATTAGTGAGTGAAAGTTTCCCGATGAAATACTTCCAGACTCTCACTTTACACACTCAAAATCCATCTATAACAAACAGAATTTCCAACGAGTCCAAAAACGTTACGAGGAATTCATTCAAATCATCTCTTTTAGAACAAATTAAATGGTAGATAACACCTATAAATAGAGTTTCTTGGAGTAAACAATTACAGTTTCGAGTATACTATTTCAGTCGTGATTTATTCTCCATTTGTCTTTTCGTTTTCCTTTCCTTTTCTTTCTTTTTCTGCTTTACGTTATCATCTAATTTTAAAGGATTCCAACCCTGAATGTTTTGCATTGTTTTTGACATAACTAAGACAGACAATTGCTTGAGAACTAATTGAAGACCAGTTTGTTGCGCGGATTTGAAACTTATTGAAATATTTTGTTCTGCTGATGATATAATATGATCAAACATAATATTTACAAACGTATATGTGCTTATCAACCAAACAATCAAATTAACTAATAATGAAATCTATAAATAAAATTTTGAATACTACTTTTTAGCTACAAATTTGTGATTTTTGCAATACCCACATATATGGCTCAGAAGAAGAAGAAGATATGACCATACACATTTATTTAATAATAAACAAAAACATTATGTACCAACTCATATATTGAAATAACCATAAAGACTTCAAATAATGATTTTACCTTTATTGGCTATTATATCAAATAATATCTTAATCACTAAGCTATGTGAATTGATGTTGATATTTTGTTGTAGGAATAGAGGAAGCCTTTGTATTTTTTTTTTTTTTTTTTTGTCTAGATAGTAATAGTTAATTTGCTAACTAATATTAAGTGAAGTGGGAAGGAACGAAGTTTTGACAAATGTGGCTCAACCACAATGTTTAATTCTGCCTAATTTTCTTATTTATTTATTTATTTATTATAAGATATGAAGTGTGAAATCACTTCATTCCGAGCCCCTTGAGCCCTTATTTCATATGTGTGTCACACTCAATAAAGAAATCTATGCTACTATTTGCTACGGAAATTGAAAATATAGTCAATATGCTTAAACGCTTGAATAAGTAAAAAAAAAAAAAAAAAAAAAAAAGGTTGACGCAAAGACTTCAATTGGGTAGTTTGTTTGCACCTGAAAGAGCATTACTTGGGCCATAGTTTCTAAACGATACTGAAGAAATTACTCTACGAGTGAACAAATCTGGCTCTACAGTGTTCAAGCAAACATACCTCTTTATGGGCAAAACAAATGTCACGAGCAGTGAAATGATCCTTATTTTTGGTCAAACGGTCCACCCTCTCATCTTCTCCAAGTATGAATATGATGCCGTATTCTTTATGAAGTGCAGCAAAATGCAAAGCCGTGTTTCCATCGTTGTCTTGTTCGTTGATAAGATTCTCTAGGTTTGGCATCCCTAGTATGTACTCGACTACATTGTTTTGTCCACCGATAATAGCTGCATGAAGAGCCGATTGCCCTTTGGTGTTTATCATGTCACAAGCATTAGGACAAGATCTAACAAGCTCATCAATGACATTGATACAGCCATGAAATGCTGCAAGGTGAAGAGCTGATTCCCCTGCTTTGTCTAATTCATATGCCACGGAAGTATCGTGTTGCAAGAGTAGTCGAACTGCTTCGACTTTGCCCAAGTAAGCAACGTAATGAAGAGGCGTCCATCCCAAATCATCTTTTTCTTTGATCGCTTCTGGTCTCTTCTCCATGATTTTCTCCCAACCTTTGCAAATAAAATGGGAAAATTTCATTATTTGGTCTGTTTATAGCATCTTGACATACATATTAAAGTTGCCCTTCATCCCATTAAGTTTTCCCCATTTTGTCTGTACTAGGAAGGACTATGACATGGTAACTGTGAAGGTTTTATAGCGATCTTGTGTAAATGTGTAGAACCTAATTGCCTTCAATTTAGCATAATGCAGAAATTTATAAAGTTTATAAATTGATAAGTGAAATAGTTAGAAATTTGCGGAGTTATTTGAGAAGAAGCTTCTCATATTTTCGGCAAGGCATCTAGGCTAGAATAAAAGACCAAGCCTTTTTACTCTGGTGCCAATAATTTTATTGAAAATATTGTGCCCAACTCAATTTTATAAGAGAATTTAAATATTGAAAGAGGACTAGCACCTTCGATATTTTCAAAAGTAAAATCATTTCATCCCTTTCCTTTCAAGTCGTCATAATTTGACCTCGAGGGTTAAGAAATTGAGCATGTATAACCTGATCTTTTGGAAATGTATTGCAATGTGCCCACTCATCATTTCTGTTGGGAATAACGAATCCCCGAAAACCGGATTCGACACCGAATCGATCCCCTAAATCAATACGGAAGACGAAGCCCGGGAAAACACGCATCACCGATTGTAAAGCACACCACGGATTCGAGCATACCTTGTTAGCCACAGATTAAACACTGACGCCGACAAGAGGAAGAAAATTTGGCCCCGTTCGATCCGATGAATTCTTGAAGGGAAGAAAAGCGCGCTGTATGCTTACTGTTTTTCCTTTTGGGAGAAAGAGAGCGTTAGAAGAGAAAAGACGTACGTTGAATTGCAAAACGTTGTCTTCTCTCTCTCTCTCTCCTCCCTTTTATACATTCCCCCTCCACGGGCCCTATTCCCGTGGGCCGAGCCTTTTGGGCCCAGCATGGGCGGACGGGCCTTAAGCCCATCCCCAATTAAAACCATCATCTCCCACTCGCACATGGTGGGCCAAACAGGATTCTCTTTACCTCTCTTCAACATTCATACTGGTGAATAATCCGTGCGACCAGCATACTTTGAGAGCTCGTTGCTATACATCTGTTAGGAATATATAGCAATTCATAATGGGCGTCACACTCCGAGTAAATTTAGTATGCAGTACCCTAGATCGATCGATCACATTTATATCTCCCTTGATCTCTTTTAAACAATGATATATATATTGTATTTACAATTATAATTATCAAAAAGATAGTCATAATTGGTCGACCAGTGAATACAAAACCACAATGTGATTTTCCAAAATCGATCTTCCTCTTTCCTTCAAACTCTCAATTTCAGTCCAGCTTGCTTTTCTAGAAATGCCCCATTAGATCGAATCATCTCATGACCATTGGCAACACCCTAAGATAGCAAACACTAAATAGAAATCTTGAGAATAAGTAAGAGTCTTGAGGGGACTAAAAATTAAGGAACTCTTTTCCTCAAGAGTCTCATACGTCATAAAAGTTGAGATCAAACTTTTTGCCACTCTTATTGGTCATCTCATGCATACGTAGTATGAAATACGTATTACGGTATTAACTCCTTTCCCATGGAGCGTATGTCTACACTTTTCAATACCGTACAGATGATAGTTCAGACATACCTAATGTCTAACTTGAGTTCACGTATCTACTCAATCACAAAATTCATCAGAACTCACATCTGGCATCATAGACAGATAAAGTAAAATATGTGGGTTATTTTACTTTCGGACATAGTAAGTATTATATCCTCATCTTAACACCTAGTTAAGGCGACATACGTGTTTTAAGCTTGAGCCCTCGATTATCACCTAGATAATAAGCTTAAAAACAGTATCATCTTTATTTATCACACAGTAAATAGAGGCGATTACCCGTGTGAGTGGGCTATTCTTATATCTGTCCGACATACTTCTCAACTTAAAGTAATGCACTAAGCTTTAAGATGCATAAAGATCAAACAAAGATTCATAGGCATTAATGATGAAAACACAAATTCATCAAATGTGAACACTTAGGGAAAATACAATATTCAGTACATCAGTCTCTACGCAATCCTAGAGATTTCATATAGACACAAAACACATCTCTAGGTATTGGCTTTGTCATAGGATCTGCTACCATTCTATGCGTAGTATGTACTCTAAGTTCACATCTTTTCGTGTAATCATATCCTTGACAAAATTATACTTGGTATCTATAGGTTTGGTCTTGCCATGATATTTTGGATCTTTGGTGTACCCTTTTGCTGCTTAGCTATCACAGTTAACCAACAATGAATCTGCAGCACTTCCAATAACACCTAAATGATCCAAAAAAAATCTCTTAAGACAAACACCTTCTTATACTGCTGCTGACAATGCCACGAACTCAGTTTCCATCGTGGACAAGGCTATATACTTTTGTTTCTTACTGCTCCAACATATGGTGCCATTATTCGATAAGAAAACAAACCCAGAAATAGATTTTCTTTCATCTAAATATCCTTCCCAATTAGTATCAAAATAGCATTTGAGTTGCAGATCCTTTCCCTAATAACTCATCGTATTATCAGCAGTCCCCTTTAGATACCTTAGTATTCTTTTAACGGCTTTCCAATGTGCTTGACCTGGATTGGATTGGTATCTACTCACCATTCCAACTACAAAACATATGTCAGGTCTTGTATACATCATAGCGTACATCAAGCTTCCAACAACACTAGCATAAGGAACATGTATCATTTATTCCTTCTCTTGTGGAGTCCTTGGACACAGTCTATGGCTCAACCCTTCACCTTTTGCAATAGGAGTATCTATGGGTTTACAATCTTGAAATCTCAACTCCAAGAATGTATGCAACATTACCCATGTCCTTCATCTCAAAGTTAGAAGACAACCATCTCTTGACAGTATTAACCAACTCCATATTGCTTCCGGCAATCAGTATATCATCAACATATAATGATATGATCACAAATTGATCATTGGATCTTTTGATATATACATAATGATCCTCATCAATCATTTTAAAATTATATGCCACTATGGCATTATGAAAACGTATATACCATTGTCTTGATGACTGCTTAAGACCATATATCGACCTCAAAAGTCGACATACTTTTTCTTCTTGGCCTTTCACTATGAAACTAGCAGGTTGTTCCATATATATTTCTTCCTCTAATTCTCCATTGAGGAAAGCAATCTTTACATCCATATGATGTAACTCAAGATCCAGATTAGATACTATTGCCAGAATAATGCGAATCGAGGTAAATCTCACTACAGGAGAAAATGTATCTTCATAATCAATTCCTTCCTGTTGATTATACCCCTTCGCCACAAGGCGGGCCTTATGCCTTTCTATCGAGCCATCAGCCTTTCGTTTTATTTTGAGAACCCACTTGTTCCCAATAGCTCTGCGTCTTTTTGGAAGATCAACCAGCTCCCAGACTTGGTTTGATTTCATTGACTCCATTTCCTCTTCCATTGCATGAATCCATTTTTCCTTATTAGGGCAATTCAGAGCCTCATTGATATTTCTTGGCTCATCCTCATCTTGTGGAGCAATCATAAAAGTTTCCCCTTCAATGTCAAAACATCGACGGGGAATACTTTGGCGACTTGTTCGCCGTATAGGAGATTGTACACTTTGCACATCATTCTCCATCATGCTCCCACTTGGATTAAATAATGATGACGTCATCTCATCATGTGGTTGTAATTGATCACTTCTCATATTACTCCCACTTGGACGAACTTCACTAATATCATTATTGATCTAAGGTCTCAAATAAGGAGTGATCTTCCCCTATTTCGCCCTTCTTAGGAAAATCATCCTCTAAGAATGTGACATCTCGTGATTCAAATTCAGTTATACTCTCACTTTCCTGCTCACCAATGAACACATATCCTTTTGAGTGTTCCGAGTATCTTATGAAAATACTCTTCTTCCCTCTTGGATCCAATTTCCCAAACTTGTGAGAGGACTCATGTGTATAGGCAGCACAACCCCATGGCTTAAGAAAACTCAAGTCCGGTTTTCTACCTGTCCATAACTCATATGGAGTGGAAATAACTAATTTGGAAGGCACCCGGTTAAGTATATACGCAACAGTTAACAATGCATCACTCAAAAAGGTGATAGGCAAGTTAGCATGCGCCATCATGGACCTAACCATTTCCAGTAGGGTTCTATTTCTTCTTTCCGCAACACCATTTTGTTGAGGAGTATACGGAATAGACAACTGTCTTTCTATTCCTTTTTCATCACATACTTTTCTGAACTCATCAGATAAATATTCTCGACCTCGATTGGATCTCAATGCTTTTATTTTCTTGTCTAATTGATTCTCTACTAGGTTCGTAAACCTTTTGAAACAACTTATTGCTTCAGATTTATGAGAAATCAAATAGACATATCCGAATCGAGTATAATCATCAATAAATGTGATGAAATAAACAGCCCCATGCCTTCCTTTCACATTCATTGGACCACAGACATTAGAATAGATTAAATGCAGAGGAAATTCAGTTCTTTTTCCTTTTCCAAATGGTTTCCTTGTCGTTTTCCCTTTTAGGCAATGCTTACATATGAACAAATCGACTTTTTCAATATTGCCCAACAAGCCCTCTTTGGCTAGTTTATTCATACGCTGTTGGCCATTGTGACCAAGTCTAGCATGCCACACATTCACATCATTATCATATTTATTAGGAGACGTGAGAAGGGAATAACAAATATTAGCATTAACATAATTAATATCTAATACAATAAAACCATCCAGAAAATAACCACAACCATAGTAATTTGTATCCAAAAACAAATTCACACATCTACTATAGAAGTTCATATTAAAACCTAATTTAACCAACACTAATATAGACACTAAATTTCAATGAATGTTCGGAGCATACAACATATCATGAAGAAACAAAGTGTGTCCACCACGCATATTCAGTTGGCATATGCCAATTCCTTTCACTTCAGCTTTGGAGTTGTTTCCCACATAGATCCACTTAGTTCTAGTTGGTACTCGTCGGAAATCCACGAAGGATCCTCTATCCTTCGCTACATGGTCTGTCGCTCCTAAATCCACAGTCCACAAAGGATTAGACTCAGTTAAGAATACAGAACTCGACACAAAAGCAAAGTTCTGAAAAGTACAAGGGGTGCATACCTTCTTTGGCTCACGACAGTCGCGAGCATAGTGACCCTTCTTATCACAGTTGTAGCATTTCACCCTTGCAAGCTTTTTCATGCGATGACGCTTCCCTCTTCCATGTTGGTTAAATTTGGGTTTCTTCCCTGAAGGACTTGCTTCTTCCTTACCTTTCCCCTTATCAAACCAGTTAGGGCGCTTGCGTTTGGAGCTCGAAGCTCCATGTGAGCTAGAACTAGCATGATAGAGTTCAGCATCCGGCTTAGCCGCCAACATGCGGTCCTCTTCCAGCTCAAGATGACGCATTGCATTCTCAAAGGTTTTGATATTTTCATTATGAGTCAGGTGCACCTTCATATGCTCCCAACTCTGAGGTAAGGAACGAATCACTGCTTGCACTTGCTGCTCATCTGTGAGGACATGGCCAGCATCTCTCAGCTCAGTTATCATGTTTGACATCTTTCTAAGATGTTACTCCATGGTCTGACCATGAGGCTTCTTATAGGAGTGAAACCTGATAGTGAGCTGTCTTAGTCTAGTCACCGAAGTATGACCAAATCTCGCTGCCAATGCCTCCCACATTTCCTTGGCATTGTCAAAATGCCGAAACTCTCGCATGACGTCATTTTCCATGCTGCTCAGCAACGTGATGCGAGCTAGAGAGTTCATTCTTTTCCACGCAGAAAAAGCTTATTTGTCTCTTTTGTGCTGTGCAATGGTTCCCTCTTCAGGTTCTACCATGGTCATGACAAGAGCCTCAAGTGCTTCTTGCTCTTCCAGCACATACTAGATTTTCATTTGCCAAATTTCATAGTTGTCTCCATTGAGCTTTTCACCTTTGTTCAGCTCGGTAACTATGCTCTTCGTGGCTGAAGCCATTGATCTGAACAAATCAGACAAATATGCACGAATTATTAATGCCTATCATTTATGCATCCCTTTTTACATAGACCCATCATATTAATGAATAATTTCAAGTAAGGCTTCGAATCAAAAGGTCACTACGTTTCCAATCATCCTCCAAAAAACCTAACTTAAAACTATCATTAATATGATTGTCATATGCAAAATCAATTCTATGAAGCTACAAAAACTTCTAAAACTACCCACAGCTAATTACCCACCGCAACCAGCAATAACAGAAAGCAACAGATAATTGATATACAATTAAAAAATAATAATGCTTTCAATTAACACAATTAGGTAGTAATCATTACATAATATGTCCACAAATCACACCTAACATATATCAGTCAATACAACTAACACCAAGTCAGCACACGAACTGGGAAAGATCCTCTTTTGTTCAATTTCTTGATCTTTTTCCTTGAAACAATACAGTAATATTCATTTACAAAATCCATCACAATTTTCTTATAGGAAGCAGCTCCATTGACATCCCATATGCGATTCAACACATCTTGCCATTCAGGTGGAAGAGTGTTTATGAAAAATCGCACCATCTCTGACTGTGACATAGGACGACCATTCCATATGACCTGTTGAATTTTCCCGTTGACTTCAACGACGTGATCAATTAAGTCACCTCTCTCCCATCGATGATCAGTCAGCTCAGCTATCAACTTAGACAGCTTATCCTTTTGTTCATCGGTAACTGCGCGAATAGGTGTGCGCAACCTTAGGGGAGGCATAATTCCTGCAACAAATGTAGAACAAATAATGGATCACATTATAATCCACATAGACTTAATTAAAAAAGAAACAAATTATTTTCCTCCCCTTTTTTTTTTTGGTCAACGGTCAACGGTCAACGGTCGTCGGACGTCAGACTGGTCGGACCGGTCGGGCCGGCTCGGGCGAACCGACGCACGTGCCGCGCGCATGCAGGGGATGACGTCACGCAGATGTCATCCGGCACGTGCCTGCGTCAGCGAGTCGGGTTAGGTCGCCGGCCGGTGACCGCCCGGCGAAACGTCGTCAGTGATGACGTCATCGGTGACGTTATCCGAGCGGTTACCGACCGTTGGATGACATCACAATGACGTCATCGCGTGACGTCAGCACGCGTCGGTCCGCGGACCGGCGCGTGCCGGTTCGCCCGCCGGCGGCGTGCACGCGCCGGTTCGCCGCGTGTGCCGCATGCGCTTGGCGATCTAGCGCCTCCGGGCGTGTCGCGCCCACGGGCACCGCCTTCCGACCGCGCGTGTGGGCGCGTGCGGCATCGCCCGGCGGCACTCGACGTCTTGCTAGACTCGTCTCGTCGTCGCCTTTCTTCCTATGCCATCACAATTTGATTTTGACTTACAAAAACTCGGAAAAATGGCCGATAAACGCTCGGGTGTCGGGATTTTTGCCCCGATCCGTACGGCCAAAGTTCTTTCGCGAAAAAAATCAATCAAAAACATCAAATTGATCGGGAAAAACGTGAACTAGAGCTCTGATACCAATGTTGGGAATAACGGATCCCCGAAAATCGAATTCGACACCGAATCGAACCCCTAAATCAATGCGGAAGACGAAGCCCGGGAAAACACGCATCACCGATCGTAAAGCACACCACGGATTCAAGTGTACCTTGTTAGCCACAGATTAAACACTGACGCCGACAAGAGGAAGAAAATCTGGCCCCGTTCGATCCGATGAAGTCTTGAAGGGAAGAAAAGCGCGCCGTATGCTTACTGTTTTTCCTTTTGGGAGAAAGAGAGCGTTAGAAGAGAAAAGACGTACGTTGAATTGCAAAACGTTGTCTTCTCTCTCTCTCTCCTCCCTTTTATACATTCCCCCTCCACGGGCCCTATTCCCGTGGGCCGGGCCTTTTGGGCCCAACATAGGCGGACGGGCCTTAAGCCCATCCCCAATTAAAACCATCAATTTCCAAACTTAAAAAAATAAAAATAAAAATAAAAAAGCTGTATAATTCAGAAAAATGTAACAGAACTAGATCTAGAAAGACGTGTAGAAAGAAATCAGCGGGTGAGAAAGACTATTAACAACACTATTATCAAAATAGTGATTATTCAGCATGGATGCATAATTTCAAATTGATACTATTTTTTTGGTCCGCACTCTAAGAGAAGACGAATCGGTTTAAACTTATTTAATAGTCAATGAATAAAACAATAAAAAAGAATGCAATGAGATTACAACTCCAATATTTTCAAAACATAAACCTCGCATATAACCTAATCAAGAGGCATGTCTTTGGGAAAAAAGTGTATGACCTTTCACCAAAACCAATGGAATAGTAAATAAATACGTTTTGAATTTACTATTATATTTATTGAAAGCTAGGATAGATGGCGGCCCTCACTGCTGACACCATCACTCTCGGCTAAGAGAAACCCTTGCGCAAGAGAGAATTCCCGTTAATTTTTTCTTTAACTAGGCTTGGTGTATTATGATACTTACTGGTCAGCGAGAGAGAAATTCCAACGTGTAGATCTGTCAAACCCTTAGGACCCTTATGAGAGGATGACGACAAGAAAGTACCCAAAATCAACTCAATGGTATGAAAAAGTCCTCGATCTGCCGCAAGATAAAGCGGAGACTCATCAGCAGCATTAGTAATATCACATAGTTGAGGATCTTCTCCAATTAGCAACTCCACCGCCAAATCATGACCTCCTCTTATTGCGTAGTCCAGGGCAATATCCCTATGTAAATTCTGCTTCTGAAGTAGCTCTTTGCATGCATCGACTTGTCCGTTCTCAGCGACCCAATGAAGTGATTTTGACAAATCAGTGAACATTCGAATCGCTCCACAGCTTCCCACTTTAGCGGCAACGTGTAAGGGAGTGTCTCCTTTATAGTTACCCTGCCAAAGAAGTGAAGGTCCCGATGGACATTGAAGAAGATGTTCAATGAAATTTACTTGTACATTGAGCCGCAAGATGAAGAATGTTGTTCTCCTTTGGTGTTGTTTGATGGAAAAGGTCCTCTCCATTTCCCAAAATTATTGTGATCAAGGAATCAAAGTCTCCTGATTTTGCAGCCTCATACACTTTAGGATCCATTCTCGCTCTTTATTTTTTGTTTACAGGACATTAAGTAGTTGCACATGAACTTATCAATATAAGCAATTAGTTCAAGCGAAAAGAACTTCTTTGAGCTTTAAAAGAGGAATCAATGGAAGGGAGAATGTTGTGGAGGAAATATTTTCATGCTTCTCAAGAGTACTTGAAAGGAGACGTATATGTATATCTATGAAACGTGAATATGCTAGGCGTGTTCCTGTGAAGTTTTTATTCTCTCGAGAGCAACTTTATAATAACGATACGGGGGAATCAAGACAAGTACGGGAAAAAAAAAAAAAATAATAATAATAACCGACGTCTAGGTCTCCCCTGCAGCTTCTTTTCCTTTTTTGACTTTGGGACAATGTGGTCTTCCCTGGATGGGTGATAACCTTCTTTGTTAATATTCAAATGAATATTCGAGGATGGTGTCATCGAAATAGGAAAATCCCAACGAATCCACATTTAACGGCCAGGATTATCCAATTACTCAACTTGATCAACTATTGTCATCTAAATATAAATAATTTATGTACAATGTCACTCCCTCCACAGATCCCAAGACAAAGATTGGTCAAAAGTGAACCTATGAGTTCAAGTGCGAGGAATATATTAATCTTATCGAGATGACTTGACTAAAGAAGCGATGTTGGATAGGAAATATCCTTCAATTTTTCAATAGAACTTTTTGTAGCTTTCAACTAGACTAAAGGAAAGATATTGGGAAAGACATTTCTCAGAACTTTTCTAAGGAACCAACTAAAGACAGGATATAGACAAGAAATTTCTTTGAACTTTCTAAAAGAATTGGATTAAAAAGAAGATGTTCGGGAGCAAATCCATTTGAATTTTTAAAAGGAAACGAAAAGGAGATTGTCATGTGCATATGAATGATCTATCAATGGTTTAGATAAAATATGAATTTCTGAGGTGGAAGAATAGTTTCCGCAAAACCAAGTCGGTCTGTTTCTCTGAATTTGCCATTCTGCCTCCCACAAATATAATAAGAAAGTGGGCAAATCTAGTTAAACATAAGATGGACAAGTTAAAAAAAAAAAACCAAAACAATCAACAAGCCATGTCCCTCCTGCAGATTCCTAATTTATTTTGACTTTTATTCCACCTGGTCTTCCACTTATGAGGGCTTCTTATTTTATTTTGACTTTTGTCCCATCTGCTCTTCCACTTTTGAGTTGTCTTTAACTTTTTCTTTTTGGACTTTTGAGGCACCTGTTCTTCCATTTTTCATCAAAAGCAAAACCATCACGCTTCCACGATACTTCCTAAAGCGGGGTAACTTTAGACTTCTATGCCTTCCCCGGGGAGTACGTAGCAGTAAGAATCATCGTCCAAGGTTCTTCAGCCAAGTGAACATTCTCTAAAACCTTCGAGGATGGTATCATCTAGGCAAGAAAATTCCAATCAATCAATGGACATTTATCTAACTAGATGACTTCGTCAATTATTGTCATTGCATAAATAGATAAATTATAGTGTATTATATAATATTATACTATTAAGTTACGTGTGGTAGTCGGGATATAATTTAAAATATAATAATCCTAAATCAAATGGATAAGTAAGAAAAAAACCAAAACAATCAGCCCACGTCCCTCCTGCAATTTCTTATTTTTATTTTGACTTTTATCCCATCTGGTCTTCCACTTGTGAGGGCTTCTTATTTTATTTTGACTTTTTGACTTTTGTCCGATCTGCTCTTCCACTTTTGAAGCATCTTTGCTTCCACTTTTCAGCAAAAGCAATACCATTACACTTCCACTATACTTCCTAGAACATAACTTTAGACTTCCATGCCTTCCCCAAGGAGTACATAGCAATGAGAATCATCTTCGAGAGTTCTTCAGCCAAGTGAACATTCTCTTAACCTTCGAGGATGGTGTCATCTATATAGGGAAATTCCAAGGAATCAATGTCCAATGGCTCCAACTAGATGACTTCATCTATTATTGTCATCCACGGATAGACAAATTATAATGTACTATACAATTTTGTACTATTAGGTTGCATTTAGTAATCCAAATAAAATTTAAAATATGATAATTCTATCCTATATTTAATACCTACTCAAGACAGGACAAAGTCAAATAAGAGAGATATAACTTAGATAAAATTATCTCATGGGAAAGGTTGAAATATAGGTGAATATGATTTGTAATATCCATAATATTAAATTTATTTTTCTCGAATAAAAAGTTCTTAATTAATAAAATTAAAATAATATTTTAAACCTAATATAAAAAATTTAAAAATTGAAAAATAACAACAATTTCATTTTTATTTAATCCTTTATATATTGAATTTATTTCTATCTTATAATATAAATTAAATATATATATTTAGTATTTATATTTACTACATATTTTAGATATTTTAGTATTTTAGGTATATTAATATATTTTACTATTTAATGAAATTTAATTAGAGAATGATGGAAGGGAAAAAATAAATAAAAAGAGAGAAAAAATAATAAAATATAAGCAAATAAAAAATGAAGTAAGCAAGAGTGTCATAAGACATTCTTACTAACTCCATTTGTGCAACTTTTAGTTCATTTGCACTAATATGTTATTTATATTAAATAAAATACATGATATGATGTGATTATATATTGACTTTATTACTGTAATTCATCAAATAATGAGTAGGATATAATAAAATTCATGGATTTCATATACTTTCTTATTAAGTTTTATCTGACTAGACAATCAAACGACTTAACATGGTCTTAAAGTGTTCGAAAGGTAATTGAAGTGAGAGCTAAGAATGTAAAAGGAAAAATAGAGACATCGTACACGAATGAAAAACTCATGAGCAATGGATCTAAGCTCGGTTCACTTCACTCCCTTTAAAATGCCTCAAATTATTCGACTGTGACAAATTTTTTACTGCAAACCATCATAAATGGGGAAAATAAGCAAGGTAGATTTAAATATTGAGAAAAAAGTAGCTTTATATACAAGCTTATATCATTTGAAGTCCTTCCATTAAATCAAGACAATCATGTTTTAAGGAATGGGCAAATTCGTGTTAGATAATAAATAAAAAGAACAAGCTGATGCACTAGTTTTATTGTATATTTGTCATTGCAACGTCCACCAGATCCTTTATGGAGCGAAAACTTAATATGGGCCATTTCTACAATGCTGTTGAATTAGAGGACTCCACAAATTATGTCAGTCATGTAGTAATTTCTTTAAAGGATTGGTAGAAAAACTCATAACACAATGTATGCAAGATGATTGTGACCATATTTTTGAAGTGATTCTAAATAGTGTCAAACTAGAATTACCACAACCCTTCTTAGAAAAAGGGGCTTAACTGATGAAAGGAAAAATAAAACCAGATGCATTCTGAAAAGAAACTGCTTTTCACTTTCCTATGATGTAAAATTTGAGAAATTTCTTGGGAAAGGATGAATCCGCCCTCCAATAACATATCTCAGCAAAAGGTGGGAGGCAGGGGCCAAAAAATTCTACTTTACCTAGGCAGTATATCAGAATCCCCTTACTCCTCTCACGATATCGAAAAGGAAAGTAAATCTTTGTCTATTTGTTATCATTTTGCGGACGAGGATGTGATTGCTTTGGCTGATCAAAATCTAATACTTCCCTTATGTCCGTTCCTTTTTGGACTAGCGCAGAGAGAGCAAGTGCTGCGCCCGGTCACCCCTCTCAACAAAGTAATCAAGATACGTGATCGGGGAAGACATTCTCCTCTCAAAGCTAATCATAGTAGTCATGAGGCATACCTTTTGTGCATCAGCAATAAACCATCGCGCATCGGTCGTCCTGACAAATTGCTACTTTCACGCATCCAACAACCTCTGCTAAAGAAAAGGGAAAAGCAAAAGGCTTTGGGCCCATTTTCATCTCCTTGGGTCGCTGAACCACGGCTAGACCTGCCCAGGGCCAAGATAAAAAGCTGGGCTTTCTTTGGGCCTCTCTAGGAAAAGCTGCAGAGGCAGATCCTCTCCCTATTCTACCTGCACTTCCCGTTATTTCCGGATCAAACTTGCAACTCAACTCTCAAATTATCAACTTAGATATTGTCCTACGTTGTGGAATTCAATCCATTTCAGAAAAGACTACTATCTTAAGAAGTCCAGAGATTCTTCCAAGTCTAATCACTCTTCGAAGAGAAAGTGCGCAGAACTTCAACAGTGAATCTTCTCTTCCTTCTCATAAAACAAACCTGAGGATAGCGGCGCTATCTCTAGAGGACCAGCAAAATTTTCTTGACTGACCAACCTCTAACAACAGATGAAGGTTTAAATGTTGCTTTTCAATTGGGTCCATTGAAAGCCCCCTAGACTTGATGAAGCTCCTACCATCTTATATAATGTTGCGATATAATTGGTGTGTCCACTTTTTATCCTTTTTGCCATCAGATTTCACGCTTCATGAACCAAACCACACATTTTATTTTTGCCCAAATGCTCCCAATCCTCAATTTATCTTTAATTTTCGACCTATCAGTCTTTGTATTGTTCCTTACAAAATAATCTCAAAGATTTTGGGCAACTGACTCAAACTTGTCATACATTCTCTGATTTCTTGTTATTAAGGAGATATTGTGCCAGGCAATCATTTTTAATAATCTAGCTTTAGAAATTTTAAGGAAAAAAAAAAAATCATAATCTTTTGCTACACTTATACTTGACATGAGCAAAGCCTTCGACAGATTAAATTGGACATGTTCTTGGTAAGTTGGGCTTTAGGTGCCGTCATCGCCACTTCAATTGGCAATGTGTCTCAGGAGTTTCTTTCTCTCTTGTGATAAATGGCTCGCCCTCGCACCCTTTCAAGCCCTTCTGTGCTCTGCTGCAAGGTGGTCTTCTCTCATATATTATCTGTTAATATCCTGCGCTAAGGCTCTTTCGGCTCCTCTAGTACATCTGCAGTCGTAGAAGGTCCTGAAAGACATTTCCTTAAATAGAAATTGTTTTGCATTCGTCATCTTTTCTTTGCACACGAAGCCCGCTCTGACTTCAACAATATCTCTTTTTCGTTTGTTCAAACCTCCCTTACCCTCTCTCTCTCTCTCTCTCTCTCTCTCTCTCTCTCTCTCTCTGAAACCGCACACTTCCTGTTAAAATATGTCTCGAGTTTAAGCCCAATGCAAAATTACGAATATTCCAAATTGGATATGTCGTGGATGTTCGAAATCGAGCAAAAAAGATCCGAAGATCAACTTCCTGAATTTGAATCTGCGTTGGAGAGTCTAGCTGTTAAAATAGGAAAGTCCAAATTTGAATAGGACTTGGATTTTTGTTTAAAATATACAAAGATATGTTTTGGATAGGAAACAAAATCCTAAGAGAAGTTGGCAAAAGAATAAGGGTTTTACTTATATATAGACTTAAGGCCATGGGTGATAGATGTGGATCACAAATTGTTTTGAAGCGCCGCGTGAGTGCTTGGTGTTCCGCCGTTGATCGTGAAGAATTGATCTTGAAGCGCCGTCTCGTTGTCGAGTGCTTGGGAGGAATTTTCTTTGTCGTGAATTACATCCAAGAAGGTTTAGTGTTGAAGCCAATTAAATCTTGTGGTAAGATTTGGATTAAATTCCTTCGTGAAATTGAGATATTATTTCTTGAGGAATTTCGAGGCTAAACACTGTGTGTGTTATTGGGTGTAATTGGGGCTTGGAAAACACCGAGAGAGTGTTTGAGTGATTTGAGTGTGTAATCTCTTTGTATCGCTTGATCTATAGTGAAATTCGTTGTTGCTCTCCCCGTGGACTTAGGTCTTTACGATTGAACCACGTAAATCTGGTGTTCGATTTATTTTCTTTTTCTGTCTATATTATTGTTCGATCGCTCGCCTTATCGCAACAAGTGGTATCAGAGCTAGGTTTGGCTGAGTTGAAGCGAATCGATGGCGACAGAAGAAGTAAAAGTGAGAATCGACAGATTTGATGGGAAGGATTTAAGTTTATGGAAGATGCAGATTGAAGATTATCTTTATCAGATGAAACTGCACTTGCCCTTGTCTGGGGAGAAACCAACGACGATGAAGCAAGCTGATTATGGGTGTTATTCGGCTGACGTTGGCTCGTAACGTCGTGTTTAACATCCTGAAGGAGAAGATCACTGCTGATTTGATGCAAGCCCTGTCGGATATGTATGAGAAGCCATCTGCGATCAACAAGGTCTGTTTGATGCGACGTTTGTTTAATTTGAAGATGAGCGAAGGTGCGTCAATTGCTGATCGTATTAATGAATTTAATGTGATTGTTAGTCAATTGAGTTCAGTTGAGATTAACTTTGAAGATGAGGTACGTGCTTTGATTCTGTTATCATCATTACCTGATAGTTGGAATACTATTGTTACTGCCGTTAGTAATTCCTATGGGTCAACAAGTTTGATATTTGATGGGGTTCGAGATTTGATTCTGAGCGAGGATATTCGTAGAAGAGAATCTGGTCAATCTGTTTCTACTGCTTTAGTAGGTGAAAATAGAGGAAGATTTGTAACACGTGTGGGTAAAAGTAGTACCAATATTGAGATAGCTAGTATAAGCATTTAGAGGGGGGTGAATAGGTGCACAAACAATTTATCGAGATACGGAAGCGATTCTAGGCAGCCGATAGAAAGGAGTTCACAAAATGATTTACGATCAAAGTAAAGAGAGTAAGGAAGAGAAGATTGAACACAGGGTTTATAGTGGTTCGGCTTATTCCAAGCCTACGTCCACTCTTCCGCACTGACAGCCCACTGGCTAGATTTCACTATGAACAAAAGAGAAGTTACAGCTCAACTTTTCCTTGATTCCACAGTGTAGATGTTCTATCACACCTCCTCAAGGTTTCTAAAAAATATAGACTCTCTTTTGTAAACAAGTATTCGCTCAAAGGAATTGTCTAAACAACAAGGAGCTTCAGACTTTGGAATTCTTCTATCGCGCACACCTCAATAACTTAGAACGTTTTCCTTATATACTCCTTTATGCCATCATACCCATTGGCACTTACCAAAGGAATTCCTCCAATCTACCTGTTGGATGGAATCAATTAGGAAGATCATTCGGGCTATTAAAGGAACGTGTCGATAGCCCATCAATCCTGAACGCTCATACAATCAGGATCTCGGTTTCCATAAGTAGAACCTTCCAAGAATATTTAGGCAATCATCGATTCCTTAATCTTCGAGTCAATTTCGATCAATCAAAGGATTCCGTTGTGTCTATTCCAGCCACGAGATCTTCTCTAGTTGATAAGGTCAAGCCCTTAACAAAACATCCAGTTCTGGGTAATCTTTCTTCAACGGATTAGGGACTGTCAATGAGGATAGACTTTGAGTCTTGAGTCTGGCTGTCCGGAGGTCTTCAGACTTTAAATAGCAGAGTCTGCAAACCTTCAGACTAGACTTATGGAAACTTTTTGTCAGCTTCAAAATACTTCAAGAGGATTTCTCCAACAATCTCCCCCTTTTTGATGGTGACAAAACTTTCCTACAGATTTGGACAACTTTGACCTGCAAAACATTTCTCAAATACATATGCATATCTTATAGAGATAAATGGCTAAATGAATAACACTAGAATCTGCAACCACAGAAAATAGGTTAGTCTAATAAGTGATAAAGCCATCCATAATAAAGCCATCCATAAGATACCAATGATAGTTAATAAAAGCAGTCAAGTCCAAGTCTAGTTCAGTTCTCACCCAGACACAAAAACAAAGTCAAACAGATCAAAACAATCCACAAAATCCAACAACCAGTCCAACACACCAACCACATGATTAAAAGTTAAATTGTTCAAATCTTGCATCTCTCCCCCTTTTTATCAGCATTAAAAAGGTTGAGATGAAAATGGAATAAAGTCAAGATTGCTTGGGAACTCGGACAAGCTGGAAATCTCCCATAGACTGAACGATGCCTTCTAGCCTTTTTAAGTCTTCCTTCAGTTGTGCGATCTCCTCACCCTTGGCATAGGCCTGAATCTGAACAGTGAGGGCTTGGATTTTATCATTCAATGAACCTCGCATCCCAAAGCATAAATTTGACCTCGCATCTCCGAGAGAATATCCATGATTCTGCGAAAATCTGCTGCATTATCAGTCTGAGTACTTGCTTCGGCTCGATCTGATGGAGTAAATGCAGATGATGGTAGATCAGCATAATCTCGCAGGTTTGGCGATGAAATTTCATGACCTTCTTCTGGAAATTGAGAGGCATAAATGTCCTCTGGGTCTGCAGGTGAGCGACTGACTCCTTCACTTGCGTCAGGATATGAAGACTTCCCTCTTTTCTCTTGATCTCCCCCTGTTTCCATGCCTACAGGTGGAGAAGAGTGTTCGTTAGGTTCTCCTTCTTCTCCTCTTTCTTCTTCTTCTGTCTCAACTCTTTCCTTCTCACTTCTCTTTCTTCTTCTTCCTTCTCCTCTACTTCCTTCATCTCTGTTTCTTTTGCCATTTGTTCTGATTCTTTCCCTGGAACAAGATGACTTAAGTCCTTCAAAGCCATTGCAGAGATGGTGAGATTTTCATCATCATTTTCATCTTCAACAATAGGAGCTCTTCTTTTCGATTTTGAAGCAACCAAGGGCTCCTTTCCTTTCCGCTTTGATGAAGAAGAGGGTTGATGAGCTTTGAGTGGAGTCTTCTCCTTGAATTTCTCCAACGCCTTGTTCAATTCCTTCAGACGCATCTTGGTCACCATTTTCAGTCCTACCACCATATGATCGCATGATCGAACACAAAAGATTTGCGGAGGCTGAATATTCAAATGTCTGAATAACTTCGTCACAAGACTTGGGTAAGGAAGTTGGCCTCTGTCCTTCATCATGGCTCTATACATGTGGAACATAACAGTGTGAGGAAGAGAAAACATTTTCCCAGTGAGAATGGCATACATCAGCTTTGCCTCTGAACTTGAAACATTAGTCTTGGAAGTTGATTTTGGTCGAAGGCAATTGATCACAATCTTGTGAAGCAAGATGTTGAATGCACTCATCCTTAAGTAGGAAATCTTTTCCTCTATTCTCCTGTCCTTGACAAGTTCCAATGTAGCACCAGTAATAGAAACTTTGATCGGTTGATATCTTCCCCTCTCGACTCCCAACACATCTGCCAGCATATCCATATCCACAACATAGTCTTGATCTTTGACACTGAAGGAAAATCTATTGGCATATAAAAAGCTAAGATTTGAATAGAAATATGCGGTTAGTTCAGCATAGGCCTCTGTAGTGTCGGACGCGAACTTTTCAAGTTGAAGATAACCGAACTTTTCCCTCAAGTTCAATTTACAGCATCCGAAAAATCAAAATCCACACTCTTAGGGTTTATTACCCCACACTTCAGCAATTTCGAGTACAAATCCTTTTGTTCCTTCGATCTGAACAAATCTCCTCTTTTTCCTCGACTTTCAACCGTAATACCCATTCTCGGTTGAAATTGACTGTACAATTTGTCATCATCATTCCCATCTACAGGATTTGGTCCCCAATCACGAGGATCACTCGGAATATTCGCAAGAGTTTCCTCAGCCAACCCTTTACGAGCAATTCCTAAACTTTCCATTCTTCGCAGAAAGATATATTCATTTCCATACCCTTTCTCTTTAAGAAAATCATCGACATATTTCAAGGGAGTACGCGTTGCTTTTAAGGCACGATACAACTTATAAATAGAAGCGGGCTTTTGAACTCTTACAGGGTCTGCATCCTCGATGATTTCTTCCTCTTGTTGATGATCAACGCCTTGAGAGCTAGATGGAGGAGAGTGACGCTGCTGAGAATCTTGTGGGCTCGATTGCTGTTCTGGAGCCACATCTTCTTCGGTGAGATCGAAGTGCGTAGGCCCCTCACTAATTTGCCGTGGTCCCCTGCTTGCGATTCTCGAAGACTTTCTTGAAGACGACATCTTTCTTAGTTTTTTGGAAGATTTCTTGCTTGACTTTCCCAAGAAAGATGACAACTTTTTCGAAAATTAAACAAGGGAAGAAAACGAGAATGGAGGATCGATGCTTTCTAGGGTTTTTGAGAGTAAAGTGAAGAGCAATCAATAGTACACGATCGGTAAAAAAGGAGAGATAAGCGAACCGTCACAAAGGAAAATAAAAAGATGCCTTTTCAAAGTAACTGTCTTTTTCCGCAAAAATAGTCATTTAAAAAATAACTTCCTTTTTGAAAATGAAACGATGCAGTAATTTCGTCGATTAAATATAGCAACAATTTAAACACGGTCGACGATCGTACCTCTTCAAGATAAGATTAGAGAGAGAAAAGAGAGACTAACTTACATCGACGGTCGTACCAAGACTAACTTAAAGTCTTGTATGTCTGAGTCTAAAAGTCTTTAGACTTTGATTTCCTCATACCTCAAAATGTTGAGTCTGGAACGGATAGACTCAAATTGATTTTTCTCCAAAGGCTTTGTGAATATATCCGCCAATTGATTCTTTGAGTCAACAAATTGAATTGAAACATCTCCATTTTGAACATGGTTTCTAATAAAGTGATGTCGAATCTCTATGTGCTTTGCTCTTGAGTGGAGAATCGGATTTTTGGTGAGATTTATAGCGCTGGTGTTGTCGTAATTAATCTTCGTGTATGAGTCTTCAATTCCAAAGTCTCTTAGCTGTTGTTTTATCCACAAAATTTGTGAACAACAACTTCCGAGAGCTATATACTCTGCTTTTGCTGTAGAGAGAGCTACTGTACTTTGCTTTCTTGAAAACCAAGACACTATCCTGCCTCCAAGTAGTTGACAAGTGCCCGAGGTGCTCTTTCTATCGACTCTGCATCCAGTAAGGTCTGTGTCTGAATATCCAAGAAAAGTAAAGTCTCCCCTTTTTGGATACCAAAGACCAAAGCTTGAAGTTGATGAAATATACTTGATAATACGCTTCGCAGCATTCAAATGAGATTCTTTTGGATCTGATTGAAATCTGGCACAAATGCAAACACCAAATAGAATGTCAAGTCTAGAGGCAGTAAGATAAAGAAGTGATCTAATGATACTCCTGTATAGCTTTTGGTCGACTTTCTTTCCTCCTTCATCTTTGTCTATCTTTAAGGAACTTGACATTGGTATGTTAGCCTTTTTGCAATTGTCCAGTCCAAACTTTTTGACAAGATCATTTGCATACTTTTCTTGATGAATGAACGTTGTTTCACTTGGAGCCCGAGAAAGAAGGTTAACTCACCCATCATGCTCATTTCAAATTCATCCTGCATAGTCTTAGAGAATTTCTTGCACAAACTTTCATTAGAAGATCCAAAAATAATATCATCCACATATATTTGAACAAGTTAAAAGCTTTTGCTTTCTCTTTTAATAAAAAGGGTAGTGTCTACTTTACCTTTAATAAATCCATTTTGAATTAAAAACTTACTTAATCTGTCGTACCAAGCTCGAGGTGCTTGCTTTAAGCCATACAAGGCCTTTTTGAGTCTGAATACTGAGTCTGGTTTCTTTGGGTCTTCAAACCCTGGTGGTTGTTTCACATAGACTTCCTCACGGATGAAACCGTTTAGGAAAGCACTTTTGACGTCCATTTGAAATAACCTGAAATTTTTATGACAAGCAAATGCAAGTAATAAACGAATTGCTTCTAACCTTACTACCAGTGCATAAGTCTCATCATAATCGATCCCTTCTTCTTGTGTGTATCCATTGGCCATGAGTCTAGCCTTGTTTCTTATGACTTTTCCTTTCTCATCCATCTTGTTCCTGAAAACCCATTTAGCTCCAACAATTGATTTACCTTTTGGTTTAGGAGTCAGCTCCCAGATATCATTAACTCTGAATTGTCTTAGTTCTTCTTGCATAGCTTCAATCCAGCTTTCATCGGATAAAGCTTCTTCTATGCTCCTGGGTCCTATTTCAGAAATAAGAGCCACAGCACTAGACTCTTCTCGCCTTTTGGATCTTGTGCAGATTCCTTCATTGATGTCGCCAATAATAAGATCTTTGGGATAACTAGACTTATGTTTCCGAATGCTTGTTAATTTATTAGATTGATGGTTACTTCCTTCACTAGAATCTTCAACAGTCACTTGTTGCTGGTCTTTCAAAGTCTGAGCTGCTTCTTGAGAATTAGACTTTATAGAGTCTGGAGCATATTCAGTCTCTTCAAAATGAGACTGAATATATTCATTTTGTATAGAATCTTGGAATTTGACATTCATTGATTCTTCCACAGTTTGAGTCTTCTTGTTGTAGACTCTGTACGCTTTGCTTGTGGTTGAATATCCAAGGAAGATGCATTCATCTGACTTTTCTTCAAACTTACCAACTCGATCATTTGCATTTTTCAATATGAAACATTTGCATCCAAATACATGAAAATATGAAACAATGGGCTTCTTTTCTTTGAATAATTCATAGGGGGTTTTTTCTAGAATAGGCCTTAGAAAAACTCTATTGATAATATAACATGATGTTGAAACTGCTTCAACCCAAAACCGTAAAGAAATATTGCTTTCAATTAAGAGAGTTTTGGCCATTTCTTGAAGAGATCTATTCTTCCTTTCAATAACTCAATTTTGCTCTGGAGTATATGGAGAAGAGAACAAATGCTGTAAACCAGATTCGTCACAAAATTTAGCAAAATCTTGATTTTCAAATTCACCTCCATGGTCTGTTTTTATACTTGAAATAACATACCCCTTTTCATTTTGAACATTCTTAGCAAATTTTTTAAAATAAGAAAAAGTTTCAGACTTACTAGCCAAGAAATATACCCAAGTAAATCGTGAGTAGTCATCCACAATTACTAGGCAATATTTCTTACCTCCAATGCTCTGCGTTCTTATTGGTCCGAAGAGATCCATATGCAAGAGCTGCAGTACACGGTTAGTGGAAACTTGATTTATTGGCATAAATGAATTTCTTACCTATTTTCCCAATATACATGATGTACATAGATCAGACTTTTGGTATGATAAATTAGGTAGACCACGAACAAGCTTCTTTGCTGAGATTTTGGCTATCTGCTTCATGTTGATATGCCCAAGCTTTTTGTGCCATAAGTTCGCTTCGTCTTGGATTGAGATTAGACATCGCGGTTCATCTGGTTTCACGTCTAAGAGGTAGATATTTCCATGTCTTCGACCCATGAAAGACTGAGTAGAGTCTTTACTGGTTCCTGAACAAATACCCTCTTGAAAGTTGATTTTGAAACTGGCATCACAAAGCTGACTGACACTGAGCAGATTGTAATTGAGCCATTCAACTAAAGAAACATTGCTTATTGTGAGGTTCCCAATCATTACAGTTCCAAATCCCACTATTTTTCCTTTGCTGTTCCTCCAAATGAGACTTTTCCACCATTCACTTGAACAAGCTTTATGAAACAATTTGAATCTCCTGTCATGTGTCTCGAGCATCCACTATCCAGGTACCATTTCACCTTTTTCTTGATAGTGACCTGCATTTAAAAGGAAACTCAAGCTTTCTTTGGTACCCATATTTTCTTGGGTCCTTTTAAGTTAGTCTGATATACGGTTTTTGCCCAGACTTTATTGACAGGTCTCCAAGCCATAGGACATTCTTTCTCAAAATGATCTGCATTATTGCATTTTGAACATCTAAGAGCATTGCAACATACTGGTTTTACAAAGGTCCTTTCAAAATGATTTTTGTAAGCATTCTTTGTTGGTCTTTGTTTAATTCTTTCTTTTACTTTAGGAAAATCGATTAAATGAATGGTTTCAGAGTCATTCTTAAACCAGATTTATTGAAATAAGGTCTTTGAATAGAAAGTATTTTCTCCAGTTTTTCATATCCTAGAGAAAATCTTTTGGAAATATTTGAAATATCATTTTTCAGAAATGCATTTTCTTTCAAAAGATTATCTTCACTTTCTTTGAGATAAGAAACATCCCGGTCTAAGCATTTCACTTTTTCTTTCAAAACATTCTCTTGTTGTTTTAAAGCAGAATTTTCCTTTTTGAGTTTAGAAAATCTTTTAAGAGAAGTCTTAAGACTAAAATATAATTCATCAATGTATTTTGAAACTTTAAAAGGAATTTTGAAGTTACTTACCTCGAATTCACTTTACGAGTCCGAATCGGTCTTGGAGTTTGATTACGAGTCTAATTGTGCCATTAGACATATGTTTGCATAATCATCTTCACTATCTTCGCACTCTGTATCACTCCATGTTTCAGCTTTGAGAGCTTTTTGATATCTTTTAGTTTTTCCTTTCTTCTTCCTTAGAAGAGGATAGTTGGGTCTGATGTGTCCTTTTTTCTTACATTCAAAGCAGACTACATCTTTGTTTGATTCATCATCTTCAGCTTACTTGGTCTGTTGCTTTTGAAAACTTTGTTTCTTTGAATTGAATCTTCTTCCTTTTCTGTTCAGTTTTCTGAATCTTCTTATCATGAGAGCAAGTTCTTCATCATCCATGTCGTCTTCAAAATCTGTTACATCATAATCATCATTAGATTTTAATGCAATTGATTTATTACCTTTGGGATCTTCGTCTTCATTGATTCGTTCCACTTCATAAGACTGAAGGGTCCCAACCAGCTCATCGATAGACAGTGGCATGATTCTTTGAGTCTCTCTGATTGAGGTCTTAATGTGATTCCAATCCTTGGAGAGTCCACGCAGTAGCTTGTTTACTTTCATGGGATCAGGAATTGGTTGACCTTGATTTTCAAGACCATTCACGATTTCTGTAAAACGACTAAACATGTCAGTTATAGATTCTCCTGGTTTCATTCTGAAGGCTTCGTATTGACCGAGAAGAATGTTGATTCTTGTCTCTTTCACTCGATCGGTTCCTTTATAGGTAATGTGTAATCTATCCCAGACTTCTTTGGCTGTATCACAAGAAGATATTCTGTTATATTCAGTTGGTGATAAAGCACAATATAAAGAGTAAATTGCTTTTGCATCAAGAGCTTGTCTTTTGATTATCTCTTCCTGACTCATTTCGCTGGACTCAACAGTGTCATTTCCTCTTTCTGAGACAGATGCAGTTTTAGGAATGATTCTTTTTTCTACAACGTCCCATTCCAGAGGATCCTTTGATCTTAAGAACGCATTCATTTTGTTTTTCCATATGTTGTAATCCTTTCCATCAAAGTAAGGTGGTCTGGTGTTGCTTTGCCCTTCTACCAGCCCTGGAGCCAACATACTAGCCATGGATCTTTAACTTTGAAGTAAAACACTTCAAACAAAGTAAGTACACGAGCTCTGATACCAATTGAGATAGCTAGTATAAGAACCTAGAGGGGGGTGAATAGGTGCACAAATAATTTATCGAGATACGGAAGCGATTCTAGGCAGCCGATAGAAAGGAGTTCACAAAATGATTTACGATCAAAGTAAAGAGAGTAATGAAGAGAAGATTGAACATAGGGTTTATAGTGGTTCGGCTTATTCCAAGCCTACGTCCACTCTTCCGCACTGACAGCCCACTGGCTGGATTTCACTATGAACAAAAGAGAAGTTACAGCTCAGCTTTTCCTTGATTCCACAGTGTAGATGTTCTATCACACCTCCTCAAGGTTTCTCACAAATATAGACTCTCTTTTGTAAACAAGTATTCGCTTAAAGGAATTGTCTAAACAACGGGGAGCTTCAGACTTTGGAATTCTTCTATCGCGCACACCTCAATAACTTAGAACGTCTTCCTTATATACTCCTTTATGCCATCATACCTGTTGGCACTTACCAAAGGAATTCCTCCAATCTACCCGTTTGATGGAATCAATTAGGAAGATCATTCGGGCTATTAAAGGAACGTGTCGATAGCCCATCAATCATGTTCGCCCATACAATCAAGATCTCGGTTTCCATAAGTAGAACCTTCCAAGAATATTTAGGCAATCATCGATTTCTTAATCTTCGAGTCAATCTCGATCAATCAAAGGATTCCGTTGTGTCTATTTCAGCCACGAGATCTTCTTCAGTTGATAAGGTCAAGCCCTTAACAAAACATCCAGTTCTGGGTAACCTTTCTTCAACGGATTAGAGACTGTCAATGAGGATAGACTTTGAGTCTTGAGTCTGGCTGTCCAGAGGTCTTCAGACTTTAAATAGCAGAGTCTATAAACCTTCAGACTAGACTGATGGAAACGTTTTGTCAGCTTCAAAATACTTTAAGAGGATTTCTCCAACAAATATGAATAGACGTAGTCAATCTATGACTGCTAATGTTGTCTGTTGGAGCTGTGGTAAGAGGAGGCATCTTAGAAGGGATTGTCTTAAGCTGAAGAATGAGAAGGGTAAGGAAATTGTAGTTGATTCTACAGATAATGTTGCAGCTGTAGCAGATTATGCCGATTATGTCTTGTCTATCACTAATGATTCATCGTTTGATGGATGGATTATGGATTTTGGTTGTTCTTTTCATGTCACACCAAATAGAAACTGGTTTATCACTTATCAGTGCACGGATAGTGGTAAAGTCCAGTTAGGGAACAACGCTAAGTGCGATGTTGTGGGTGTTGGTAATGTTAAAATCAGAATGCATGATGGCATTGTGAGGACATTTACTGGAGTGAGGCATGTTCCAAAGTTGAAGAAGAACTTAATTTCCTTGGGTGCCCTAAATTCAGCTGGTTGCAGGTATTCTTCAGAAGGTGGAGTTCTAAAGGTTGTTCGAGGTGCCCTAGTGATAATGAAAGGAATCAAGCACAGAGGCCTGTATAAACTTCAAGGTGAGACAATGACAGGTTTCGCCCTGGAGACGTCGGATGCATCTATTCGAGAGTCTATTGACTGCTCGAGGAAGACCTGGGTGTTTGTGCCAAGGCACAAGGTTGATGCTGGTGTCAGGATCTCGCAGTCAAGAGCTTTGATCGAGACGGAGACTGGTAAGTCGATCAAGCATGTGCGGACTGACAATAGCATGGAGTTTTGCTCGGAGCTGACAAATAAATTATGCATGAAAGAGAGCATAGTGAAACACCGCACTAGTGCTAGTAAATCACAACAATTTGTAGAATTGATGAGTAGAACATTACTAGAGATGGCCCGTAAAATAATCTCTAGTGCTGGTATTGCTAGGAGAATCCTAGCTGATATGCTAAGTACGATAAGTTGCCTAGTGAATAGATCCCCATCAACTGCTATTGTTTGGCGGACTCCTAAAGAAGTGTGGTCAAGTAACGTTGCTGGTTATTCTATCATTAGAATGTTACGTTACCCGTATTATTTTCGAGTGAGTGATGGTAAGCTCGATGGGAGGGCAAGGTGCATATTTCATGGCTATGCATAAGGTGAGCGAGGCGATCGGTTGTGGTGCCTAGATATAGATTCACCTATTAACAGCAGAGAAGTTACTTTTGACGAGTCTCCAGTACTTTTGGCTAGGAGTGATTATAGCAGTGTTCAATGGATCTGAACGGTGTTCAGCTTGAGGTGGAGTTGTAACCAGAAATTCTTGAGGTAGCGAGTACGAGTACTAGCAAAGTAATCGATACAGATGGTGCTCATAGCGAGGTGGAGCCTATAGAGCCAATGGCTGCTGTAACTGCTGAAATTAACAAGGTACGTATTCGATCTCCTAACAGATATGGATGCAACAATGATTTTGCTTTATCTGCGGTTAAGGAGGTTATGTCGGAAAATCCTTGCGGAGCAGTTAAAGGTGCATGTAGAGTTGGTATTCTGATAAGGTCCTCAGTTATAGCGAAGTTCAAGCAACACTTGGACTTGCACAATATCTGTGGCGGTTGAGCTCATCGGGGGCTAGGGGAAAGTAGCAGCAGAGTTTGAATTTTTACGAAGCGATTGTGACTTAGCTCAAACGTCGAGCCAAGGTGGAGATTGGTAAAATATGTCTCGAGTTTACGCTCAATGCAAAATTATGAATATTCCGAATTGGATATGTTGTGGATGTTCAAAATCGAGCAAAGAAGATCCGAAGATCAACTTCCCGAATTTGAATCTGCGTTGGAGAGTCTGGCTGTTAAACTAGGAAAGTCCAACTTTGACTAGGACTTGGATTTTTGTTTAAAATATAAAAAGATATGTTTTGGATAGGAAACAAAATCCTATGAGAAGTTGGCAAAAGAATAAGGGTTTTACTTATATATAGACTTAAGGCCATGGGTGATAGATGTGGATCACAAATTGTTTTGAAGCGCCGCGTGAGTGCTTGGTGTTCCACCGTTGATCATGAAGAATTGATCTTGAAGCGCCGACTTGTTGTCGAGTGCTTGGGAGGGATTTTCTTTGTCGTGAATTACATCCAAGAAAGTTTAGTGTTGAAGCCAATTAAATCTTGTGGTATTATTTGCGTGTAATTCCTTCGTGAGATTGAGAGATTATTTCTTGAGGAATTTCGGGGCTAAACACTGTGTGTGTTATTGGGTGTAATTGGGGCTTGGAAAACACCGAGAGAGTGTTTGAGTGATTTGAGTGTGTAAGCTCCTTGTATCGCTTGATCTATAGTAAAATTCGTTGATGCTCTCCCCGTGGACGTAGGTCTTTACGACTGAACCACGTAAATTTGGTGTCCGATTTATTTTCTTTTTCTGTCTATATTATTGTTCGGTCGCTCGCTTTATCGCAACACTTCCTGTACTACAGCTCACCCAGCCCAAGAAGCGAAAGCCAGAGAGAGATAGTGGCCACGACCAGCACTGACGGCAGAGCCTCTGGCGGTAGCCCAAACATAGTGTGGAAATGGCCCCATCAGAGGTTCAAGATGGAGGACAAGAAGGCTATCCCCGCAGTATGTGCTCCGACATGATGGCAGAGTGATGGACATCGTCCCCACCTTCCTCACTTCGAAGACAGGGCTAGGCTTGGCTTCCCACCTTGCGTCTCCGCACTCCAACACGCCAAGACCAACTCCATGTCCGCCGTCCCCACGTGCTTTTACATCTGGATCCGTTTTCGAAGCCCTTTGTCCTCTTTCTCTATATGGGATCTTTCTCCTTGTCACGGAACACTACGGCCACTAGGTGTTCGATAAAATTACCCTGACGAAGTACTGGGTTGGACCTGGGTTTATTTATTTATTTATTTATTTTTATTTTTATTTTATAGTTTGGTATTGCTTGATGATTGGCAGAAATGAAAGAGAAACAGAGAGAAAATAGAGAAAGCAAGGGGAGTTGTGAAGGAACGAAAAAGAGTCCAAATAAGTCAGAGTGGGGCCTAGTATGTACACATGGCAATTAATGAATGGACTACTGTATATCCTACGTGTCACTAGTCTAGCACCCAATATTTTCTCGACTGGAGAGTGGAGACTCTCCCCTCCCACAATGGATTTTCAGAGAAGTAATCTCCTTTAGCCTTCACTTGAATTTAATAATGACGAAGTTCTAGTAATTTTGCAATACATTTTCATTTATTGTACACTTGAGTACTCTAATGACCACAATAGCAATCAGAACCATTGGAAAATGAAGAACTTTGGACGGAACTTGGTACTTCTATCGTTTTTCCTTCTTTACTACTCGAAAATGTCAATGATTTATACCAAATATTTTTCCTCCACTACAGAGGTGAAACAATGTGATGTCACAAATTAAACCAGCTACAAAGCTTGCTAAGTTCTTTCTTTCTACAGCCGTACATTGATGAATTTGCCAACAAAGTTCTGTGTATTTTTTTTTTTTTTTGAATAAGTGGACAATAGAGGAGGTTTGTTTTCCGTGATTCAGTTTCTTTCCTTCTGTTACGAAATCTCACGTCGATTCCAGAAAAATAACGCTCGCAAACAATTCACCAGACAGAATATAGTAATAAAAGAGCAGAATCAGATGAACACGCCAGAAAATTTGTTATCGAAGTTCACCCAAACCTGGGCTACGTCTCCGCGCAGAGGCACTCTGCGAATCCACTAAACTTCGGAAAAAGTTGGAATACAACGACGATCTTCTCTCAAGATCAGGGCACAAAGAGATTGAGAACCCTCATCAAGAAAAAACTCACTTTTTTCTTCTCTCTTTTTCTTGCTTCTCTATTTCCTTTTTTAGCGTCTTGACGGCTAGGGTTTTTGCCATCGCTAATATATAGGTACCACTTTTAACCTAAAAGGAAATCTAATAGAAAAGACAAAAAAAGCCCCTAAAAACAAATATTTGGCTTTATCTATAACAATCTCCCACTTGAAGACAAATATACCCAAGCACCAAGCAACTTTGCATCCATCTTCTTCAAAAAATAGTAGTTGAAAAACTTGTGCCTCTGCGATACTCCTCATCAATCAACATGGAGTAATACCAATGGTAGTAGTACATAAAATATGCTTCTCTCTGTCTACTACCTTGGTCATCATGTCAGCTGGATTCTTCGAGCCATCAATCTTTTGTAGCTTTAATTCATTATCTTTCAATGCTGACTTGATAAAGTGATAACGCTTCTTGATATGTCTAGTTCTTGAGTGATAAGCTGCATTCTTTGCTAAGTGCACTGCACTTTGACTATCACTCCACAGTGTATCTTGTGTATGTAACTCCTGTTTTTCGATGTAACTCCTCCATATAATCTTGTAACCACATGATTTCCTTGGAGGCTTCTGTACCACCATAACAAAGTAATCGCTACATATTCTGCCTCTAACTCCTCCATATAATCTTGTAACCACATGATTTCCTTGGAGGCTTCGTTGTCGATAAAGCAACTACTTTTTGTAGTTGAGATACCCAACTCACTGCTGTACCTGCAACTGTAAAGACATATCCAATGGTACTCTTACCACTATCTCGATCACCCGAATGATCTGCATCTACATAACCCTGCAACTCTAGAGATGTACCACCATAACAAAGTGAGTAATTGGAAGTACCTGCTAGATATCTCAATATCCATTTAACTGCATTCCAATGCTCTCTACCTGGGTTCTGCATATATCGACTCACAACTCCCACTGCTTGTGCAATGTCTGGTCTCGTGCTCACCATGGCATACATCAAACTCCCCACTGCTGATGCATATGGAACTACCGCCATCTCATCTTTCAAAGCCTGAGTGCTTGGACACATATCCTTGGAAAGTTTGAAGTGATTCGCTAGAGGAGTTGCAACCGGTTTTGCCTTGTCCATGTTAAATCTCTTTAACACCTTGTTCACATAGTCTTCCTGCGACAACCATAATTTCTTATTTTTCCTATCCCTGATAATTTTCATGCCTAAAATATTCTTGGCCTCTCCCAAGTCTTTCATAGCAAATGTGATGATAACATCTTCTTCACTTCTACGATTCTCTTCATATTGGAACTAGCCACCAGCATGTCATCCACATATAAAGATAGATACACAATGTCACCATCATCATATTTGCGAAAATAAACACAATGATCAGACTCACAGTGTGCAAATCCTTTTTCTTGCATGAAACCATCAAATTTTAAGTACCATTGTCGCGGAGCTTGTTTCAAGCCATACAAGCTTTTCTTCAAGCGACATACCATGTGCTCCTTACCTTTGACTTCAAAACCCTTAGGTTGTGCCATGTATAATTCTTCATCTAAGTCACCATGTAAAAACGCTGTTTTTACGTCTAACTACTCAAGATGAAGATCCTCCACTGCAACTATACTTAGCAGAACTCTAATTGATGTCATTTTCACTACAGGTGAAAATATCTCGGAGTAGTCGATCCCTTCTTTTTGAGAAAAGCCCTTGACTACAAGTCTCGCCTTGTATCTAATATTACCATCTGCTTCATTCTTAATCCTGTACACCCATTTGTTCAATAAAGCTTTTTTACCTGTGGGCAACTTGGTCAACTCCCAAGTTTTGTTTTGAAGTAACGAGCTCATCTCGTCTTTCATAGCACACTCCCACTGCAAGTGAGACGTGTCTGCCTTTGCCTCATCGTAAGTCTCCGGTTCTCCCGAATCTGTATATAAGACATGGCTCAGAACAGTATTAGCTGATGGGTCAAAAATTACCTTTGGCTTTCTCACACGTGTAGACCTTCTCACGACAGGTATTTCAGGGTCATTCGTTTGCTCCGAATCACTGCGTTCTTCTTGAACTACCTCTTCACTGATAATAGGTTCATCTTGAACCTCTCTTTCAGGTGAACTTTGATCTACTGGAAACATCTTCACGGGCATTATGTCTAATTCAACATACTCTGGTTGTACTACCTTCTCATGCTCTGTCTCTGTCTGACGATTCTTGTACATCTTTTCTTCATGGAATACCACATTGCGACTGCGGATGACTTTGTTATTCTCATAATCCCAAAGTCTATAGCCATACTCGTCGCCACCGTATCCGATAAAGACGCACTTCTGGGACTTAGCATCAAGCTTTTTCCTATCCTCCCTGTCAATCAAAGCATATGCAATACAACCAAACACCTTTAGATGTGAATAATTAATCTTCTTACCTGACCACCGCTCTTGTGGTATTTCTCCATCCAACGCACTAGATGGACTTCGGTTGATAAGATAAACAGCTGTATCAACCGTGGCAGCCCATAAGTGTAGCGGGAGACCCGCGTGTAGTCTCATGCATCTCGCACGTTCTAGAATAGTCCTATTCATCCTTTCAGCTACACCGTTCTCTTGAGGAGTTTTAGGAACAGTCTTTAACCCATGTATGCCTTCTCGACTCAGATAATTTGCAAATTCTTTACTTGTGTATTCACCACCATTATCAGATTTCAAAGCTTTAATCTGATAACCTGTTTCTTTTTCTACCATGGTCTTCCACATTCTGAACATCCTGAATACTTCTGATTTTTCTTTAAGAGCATAGACCCAAGTCTTTCTTGTTGCATCATCAATGAATGTGACAAAATATCTCTTACCACCATAAGAGAGTTCCTGAGCAGGTCCCCATACATCAGTATGAACCAACTCTAGCTTCTGGCCTTTATTTTGTCGCCCATTCAATTGAAAACTAACAGCCTTCTGTTTTCCATAAATGCAACTCTCACAAAAATCTAACTCAACTTTTTGTATACCCGGAAGTAATTTCCTCGAGTGTAACTGCTTTACACCTTTTTCACCAAGATGTCCCAAACGATAATGCCAAAGAGTAGATAAATTACCTGTAGCCATTGTAGTTGCAACCATATCACTGATATTGTCTCCTTGGAGAAGGTAAAGTGTACCCGTACGCTTTCCCTTTGCTACTACTCTTACTCCTGAGGTTATCTTCCACTCTCCGCAGCCAAAGGTTATTACCAAACCTTCTTGGTCAAGTTTACTGGTTGAAATCAGATTTTTCTTTAATTCTGGAATATGCCTTGTTTCACGCAAAACTAGACGTCCTCCACCTGAGATGTTCACAGTCACGGTTCCTTTCCCAACAATTGGACACATGTGGCCGTTTCCCACAACCACTTGTCCAAAATCTCCACTAGCATAATCATCAAATATGTCTCTTTGCGAGGTGCAATGAAAAGAAGCGCCAGAATCAATAAACCATTTATCTGTTGTCAAGTCAAACCCTGCAGACAAACACAAGTTATCTAGCAAAGATTTATCGCTAACTACATTAGCACCTTGATTCTCATCTTGCTGCTTCTTTTTGTAGGCTTCACATTGAAACCTCCGATGTCCGGTTTTGTGACAAAACCAACACTCATCTTTTGCAACCTGTCTCTTACCCCTTGATTGTGATCTGCCACGACTGCTGAAATTTCCTCTACTTTTACTTCTTCCACGGTTCTCCACTGCAAGTGCCGTTGAAGATGTAGATGCAGAAAAATTATCTCCACCTGAGACTTTCCTTCGCATCTCTTCATCCATGATACTACTCACAGCATCATCAAGAGTTAAATCATCTTTCATGGTGCTCGAAATTCCCTGCACTGCGGTATTATAGCTTTCTGGAAGAGAACATAAAAATAATAAAGCTTGAAGCTTCATATCTAAATTTATGCCTGCGGATTCCAATTGACCCGTGACCTGCGTGAAACTATTAATATGCTCTGCCACAGAACCTCTATCTGATAACTTCATATTAACCAGTTTCTTCAGCAAAAATACCTGATTTGATGTGGATGGCTTCTCAAAAATATTCGTTAGAATATCCATGGCTTCTTTTGCAGTTTTTGCTTTCGCGATGTGGTACCCTGTCTTTTTCGTCAACCCTAGACGAATCGCACCTAACGCCTTTCGATCAAGAATTTTCCATCCGGCTTCTGCTGTTGGATCCACTTCCGCCATCTCGGGTTTCCAACCCTCAAGTGGTGCATAGAGATCTTTCTGATAAAGATAATCCTCTATTTGTAGTTTCCACCATCCGAAATCCTCTCCATTGAACTTATCGATTCTGATTTTATCTTCTGCCATCCTGTTTGCTTTCAATCGAACGTCACCGAAAACCCTCGATGTTCTCGATTAGCCAACCCAGGCTCTGATACCAGTTGTTACGAAATCTCACGTCGATTCCAGAAAAATAACGCTCGCAAACAATTCACCAGACAGAATATAGTAATAAAAGAGCAGAATCAGATGAACACGCCAGAAAATTTGTTATCGAAGTTCACCCAAACCTGGGCTACGTCTCCGCGCAGAGGCACTCTGCGAATCCACTAAACTTCGGAAAAAGTTGGAATACAACGACGATCTTCTCTCAAGATCAGGGCACAAAGAGATTGAGAACCCTCATCAAGAAAAAACTCACTTTTTTCTTCTCTCTTTTTCTTGCTTCTCTATTTCCTTTTTTAGCGTCTTGACGGCTAGGGTTTTTGCCATCGCTAATATATAGGTACCACTTTTAACCTAAAAGGAAATCTAATAGAAAAGACAAAAAAGCCCCTAAAAACAAATATTTGGCTTTATCTATAACAGTAAGGTCTGACACGTTTCTAGCATTTGGATGCACCATTCTCTAGTGGTCTCTTGGTAGAGGTCTCAAGGAGGTTGAAATTTGCTTGTATCACTGCAGTTTGATTTTTTTTGCCTTCGTTTACATTCTGGTATCTTCTGCGTTCTTGTGGACTATTTGATCGAGCTTCTAGGGGTCTCGTCTGACTATGTCTGGGTTTGTCTCGATCTTCTTAGTCATTCTCTGATTCGCGTTACCTTTTGCTACATTGATACCCAAGGATAATGTTGCTCAAAGTGTCTTATCCAGGCTACTTTTTCTGCACCATCAACAACTTGCTTCTTTATATGTTCACTGTAGAAACATTGCACTAAATTAATTCTCTCTTCTTTCATAATTCACTGTTTAATCTCATCTTCTTGTTTTGTTCACAAACCTTCATATGATCACAGGAGCACTTAACACCTGCTGATTATGCGAAGATTCCAACTGTGAGTATGATTTGGTGTTGAGAGAGAAAATATTTTGATAGGATGATTTTTCGTTTATATCTTCTTGATGATCTTAATGTTGTACATCTTAATATATATCCAGTGAAGAAATTGTATGACCATCCCAAAATAGGCGTGGTTCATGATTCCCTGTTTTTAGCTTCATGTGTTTGATTTTGCTGGTGATTTTTCTCAACGCAAAACCTCATTTCACTTGCTATTGTGTCACGAGGTCTAGATGTTCTTTCAATTGAGCATGGTGTGAATCGCCTATTCTTTCTGCAGGACCTTGCCAACTATTTAAAAGGTTGTAGGTTTCTCCCAAAATTAAACAATGAACGTGTGCATCGCAGGTACTCAATCTACAAGGAAAGATTAGCTAGCTTGCAGAACCTAGTCCTTAATATGGTGAGTTTTGTACATGTTGATTTTGGACTCGTCTTTTGCAGCCTCGTGATGCTAACACATTTTATTTCCCTCTAGTTTGAACAGGACACTGTTGATACCAAAGAAAACATCCTGGTTAGGATACTATCCAGATGGAACTTTTGATACTTTTTTGCCTGCACAGGAGTCGCTTGTTGTGTTGCTGGGACACGTCATTAATATTCAATAGTTTGTCATTGATTTATGATTTTTTTGGTTTTATCCCTCACCAAGAAATCTTTCAAATCTTGATGGAAACGAGTTTAAAGTTTCGAAGAACCTTGGCAGTAGTACCTTGTAATGCAGTTCGGTGTCATTAACCACCAATGCTCTCGAAGCAGAAGCTATGTAATTTTTGTGTGATAGTGATGGTCACTGAAAATCAGTGGTAAAGTATTTATGCTAGATCAGGGTAGAATCTCCTTGTGGTTCACTCTTCTAAGAATTTGTTCCTGTACTCAAACCAAATCAATAATTAAGGATTCACTCGACGACTTGCACGTGCATAGCTATATGAAAAACCAGGGGTCTGGAATTTATAGAATTTAAACATTGATATTGATTTGGTATTTAACTGTTGTTTTTTTTTTTTGGGGGGGGGGGGACGTTGTACGGTCAAATAAGAAATGCAACAGAGATCAAGTTGAAACATTTTCTAAGGCGCGTATATGTGATGATTAACCATGTTGAAAGTACTACTGAGGATTATGAAATCATTATGTTTACCGAGCTCTTCCTTTACAATCTTATGGAGTAGGAGATGCATATCCAAGACGTGGTCCGCGATTGCATTTTGTTAGTGATTTCTGATTTTCTTTTGATCATTGACCATTCATTTTTGGAAAGTTGATGATCAAAGGAAAATTGAATTTACATAAGAGAAATGGACAAAACAGAATTGATGAAAAAACATATTGTGGGATGGTGTTGTCGTTGTGGTATAATCTCTTCGTAACATGCTTTTATCCTTACTCAATGCGATGGTTTGCATCCTTTCACCATTAGTCCAATCGGGGGGAAACAAAAAAGGAGCAGTGCATCTTTCCTGCAGACCGAGCTTTACATCGAGGACTGCATTGAATTGAAGACCTTGAATGAAGCTGGGAAAGTCCAATTCATCAACATATCTTGGAATTATCTCTAGACTTCTCTCGCCGACATGCAAAAATGTATAGTACCTTACTTGGCGGCTGATGCAGCTTTAGCGAAGAACGTGACAACAGGAACGGCTTCTAGCAGTTGGACCCCACGGTTAAGGGTTTGTATAGAAGAAATCTTAGGCTATGTGAGGAACGACCACTACTCCTCTCTGTGCATTAGCGAGTGCGCTTGTGTTCCACGAATAAATACAAAAGACAAAACGAAATGATTGTTGTTGGCATGAGTGCATGGTTGAATTTCTGTAAGTTAATATGATGATACATTCTTGGCCTTGTGTACCTAATTATTTGATGATGTTACTTATTGCGTTAACTTGAGAGTTCTTAGATAACACTCAAAGATAACATTCCCATTCCTATGAAGGCTTATGAAATGTTTCGGATTATCGTAAGGGAAGCATTGCATCGTCTGTGACTCTTGTTCTCAGTAGATGATGAAAATATCATGGTACTTCCTGCAGTTTTGCGCACCTAGGCCATTAAAGAGCGGTGCATAGAAGTTGAAACCAAGTCACAATTCAACGGCAACTTCAAATATACGCTAGTAAAAATCACTTTCTTCGGCAAACCTTCTGCGGTGTGCTAACCTCTATTCACGCCTACTTGCAAAACTTGAAACGAAATTTGCTGTTGCCAATGCTTTACAATATAGCTAACTTACTAATTATTAACTATGCCCACTTGCAAAACTTTTAAGGAGTTGGTAACTTCCTAATTCATTTGACATTAATATATACATTATCATGGCTGGAACTTACTAACCTCTTACTGATCCACTCATTAAATCTAGAAGTCGTTAATTTACTAATCAATTTGATGTTGGTAAATTCATCACGATGTCGGTAACTCATTGACCATCGTTGAAGAATGTTCAGGGAATTCATGGAAGTTCAAGTAATTGCAATCAACAATAAAGACAAATAAAACTCATTAAATGCTACCGAGAGCATTTTTTATTTAATTGAAATATCCCAAAGTCCAACGCCACTGCAACCAAACAACAATTATCACCAAAAAATGCCAACTTGGCAGTTCATGCGCATTTGCTCAGCAGCTGCGAAACCCTCTTTGGCTTTCATTTGGCTTACTAGGATGCAATCTAACCTGTACATCCGTAACACAACCGAAAAGACTCAACTTGTTGGCCTTCGCTGCACTCCACTCCGGTCATCTTCAGCACGGCAGTTCCGCCGGAGCGGATCAAACGGCCAACGTTGACACGGTTTGAATCAGACAGCTGACGTGAAAGTGCTCGAACTAACAAAGCAAAAAGAAAATTTCCTGGGCACAAAGACATGGGACCGTAGAACTGGCCCAACTTATTTAGCGGCTTTCCTAGAGTATTCCACGGTCAAGCATAAAAGTCCCGGACCTATGTTCAGGGACAGCGACGCGACCCCTGTTGGACAGTAATGAAGCGGCTGTTAGACGCATATTGCGCAACCCCAAGATCTCCATAACCAAAACAAGAACATGCATAATTGAGTAGAAAGATTAACGCACCTGTTTTGGGATCCATCGAACATAAAGCGGAAGCAGAAAATGATTACCCACATGTTATCAAGGGGATCCACGCAACAAGTCCTTCTCCTCTATTGCTCTCCATATCACTGGCTCAATGAGGCGGCCCCCCTCACGTTTAGCGTTAGGTAAACGCCCTTAGGTGAGGATACATGTGAGAATTAGGGTTAGAGGAGAGACTTGAGCACTATTTATAGAGTTTCCAGCCAGTCCCCCTCATTACGGGCCAGGCTCAACTCGCCCACACTAGCCAGCCCATATTAGACTAATTAAGAAACCTTCTATCTCTCTTTTTAGACCAACCCTGTTTTACGGTAATCGTAAAAACAGTAAATTACAATATCAATTAATTTAGTTCACATTAGGAAAACTCTTACATTCTCCCACTTGGACTATATTAATTGAAATCGTACCGTATGTGCGCACATTTGGTCCGAGATAATTCTTAATAGTCAATCCTATCCCATAAAGTCTTAAACACCGAATCATGGCGGTAACTCGTGTATACACACGAGCCTTCCATGGTCATGAATGTTCTCAACTTTATTGATATGGATTCAATATGGTAGTGTGTCAAATGGATAACGTCTCTCATAGAGAGATCCCATTTGTCACCACCATTCTCTTACCTTAGGTATCACAAAAACTTGTGCCACAAGAGAATGCTTTATGGTTCCAATGAACCCACATATGTCTTGTCATTATGGTTAACCTTTCTTTATGTATTACAAGACATATGCACAAGGCTAATAGCCGGATGCCCGAATGCCCCTAGCCTTCACTCAAGGTTTATACAATCCCTTGAGACTTTATCAATATGTATTCAACATAATAACAATACATTCAAAAAATATTTTATTGAATGCAAAAGTTGATACATATCAAACCGTTACTAAGTGTAACGAACCACAGATGTGAACTTTATCAGATAAAGCCAAAATAGCTCCCACTAAATAATAGTATCCGAAGATACTCCTAAGCCCATGTTAACGATATGTTACTAAAATACACATGGGCGTAGGCCTTTAGTTAGTGGATTTGCAACCATATCATCTGTGAAAATATATTATATCATAAGTCACCTTTCTGTACCATTTCTTTATGGTCAAAAATATCTGACCACCATATATTTAGACCCCTTGAGATCTCTGTAGTAAATAAATAATACTACAAATTTGTTATCTCAATACAACCGTATGGGTCTATCCATCAAGTTAAAACGATCAATTCCGTCATGAGGTTTTGGAGCCTAATAGCCCAAGTAACAACCTAAAAGAATGTTACTAACACTGCTTACATAGCAGAAGATGACATAAGACTTTATTTACTGCACTTACTGCTAACATAAATATGTATTCTATTATTGATTGCATGTCATCATAACAGTCAGCAAAGTTTACATCTAAATACTCTACTGACTGCAAGAATTGAACATGTCTATAAATTAACATATAATCTCTTGTCTTCTTTAAGTACCTTAAAACCTTCTTGACAGCAACCCAGTGATCATGTCTTGGATTTCACCGATATCTGCCTAGAAGTCCCGTCACAAAGACAACATTTAGTCTAGTGCAAATTCGAGCATACATTATACTTTTAAGTGCACTGACACAAGGTACACCATTTAATTAGATTTTCTCAATATCTAAATAAGGACAATGTGATAGATTTAGTCCATCACCCTTAACAACAGGAGCAATTCCTGGTTTGCAATGATGTATATTGAATATTTCCAATATACAATCAGCAAATGTCCTCCGAGAAAATCTAATATAATATGGCAAAAACAATCCTTATAGACCTCAGTATTGTCTCAAGGTCACAACTTGTAAGCAAAATATCATGTACATAAAGTATGAGAAAAAATAAATTTCCTCCCACTAACCTTGCAGTATATTGAATTACTTTGTTCCCAATTGAACAAAATAACAATACTATGAAACTTTAATAATATTGTCTGAAAACTTGCTTAAGATCATGAATTAAAACTTTTCAATCTACACACAAGTTTACTTGAATCTGCTGCAAAATCATCTAGTTGCACAATATAGATTTTGTATCTATTTGGCGTAACTTTATATCAAAATAAATTATTAAAGCCACGTTCACTCGAAGAACATTTAAAGAAATAATTATTTCTTCACTATAATCAATCCACCCCTCTTTCAGAGTTAAAACATTAGTTACAAATTTGGCTTTAAATTCCACAATCTTTGTTTGAAATTCTTTTAGTTTTGTACGCCAATTTGCAACTAATAAACTTGTGATCTTTAAACAAGTCAGTAAGTTTCCAAACATGTTTCATAGATTGTATATCGCCTTTTATGGCATCTAATCACATACTTAATTGAGAATAAGAAACGACATTTATAAATATGCCATTACATCAACTATATAATGGATATTGTAATCATGCTCTCACAAATAGACTATATAGTCTAATGGTATAACTGATCGCCTTTCCTTAACAAATCTCCTTAATAAAGCTGCAACCACTTCATTCTGCACTTGAGAGGTTTAAGAAATTTCATTATAAACTATATCAAGAATAGTACCTTGAACCTCAACAAGTTTAGTCTATGGTACAAGAGATTCCATAATTCTTGTACCTTCTTTAGGGTCATAAAATCAATACCCCTTTTGTATATGAAAAAATTGCTTTCATAATATCAGCCCACAAAAGACCAGATAAATTAGTCTTACTAATCATACTCATCACCATGTTCAATATGGTGCATTTATGCCTTTCGCCCAAATCTTTTTGTCAGAATTTTCAGGTATAGTAATTAAATTACCACCCCAGAATCTACCAAGTATTTGACAAATGACCCTTTAAGCTATTTCAAATTGTCATACTTGCCAAAATACTCATTGCCACTGTTAAACCTGACAACCTTTTAATCATATACGAGATGTATATGTCATTAGGACTTAAACACAATCTTCGCAGATGTGTCATAATTTCAATATCAGACAAGACATAATTTCAAGCAACTAAGGCTTCCATCATCTTATAGCAAGGCAGTCCGCAGGCAAACTTCTTTTCAAGTGTTCCGAATGGAACGCTTCATGGACAAAAAACAAATTCAATTGCTCTTTTCTCAAGCAACAAATCATATGTCCACAACTTAAAATTTGAAGCAGTAAAAATCTCAATGATGACGGAATTACCATTTACGAAAAAGGTGACTGAAAAACAAGCAGTATATAATTAGCATCATGTGAGCATTGTGTAACTTGACGTACAAGTACACATCCAGAGAGTTACATGCAAAATCACATAATCACCTTTGGGCAGAATACATGACATGCAATTGTACACTCCCCACATGATAAGGGTTATGAGAATATGTTCCAATTCTTCGTGAATTCATCACCTTTGGGCATATGAATCACTAGAATCAGTCACTCCTCCACCACACTATCATGTATCCCTCCATGAACTAATACACAATCACCTCCTTTGGGAGTATGATTACGCATTAGACTAGGAGACATCCCAATCATCATACGAGACCGAAATTTCTCAAACCCAATCAAGCGTGCCACTTTGGCGGTCACTACTCAATTGAATCATTGAAATTCTCTCATACCAGGGATATAAGCTTTACTCCTCACATTCACCATATATATGTGATTTTAACTTTAGTGATAGGGGCATCATATCACCAAAATCACATATCATGCTAATTACATTGCTTTATTCATTAATAAAAAAATAATCATATATATATATATATATTGATCACAGATAACACAAGAAACTTCTCATAACAGAGAATAAAATATCTCTTATGCACCCCTATTACATATTACCGAACAACATAAAAAGAATGCTGATCTATAATATCTCTCACAAATTAACATCAATAGTAATACATGGTACACCAAATCAACAAGCACTATTGCTCATGAGTTTCATACGGCAAAACATGACTCCAAGGCCAACATCTGATTTATTAGCCAATTTTAAGCAACAAATTATCATTGTAATCAACTAGTGGCCTATTAATTGAGTCAAACCAGAGAACCAAATATCTAAAATTTAACAGTAGATACTATTGCTCTGCGTAAATATTGCCATACTCCTTTACCATAAAAATATTCAACTTGATAGACATTAACAAGTGACCAGATGAGTTCATGTACAATATGCAGTAACTAAATTGACATGCATTACCCACATTCAGCAGATGTGTTAATCGGTACAATCAGTTTGGTCACGAGTTCTTAATATGTCCATCATTCAAAAATTACCAGCGTGTCAAGAAGTGTGCTTGAGTAACAAAAGTTTCATAACCTTTACTGTTTCTCATTAGATCAATACATAGCTCAAATACTATCACATACTGATTGTATCTCATTAAGCCAGTTTCAGTTAACAATAAAGTTTGATTTTTATTGATGAATCACACCTTTATAATGATTATATGTGATAACATACTAGTAACCCATCACTTGTATTTCCAAAATCACAGAAAATACAAGAAAAATACGCAAAAATACACTAAAAATACACGTATTTAGGGTTCCGCATGTATTTTCACATCCATAAAATCATCAAACATATAAAATAAATATACCACAAGATAGGAAATCACCATACGAGTCCAACGCCGCCAGCCACGCGCCGATCCGACACTCCACGCGCCCTCACGCGCCGCCTCGAGTGCGCGGCGCGTGGAGCTCACGCGCGGCGCGCATTCGACGCCAAGGCCGCGTGCGGCCGTGCGTGGGGCGCGTGCGGCCTCCTCCGGCGACGCGCCGCCGACCGTCTTGCTCGTCTCGTCGAGTCCAGTCCGAATTTGTGATTTAATTTAATTTTTATTGAACAAAAAATCTCGAAAATCACAAATTAGGGCAAGATCCGTACTAATTAGGGCAAAAACTTTATGCATTCAAGTTCTAGGGTTATGGTTGCTCTGATACCACATGTTAGACGCATATTGCGCAACCCCAAGATCTCCATAACCAAAACAAGAACATGCATAATTGAGTAGAAAGATTAACGCACCTGTTTTGGGATCCATCGAACATAAAGCGGAAGCAGAAAATGATTACCCACATGTTATCAAGGGGATCCACGCAACAAGTCCTTCTCCTCTATTGCTCTCCATATCACTGGCTCAATGAGGCGGCCCCCCTCACGTTTAGCGTTAGGTAAACGCCCCTTAGGTGAGGATACATGTGAGAATTAGGGTTAGAGGAGAGACTTGAGCACTATTTATAGAGTTTCCAGCCAGTCCCCCTCATTACGGGCCAGGCTCAACTCGGCCCACACTAGCCAGCCCATATTAGACTAATTAAGAAACCTTCTATCTCTCTTTAGACCAACCCTGTTTTACGGTAATCGTAAAAACAGTAAATTACAATATCAATTAATTTAGTTCACATTAGGAAAACTCTTACAGCGGCGACACCGGAAATAAGCAGCTATCAACGCAGGAGACCAACCCAGGGAACCCAGAAAGAGCGTAATTTCGAACTGGGGGCTCAATACAGCAAAAACACTACTGAAAAAGGCTATCATCATCATGATTGAAGCAATGGAAATGAATAAGTCTGTGATGTGGACCACCATGTGGTGGCGATCGCTCAAGAAACGCCCAATGTATAGCATAAGTAGTGCCCCAGTTGAGAAAAGGAACGCTCCACTGTCAAATGTCACAAAAAGTAGGAAAGGGAGGCTGTGCGAAAGAATCGCCCTCCCCTTATTGGGTCCGTCATTGTTATAACCTCCGGGCATCGTAATGACGGCAGTGAAGGTGACTGTGGCTATGAGCACTGCCAATATTTGTTTTTTTTTTTTTGCCGAACCATTATTTGTTGAACCTCCACAGATTTTCCTTTTTTCGACCTGAAATCTTCTTCCTCTGCGGGAACTACTCCTGTGGTAATTGGCACAGCTGGTTGCCCCTCAACAAATTGCTTTTCTAACTTCTTACCATTTCCTTGAATCAAGTCACGATAATGCGGCATTCCCTCAGATCCTTTCAACCCCCGGAAAGCTTCTATAGCATTGGGGCAATCCTAAAAATGTACAGAAAGTATCAATTAAAGAGTAGTCTTTTCTGGCAAAGTACTTCAAGACCTTCACTTTACGCAATCGAATACATTTATAATGAACAGAACTTCGGGCGAGTCCTAAAACATTATGGGGGCAGAGTGTACGTTTTCTCTTTTACGTCAAGAACTGTTTGAAAGGGGGCAGAAAAGAAACGGTAGGATTATAGTTAAGTATTGTTCAAAATATTCTGATTTTTTCATGTGAATGTGGCGAATAAACTTCTTGGATGAGATCCTTTAATGTTACGGCGAATTCTACATTTTAAAGTTACTCAACAATGGTTGACACCCCCAGCGAAGGGCCATTAGACAGCCAATATTTATTCTCCATTTTTCTTTTCTTATTTCTTTTTTTCTTTTCTCCTTTCCCCCTTTGCCTTATCCCCTAACTTTAGATGATCCCGTCCCTAAATGTTTTGCACTGTTTTAAAGATAAATAAGACAGACAATTATCTTTGAACCAGTTGAAGACCGACTGTTGCATGGATTTATACTCGATGAAAGTTTTGATTTGATGATATAATATGATCTTATAACACATATTTTTACCAAAGTTACACATTATATTGTACACAGATAATATATATTTATCAACCAAACAACAGAACTAATTAATAACAAATATTACTTTATTAAGTGAATTGTCACAAACTATTCCTTGTTAATTGAATTCTTTGTTACCGTATAACTTCTAAGAAAAAAGAATTCAAACTAATTTTTTTTAAACTATATTTTATAATATGCAGTTAACTGCTGGCTATTAATACGATATTGGGATTTTCTTTATGTAAGTATATTTTAAGTGCGGCTTTCATATGTGGGAATGAGTTAGATGATTTCAGACCATAAGCATTAATCAGATTATAGAGACTTCGATTTTAACATTTTGCAGTAAAGTGGGAGGGAATCAAGTTTTGTTTATTAGTGTCTCAACCACAAAGTTCAATTCTGCCCAAATTTCTTATTTATGGTTAGATATGAAGTATGAAAGCACTTCACTCTGAGCCCCTTTCGAATGCGTGTCACATATGATAAAGCAATCTATGCTACTATTTACTACGAAAATTGATAATATATTCAATTTGCTCAAACAATCGAATAAGCAAAGCAAAGTTGACACAAAAAGACTTCAATTGGGTGGTTTGTTTGCACCGAGCGTCACTTGGCCACAAGTTCTATACGATACTGAAAAATAACTATGCGAGTGAACAAAGTAGGCTCTATAGAGTTCGAGCAAGTGTACCTCCTCATTAAAATAAAAAATGTCAAGGGCCGTCAAGCGATCCTTATTTGAGGCCAAACGGTCCAATCTCTTGTCTCGCGCAAGTCTAACTATAATTTTGTATCTTTTTTGAAGTGCAGCCAAATGCAGAGCAGTGTTTCCATCGGAGTCTTGTTCCTTGATAAGATACTCCAGATTTGGCACTCGCAGTATGTGCTCGACGACATTCACTTGTCCACCGTTTACAGCTGCATGAAGAGCCGTTTGGCCATTGGTGCTTATTAAGTCCCAAGCATCTGGACAGTCTTTAACAATCTCGTCAATGACATTGAGGTGGCCATTATGTGCTGCAAGGAGAAGAGCAGATTGCCCGATTTTGTCCAGGTCATATAACATAGAAGTATCTTGTTGTAGGAGCAGTCGAACTACTTCAACGTTGCCCATGAAAGCAACATAATGAAGAGGAGTCCAACCCATATTGTCTCCTTCTCTGATCACTTCTGGTCTGTTCTCCAGGATTTTCTCCCAGACTTTGCAAAATCAAATAGGAATACGTCATATAAATTTTTTTTAGCATCTTGACATAGATTTTAAATTTGCCTTTCATTGCAATAAGTTTTTTCTGTTTTTCTCTATACTAGGAAGGTATATGTCATGGTTATTCTGAAATTTCTCAGGTGACATTGTGTAACACACATAGAATCTAACTACCATCAATCTAGCATAATGCAAAAATTTTGAAACTTTTTCTTTTTTATTTGTTGGAAATTCATAAAGTTGATTGAGAAGAAGGTTCTCTTACAGGTAGATGCCAATCATTTTGCGGAACTATCACGCCCAAGAATTTCAATATTGAATGAGGACTTAGCACCTTCTACATTTACAATGGTAAAATCACTGCACTCCCCCCCTTTTTTTTTTTTTAAAAAAAAAAGCCATCAAAATTTACTCTCGAGGGTTTTGCATTGGATACCCTGATCTTTTGGAAATATATTGCAATATGCCTCGTCATTAATTGTAAAACTTAAAAGCCATTAATCATATGGAGAAAATGTCAAAACAAAGAAGAATACCCAAAAAAGAAAAGAAAAAAAAAAAAAGAACTGGATGAGAGATAAAAGGGTAGAGTTAGGGGTGTGATGGTGATGGTGGTTGCTGCCACTGCCATCGTAGGAGGGTTCATGATGATGATGGTGCCAGTAGAAATCCCAAAAAAGTGGTAAAAATCAGAAAAAAGTAGGAGCACAAGATCTAAAAGAACATGTAGAAAGAAATTAAGTGCATGTAAAATATGCTATCTTAAAAAATAACAAAATATTTAAAAAGTTCTAAATCTATTGCGTTGATATCATTTCAGTCCTAAACTATTCAATTTAATCAATTTAATCCTAATCATTTTCATATCGATACCAATTCAATCTATTCAATAAATTTAGGCTCGAAATCGCTAAAGTAGATGACAACCATTTTATTTGACATGACAATGTTGACATTGATATTTTTAAATAATTTTTTCATTTTTTGTTTAAAAAAATTCTATTTTTCTCATTTTCCCTTTTTTTCCTATACTTTTTCCTTTCGACTATGGTCGGCGATCGCCACAGCCAAGGGTTGACAAGGGCAAGGGTAGCCGTCCCCGGATTTGGGGAGGGCACAACCCTCACTGCTTAGGCGAGTGCGAGGACTTGCTTGCCCAAGTAGCGAGGGTCGAGCCCACACTGGATCCGACAAGGGCCACCTTACCCTCGCCCAAGCCGCGAGGGTCATGTCCTCACTAGATCCACTGAGACCCATGATGCCCTCGCTAGCCCTTACTTGTGGTCAGTCGCTAGACATGGCCAATACCAGCCACGATGCAAAGGAGAAAGAATAGGAATAAAAACAAAAAAGGAAAGAAAAAATTATTTAAAAATGTTCAAGTCAATGTTGGCCATGCTATATAGGATGGCCGGCATCCATATTAGTAATTTCCAGCCTAAATTGGCCGAACATACTGAATTAGTACAAATGTGAAAAGATTTAAGATTAAATTGGTATAATTTAAAGATTCATGACTGAATTGGTACAAATATAATAGATTTATAAAAAAAAAAAAATTGTACTTTTCCCCAAAAATAATGATTTTCCCAAATGGATACGTAATCCAAAATGAAGTCATTAACTATGTGAATCTTAACTATAGCTTCACAGTGACAATCTTGATGGAAAAATCCCGTTCCTATGATACATGTAAAAGCTATAGTCTTCTGTTCTTATTCTAAGAGAGGACAAACCAGTTTGAATTTACTTAATGAATAAAACAATAAAGAGAATGCAACGAAAATAACTAACTCGAATCTTTTAAAACATAACCCTGATATATAGTGGTCGAGAGACTTGTCCTTGAAAAAAAGGGTGAACTTTCACAAAAATAAAAGTAACAATAAATAAGTAATTATTTTTTTTATTACTATATTATAAAATTTTAGGATGGATAGTGGCCATCACTGCTAATACCAACACTCTCACCTAAAAGAAGCCTTGGACGAGAGAGGGAACTTTATTTGAAATTTGTTTCAGTGGACAGATCTTGCGATACTAACTGATCGTTGGGCGACCGATGGCAGCATGCAGAGCTGTAAATCCCTTAGGACCCTTGTGAGAGGATGGCAATGAGGACGCACATAAAATCAGCTCCATGATATCTAAATATTCTGGATCTGTTGCAAGATAAAGTGGGGACTCATCAGCAGAATTTGTAATATCACACAATTGAGGACCTTCTTCAATTAGCAACTTCTCCACCAATTCATGGCCTCCTCTTACTGCATAATGTAGCACAGTATTCTTATGCAAATTCTGTTTTTCAAGTAGTTTTTTGCATGGGTCAACTTATCCGTTTTCAACAACCCAATGGAGTGATTTCACTAGATCAATGAAGACTCGAGCAACATTGCAGTTTCCCAAAGTGGCAGCAATATGCAAGGGAGTATCTCCTTTAGTGTTGCCCTACCAAAGAAGGGATGGTCCTGATGGACATTGAAGAATATGTTCAATCAAATTTACCTGCTCATATTGAGTCGCAACGTGAAAAATGTTGTTCTCCTTTGGTGTTGTTTGATGGAAAAAGTCCTCTCCATTTTCCAAAATTATTGTCATCAGGTTATCAAAGTCTCCTAATTTTGCAGCCTCATACACTTTAGGATGCATTCTTACTCTCTCTTTACCATTTACAGGACACAGAGTAGCTGCAAGTAAACATATCGACATAACCAGTGTGTATCGGAAACAGGACTAATATATGCATGTAGATGGTCTTGGTTCAAATAAAATATTTTATCAGGTTTAAAAAATAATTTTCGAAAAGTCATATTGGTTTGTTCTTTTGAATATTTTGATCTTTCCTGGGCAATTTTATAATAAGAAAGTGGAGGTCATCTTGTTCAAAAGAAAAGGGACAAGAACGAAAAGCAAAGAAAATCTTTTCTTAATTTTAACTTTCCGACCATCTGGTTTTCTCCTCGAAACTTACACAACCTTCCCGTATGGTTAGGGAACAATGACTAAGGATGATCGGTTCAAGGTGGGTGGGTTCTAGACTTGAATCCTACACTCAACCCTATTATAACCGATTCCCCTTTTTTGGACTTTATATCCGATTTTGTTCACACTGGACCCTATTTTGGTAACACCCTATTTTTCCGATTTGGTTTCAAGGTCAATCTTGTTTCCACTGGAACTTGTTTTATAACTGTTCAATATCTTATATGGTTTTAAATTTTACATTAATGCACGAGAAAACAATGTAATCATCTGAATTTGTATTGAAACATTAAGCACATGTAATCAATAAATACAAAAACTTTTTGACTAAACAAAAAACTAAGGATCCACAAGGCTAATTATCATAAACAAACATTATAAGGCAAAGCAAAAATCCTATGCAATAGATGGTGCAACCGTAGATCGTAGCAGAGATTCTAACCATTCCAGTTAGACCTACTTTTGCCAAAGATCAACTAGTCTGGACAGCCACAAATGATGGCCAACATACGGTGAAGAGCAACTATCATGATTTAACCAATATCAACATAAACCATAACAACCATACACCATCAACCTCATATCAGCATCCTAGCCTTCTGTGGAGAAACATTTGGGCCATGCGAACAGCTCCTAAACTACGCATCTTTCTTTGGTTGATCTGCCAAAATGCAATCGACTCCAGAGCCAACTTGTTTCAGAAACATATCATTATTGATCCATTATGCCAAATTTGTAAACAGAGAACTCCAGAAACATTAGAGCATTTATTCCTATTCTGTTCGTGGACTACAGACATCTGAGCTCATCCACAGATCAACATTGACTTACAGCCTAGCACGGTTACTCAATTAGAAGTATGGTTAACAAAAAAGGCTGCATCGCCGAATCACTCACCTGCTCTGGAACTCATTGCCAACGTTCTCTAGCAAATCTGGTGAATGAGAAATGGCTTCATCTTCCGTGGCCATCATCTGGACTCAACCCTAGCAGTGGAGAATGCATTAACACAGACATGACTTTATCAGGCCTGTGTCCCTACCCTTTCGACAAGAGCTACAGCACAACCGAACCCACAACGAATCTGGAAACCACTAGACCCGAGTACCTTAAAATGCAACATTGATGTAGCCTTTCAGCCAGGAAGCACACACGGATCGATGGCTTCTATTTGCAAAGATTAGTATGGTAGACTTATTGATATTTATTCTACACGATTTCCAGCTGCATCTGCTCTAATTGCGGAGTTCCAAGCTCTCACCTTCACGCTCGAACATTTGCTACGACAGGGACTCGATCAGGCACAGATCGTACTCGAATCAGACTGTAGCATCGTTGTTGACGTTGTCACGGGTTTGGGTTCGCCGTCGTGGGAGACCCGTGCTTTGCTTGCGGAGGCCCTTGCTTCGCTTTCTCACTTCCCTAACCAAACTGTTCAGTTCTGTAATCGTTAGACCAATGCTGTGGCCGACTGGGCTACTAAGGCCCAGCTTTTAGAAATTTCGGTCCAAGATTGGAATATCTTTCCGCCTTACCTTTTGCTTGACCTTGTGTATGCCGACGCCTTAGCGTCTGGTTGTAAGGTTCCGATGTTATAATACTATTTCTACTTTCGACCAAAAAAAAATACATAATAAAAGTAAATTAGTGATCAGGTGCTCTTAACAGAAATCTACACAAAGCAACGAAAACCGCGGACATACAGAAAATAATGTAGAATACTCAGGACAAAACACTCAGAAAGAGTCCAATGCGTTCTTTGCCTAACAAATCAGAAGCTGCTTCAGAGAGAAGTCAATAGAATATATAATTCTTATAATGGTAATGGATAGTGCTTTCAATAATTTTTGTGAGCGCATACTTTATTTTGATGAAAATTGGGAATTCAATAAAATAATTATGATAAATTGAATGTAGCAACCATTAAAATGATGAGTATATTCGTCGGATAGTTTTATTCCTTCCATCCCACATGAAATTGAGACATTTCTTTTCTCTCAGGATCTGGATCGGTATCTTCCATCTGAAACGGTTACAACGCAGTCAATAGAAAGAAGTCTTGTTAGGGACAGGACTGAAAATATTTAAGAAAGTCAGGGCAATTTTATAATTTCTTATGAGACCACTTGAGAAAAGACCATTTCTAGAACAAAGCAAGAAATTTCGAAAGGATAATCCCTATTTTAATCCGTTAATGGTTATAATATAGTAAATTTGTCTCAAATATACGAATTCAAGGACTTTTAAAGTTCCTCAGAAAGTTTAAGATAAACTTATTCAAGAAGGCATGGACTTAGGAATTTTTCATTGATTTTCACAATTTGTTTTGGTGTAACTACTATCTTGACCCCTTTATTTCTATGAAAAAAGGATCGATTTCTCATTTCGAAAATGCAGAAATTGGTATCTTATGGAAAAATAGGAAGAAAAGAAACATATTGCAATTTTGTTTGATCAATTGATCATGTATTTTTCTTTTTTTTTTTTTTTTTTTTTTTTGTGGAGAGAATCCAATTGGGAATTTCTACCTCACGATAAGCTTATGTTGATAGAGTAGCTTTGACGCCAGGGTCTTCCTTGCTGATGGATCGATGGAGCGCTACTCTGAAGGTCCCGATCCACGCCAAGGGCGCCGCTCGCTGCCGAGTCGCCGTATCTCTCCGTCTCTCGCCATCTTCCAAAGCCCTACTCATAGGCCCTCGCCCCTCTGCTCACCCCACTGCAATACCTTAGTCGCACTCTTGTTTGATTTGCTCGGTGTGTTTCACTTTCGCCGTGATTGGGACAGGCGCCGTCCGCCAATGCGCTTTTCTTCAATGGGGATCGAGTCGTGGGGACCGGGAACCCCGTCGTGGATGTTGTAAAGAATATTAGAATACATAAAATAATAATAATTATTAGAAATACAATACAAAAGATTAGAAAATAAAATGAAATGTCCGAGGCGTGCAAACACTGTCCTTAATGATAATTCCGCCTCTGGAGTACGAAACTCGATGCGTAAGGCTTCGGCTATCCTCCCAAGATACAACAGACCATCTTCTATACTCTGCACTGAATATTAGAAGGATATAGAACAACTTTTGTATATAACCTAGCAAAAAGGAAAGGAAATATGTGAGAACATATTGTATCTACTAAGATTGTGCTTTGAAGTTTAATTTATATTTAAACAAGGAAAAGAGAGCCGTTAGGAGATCATCATAAATCAATTAGTAATTAAAAAGATGACCGTTATAAAATAATGAAGAGTTTATGAAGCAATAAATCAAAACTTATAAAGCCATTAGATGCCCGTTATACAACCATTAGAAAGCCGTTATATGACCGTTGAAAAAGCCGTTACAAAAATGATGACTTTCATGACGATCATAATTTCTAATAAATATTTCAAAGCTGCTGAAATATCCAACAATCCTCCACATATTTTAGAAAGTTTTGATAAGAAAATAGAATAATTCTGGGTTATTGGAGAGTAATGCATCGGAATTGGTGCTTATTAGGCTATGAACCAACCCTAGAAAGAATGAAATATAATTCACGAAATCATTGGTGAAGTTTGAAACTTCTATGAACCAAGAATTTCTTTTTGTGAATTATAATTTTCACCAATCACATTACACTCCCACAAACTTTGTTGTTCAACGCGGTTTTGCGCTAATAGGCCATGCGCATGCTTGGTTTTATTCATAAGTGCTTTAGAGATTTTCGCCATAAATTCTCATAGGAGCGGCCCCACTCCACACTTATATAGGTGATTCCATCAAGTGTATATTGCAGATTAATACACCACCAATAATGGCTATGGAATTTCATTAAGAGCTTAGCTCAACCTCTTTTTCCTTGCAATTTTGCACTATTTTCACCTTAGGAGGGACAATAATTTTTTACAGTGCACTAGATCAACAAATGACTTGTTATTACCCATATGAACCTAATTCATGGGATCGCCAATCACATAGGTTGTGTTACTATCATTGTTGATTTTCTTCAGTTGACTTGTCCCATTCCCCTCGATGTATAGTTAGAGGATTGGCCAAAATCCATTTCTGACTTCATATAGTTAATGGACATAATTCCATCATTAAGCAATTGCTTTATCACATCATCCTTCAATCGATGTGTCCATTTTTACCATTGAAAATTTTCCATTGCAATGGTTATTGCTACTTGGCAATCACGATACTTAGACACATAAGGTGTCAATTTATTCCCAAAGGAATATCTGCTAAGAGTTTCTCAACTACTTAGCCTCATTTTCAAATATGAGTGAGAAGAATTTTCTCTTTTCCTCAAGAACTTGAATAGTTCTCAATTTACCAAAAAATAGTAAATATTTTCTTCTCCTTCACCCATTGGAGCTTAAGAGGATAAGGCATTTTATTTACACATATATGCCCGGTAGCACTTGAGTCTACCACCCATAATTTTGATTAGCCACAATATTGGCATGGGAATGACCACATCAATTACTTCATCAAATCATCTACTTCAACCAAGTCGACTCTTGGTTTAGCAGGATTGCCATTTCCCCCACAATTTCATCTGATTACTTTCCACTAGGTGAACACATATTTGTTAGTGGATTTTATCTAATATGAATCCAAGATCCAGTTAACATCACCATATCCTTATAATACCGTGGAAAATCCACTATAATAAACTTGACAATAATCGTCCTTTAACAAAATATTTCACAAAAGGCATCAATCTTATTCAATATAGATCTATGATGGCTATGGATGCAAAGAAATAAAAATAAATTTCATCTCCACAACAATCACTAAAGGAGATTCTCTTTCCTAATGCAATAGCCAATCAAGTCTCTAATGATCATCATGTATGAATGGACATTCAACATAAATTGGCAAAGTAAATATTCTTACAAAGAACGTTTTTTTTTTAACATTATTATTGCTGTCAATAGTACATGTTGCTCCAAAAATGTTAACCAAAACTCAAAGGTTAGCAGAAATCCAAAATGAATTAATAATTTCACAAAATAACTATAAGACTTTAACTCTTTAAGCAACATTTAAATGACTGAAATGTGGAATATAAAAATATAACAAAAGGCAGGATGCAAAAAGCATACTCACTAAATTGTCGATTATGCTAATTTAGCCTAAAAAGTTAATGGAAAATATTGGGGTGTATCATTAGTCAATTGAATAGTTGTTGCCCAATTATTCTCTCAACTTATGCTTGCTAAATTGGGCCTCCATTCCCTTCTCTTTCTATCAAGCATAATTCCACATCGTCAAGAAGGCAAGAATTTGCCACCATTCTAATGCAAGAGAAGTTTTATATGTGCGCGAACAAGAGAGATTTATCATATCTTCATGTATTTATCAAACATACACATTGTCACGCAGCAAATACCAACACATGTATGAGCATATACATAGATAGAGACCCACGCTGCACTTCCAAGCAAGCATGAATAAAGATATGCCACCAAATATCAACACAAACTTGTGTCTACACTTACTTGAGCATATTGACATGGATAATGATTGTATGTACTCTAGCATATTCCCAAGAATGACAAGACAACACTATGATGAATACTGAAGAATTTTGTTCCAAAGTCAAATGACACCTATTTTCAAAATCTATATACACAATAATATAAGATAAAAAAAAAAGAGTAAATTTCGTGGTAAAACACAGAAATCCCACATGACAACATCCATTGTTTCGCTAAAACAATTATATATAACTTGGTCCAACATGGGCAGGCTCGATAAGATTCTCGTAGAGATGGAGCCAAAGACAAATTAAATAGCAAATAAAAACAATTATAAACTAGCTTCATGAATATACATTAAACATATTTTAGCAGGAGAATATAAAGAATTAATGACAAATGGAAACTATTTTTTAAGTAATAGAGGAGCGGCCCAATTTCCAATCCTAAATGGATGATTATTAAAATCACGAACTTGAGAGAGAAAACACCTACACACGTCCGACTTTCTATTGGAAAACAAGTATAGGTATTGAAGCCCCAAAATAAAAATAAATATATATAAAAGAAATATTAGCCCGATTTCTTTCCATTTCTTTTATAGTTTTCCTTTTCTATTTCTTTTTAGTAGCCACACAGAATCACTATGCCATTTTTAAAGATTTTCTACATAGGTAGTTTTGAAAATCTGTAAGCATCTTCCATAAATATATAAGAGCACACATTCATGGAATATGTCTAACAAGATTAAATCAAATCAAATCTAAAGAGAACACACAAGCTCGTGACACCAAATTTCAAATACTAGAATGAAAGTATCTCGACCTGTGTGATGATGATTCCTCAAAATGTGGAAACAGCGTGCCAAAATGGCAATTGCACCATTCAAGCATTAATTTAGAGTTTCCAAAAAAATGATTTTACTTGAAACTCAATAATCTTACCAAAATGACCGAAAGCTATTTTGTGTTAATGCTTGATACTGTCCCATGACAAACCACCCAAGAATATGTGATACTTGTCCTTCACCATCTCCAAATCCTTGTTCAATTCCAAGGTCGGTGGAAGCACCAGCAATTCCAATTTTGAAAGCTATAAGGCAATTATCCTTAAGATTGTTGTAAAGAATATTAGAATACATAAAATAATAATAATTATTGGAAATACAATACAAAAGATTAGAAAATAAAATGAAATGTCTGAGGCATGCAAACACTGTCCTTAATGATAATTCCGCCCCTCGGAGTACGAAACTCGATGCGTAAGGCTTCGGCGGCTATCCTCCCAAGATACAACAGACCTTCTTCTATACTCTGCACTGAATATTAGAAGGAAACAGAACAACTTTTGTGTATAACCCAGCAAAAGGAAAAGAAAGATGTGAGAACATATCGTATCTACTACGATTGTGGTTTGAAGTTTAATTTATATTTAAACAAGGAAAAAAGAGAGCCGTTAGGAGATCATCATAATCAATTGGTAATTAAAAAGATGACCGTTATAAAATAATGAAAAGTTTATGAAGCAATAAATCAAAAGTTATAAAGCCATTACACGACCGTTATACAACCATTAGAAAGCCGTTATATGACCGTTGAAAAAGCCGTTACAAAAATGATGACTTTCATGACGATCATAATTTCTAATAAATATTTCAAAACTGCTGAAATATCCAACAGTGGAGAGGCTGTCGGACCCACAGGCGATAGCCGACGTTTTGGTCTTGAAGTTCGGCGGCGCCGTCAATGCTTGGGTCGTCGAGGCTTCCGCCTTCAACGGGCCCTTCGCCGTCTATAAGGAGTTCGTCCCTTCGGCGAACAAGTATGGGGAGCCGAGATCGTATGGCCACGTCGGGTTCCCTGCTTCTTCGTCGACCGTCTCACTGTTGTCGAATTGCCTTGAGGAGGTGAAGTCATTCCTGGTGCTTATGCTCTTTGGAACGTACTGCTGAAAAGTTGTGTCGTTTGCTGATGGCTTTTTGAAGCAATTTTGTGCATTTGTTTGATGTGGTGTGTTTCTGTGAATCTTGTCATAGGGAGTGCGATATGGGAGGAGCCAGTTGCTTGCTAGGATCCTTGTTTGGTCTTTGATGATTCCAAGGGGTTTTACAAGTTACAAAGAAAAATTGGAAAATTACCCAGAAAAAAAAAAGAATAAGACAAGGTAAAATTACAAAACTAAGGAAGATGACCGTACCATGAAATTGGGAAGAAATACTAATTTGCAGAGAAAATTGCTGTGTATGGGACGTGGAGTCATATGATATGTGTTCTCTGCTACATGCTCTCACTCGTTGTCATAGTATATTATCTGTTACTTCCTTGAGTGGTCTGTTGCTGATTGAGCACATGAGGAGCATGATGGATATATGAAGCATCTTGAGAAATGGTGCCTGTAACTAAGTTTCTTTTCTAGGCAGGTTGACACCTGAATTTGGAAATGTATACGGCATGATAGAGTGTGAGCACCAAGTAGAAAAAAAAAGCTTGAAGAAAATAGCCTGGAAAACAAGGAGGAATGAAGTCGGGTGACAATTAGAAGCATACTTATTTTGATGACTTAAGAATATGACCTCTCCTTTTACTCATTTAAGATTCTATGTGTTTGGTCTTTTGAAACTTGAAAGTTGCCTCTGGTATGATGGTTTTCTCATGCTAACTAGTTGGGCATTTCAGGTGAAGAATGTTCTTTCAAGGAAAAAGAATCCCGTCTCCACAAGCTTATTACCACCACAGGGACATCCACCGAAAATTGTCATCCTTGATTTTAGCAAAGGTGGCACTGTGCTTAACCAGCTTGTGACTGAGCTCAGCCATTTCAAACCTTCATCTTCTGGACATCCATCTTTTGCTGGACAAGAGCTATCGGGTCATGAAGCCCCCAATATTCAGGTGGGGACTCAAATTTTACCTACTATGAAAGAAAGATTTCTGAACAGCATCCAAGAAATCCATTACGTTGACGTCGGCCTAAATTCCTCTGGCGCATACATCACCGATCCAAATGTGATTGGCAGACTCTCCCAACGGTTTGTACAACGAACTCAGGCATTGCGATTTGTCCTTCATGGAACTCCTAGGCAATGGTGCGACCGTAATCGCATTTGGATTCGCCGTGAAAAGGATAGACTGCTGCACCTGCTTGAATCTGAACCGCGGAAGGCCGGAGGCAAAATACAGGTAGCAGAGAAGTTTTATTTTGCCGACAGGCCTCCAGATCTAGAGATGCATTTTGCGATAATTGAAAATTTGGATGTGAGCATCTAACTTACAAATTTTATGGAATAGTATCATGACTTGTGCAGCGTTGTGTTTAGACAGAGTTGAGATCTGCTTGTTTGTGCCTGTTCACTACACTTTAGCCAGTTATTCTTACTCTTGTTGCCCCTTCACAGACACATAGTTTTTACTTGGCCAAAAATAAAGAGTAATTCAGAGTATGTGTAAGGACTACCTCAGTGTAATGAAAAATGAAACAGTCTCATCTTTAAGGCCATCTATTTGGGTTTCAGCGCATGTATTTCCTGATCCATGGGATAGGAAACGTTGGACTTACTTTTAAGATTGAGTTTCATGTCAAAGGAGAAAGTAAAACGGTAATGGAATGTCCCCTCTCTGGCGGGAAAACTTTTCCTTCCTTCCTTACAGTCGAGCTTTAAACTATCCTCTCTCCTCGAGATGAATTTATATGTTTGGTCGCAAAGCTATTCCTTACTGGAGGTTCAGTGATCACTCCTTTTCTAACTTATCAGACACTTTAGTTTCTCAATCCTTGACTGATAATCAAATAACAACTACAGATAAAAAGAGGGTGTTATTACCCATTTGTTTCTTTGACTAACAAGAAGCAATGACTGCACTAAAAGATGGCCGCTGGCATTTTCCGTCTATTGGAGCACAAAATGTAGCTTTCACTGACAACTCACAGCAGGTATATGAACTGCACTGAATGTTGGTAGACAACTGACAGTATAACAAATTAATGATGTGCTTACAGCAAGTGAAAAAATTTAAAAAAAAAAAATGTAATAATAACTTAGGGCTAACACAACCCATTATCCAATAGTAACCAACAATAACCACGTTTAACCTAATAACCAATAATGAGAGCCAACGCAACTGACTGCTCACTTTAAGCCAAGTACATGCTCGTGCGGATCGGGGCTTGATTAGTGATGGTTTCAGTTATCATCACCGCACTCGTCATGACGTGATAATACTAAGTATCCCCAAGCAGGATTACAATCGGTTCATGAGGTTTCCATTGCAACTTTTCTAAATATAGATCGGCCGTGTTCAATCTCAAATTGACTAATGCAGTGCAACAATCTCGGGGGGAAATATAATTAAAGAGGTAAAAAGAGGTTAATTACGTTCCAGTTTCAGATTTGGTAATTCAAGGTGTGGAAAAACCGAAAATTTGGCTGACAATTTTGCCCTTAGTGAAAGTTTAGGCTGCGCATGACAACTCTTCTGTTTCGAGGAAGAGGTTTTTTTTTTTTTTTTCCTCAGAAATAGTTATTTTCTATTTCTGTTCCAAGGAACAATTTTTTAGTAAAAGAACTCGTTTGGTAACTACACAAAATTTCTACTTTTGGAATAGAAAAAGAATATAAATATGTTTGGTAACACAACAATTTCTTTTTTGTATTTATTCATTTTCTATTATTGCTCACGGATCACCGACTATCGGTCGCCTTTCGCCCGATGCTGACTACCGCCCATCGCTGGCTGTCATCGCCCGCCACCGACCATCACTAGCGACCACCGCCGACCGTCACAGGCGACCATCGTCGCGGACCGTTGGCCATCGGCCTTAGGAGGCGGCGACCAATGGGCTCTACAGGGGCGGTCATTGATGACGCGTCGGCAGCGAGTGATCGTGTAGTAGTAGCGGCATCCGGTGAAAGGTGACGGCGGGCGTTGGGCGAAAGGCGGCGTATGGTCAAGCCGCGGCGGCGGTAGCCGGAGGCAACTACGCCGGCGGTGGCTCAAGCATTGGAGGTGGCCGCAACAAGAGAGAGAAACAAAAGAAAAAAAAAAAGAAAATTGGCTTATTTCTAGAAATTGTTCCCGAGAACAAAAAACAACTTTTTTATTTTATTTCTCAAAACTGTTCCCAGAATAAAAAATTAAAGAAATTGTTCCCGGAACAAATTTTTTACTAAACATGTTTTTTTTTTTCCAAGAAACAAAAGAACAAAAATTGGGAGAAACAGAAATATTACCATGTGCTATCTTAGCCGACATCATGTGGTTGGAGATCGAAGTAAAAATTGGCTGGAGTCGAGTCGAGGATGATTGCAACGAATAAGCGGGCGCTTTTTGGTTCCCGTATGAAATATATATAACAGACTATGCACATGCTTCTTTTATTTGAAGTGAACATACCAATGAATAATTAAAAACTATAACATGAAATTTTTTAACTAAACCTAAAAAAGCTCATTTTTATATTTTTTTTATAAAAAAAAAAAAAAAGTATTGTTAAAACATTTTTATGCAATATAAAAAATTTTAACAATTTTTATGCAATACAAATTTAATGAAATTTTTTTTATAATTCTTTTTAAATATTTAAAAAACGAATTTTTAATTTTTTCATATAATTTTTAATTATTATTTTTTAAAATATAATTTTAATTATTTTTAATTATTTTTTCTTTTTTCTTTTCTCTTTCTTTTTTTTTTTTTTTCTTCGCCCGCGCCCATGACAACGGCCGGCGACCAGCCATAGGCGAGATCAAGCTTGAGCCTTGCCAATGCTTGACAAGCCTCGTTGGACCCGGCGAGGCTCAAGCTCGCCGGTTGGGCGGGGCCTCGGCCTCGCCAGATAGGCAAGATCGAGCCTCGCCCAATGCCGATGAGCTCGATCTCGCCAGATCCGGTGAGGCTCGGCCTCGTCAATGAGGCTCGATGTCAGCCAGCTCGAGCCTCGCTTGGCCTGTCGCCAACCGGGTCGGCCGTCCTACCGGCCATCGGCTAAGGGATGAAAAAAAGAAAGAAAAAAAGAAAAAGAAAAAATTGAAATATAAAAAATAATTATAATTTCGATTTTTTATTAAAAAAATTATTTTATAAAATTAAAGAAGGCCATGGCCCATGGATTGAAAGTGGTCTAAATGGGTTATTACTAATAACCCATTTAGACCAATTTCTTTTTGTGCTTTATTTTCAAACCCATTTTTTACCCATATTTAATTTTAATTTGACCAATATATGATCCATTTAACTAAAAATGGGTCATAATATGGGTTTATGACCCATTTTGCCACCTCTAGTAATTGATTCCGATTATGATTAATTTATGGACTCAAAAGTTAATTTACGGTATATAAGATAATTTTGCATTTATAAATATCAACAAACCTGAAGGTATTTTACAACGTTGAAACTAATTTCATGAACATTATTTTGTTAGTAATTTTCTGAGAATGCAAGCTCAGTAGGGATATCGCGCTCTAAGACGATGCCCAGCCTGTTGAAAAGATCGTGTTGTGTTTCAACTGAAGTACAATTACAATCATTAAGAATCAGCACTCACTCCATTTATTTATTACAAGGTAAGATGAATTCTTATAACATACTTTGTCTTAAGAAATGTTACTACTTTGAAGGTAAATTAATCCTTTTAAAGATTATAGAAGTAATTCACTCTCTTGCATGAGGTGAATACTACAATAATAAGTAAAGTACAATAAAAAATTACCAATTGTGGAAAAGCAATTTACCATCTCACAAGAAAACATTTACAATTAAATTGAAATTACAAAATGATGACCTGCACTACATAATTTATACTTAACTTACTTCTTAAGAAAATATACGAGAAATAATTTCGATAGGAAATTGCAACAAGGCATTTATTTTGTTATACTGTAATTTTGCTTAAATAGTCGAAATTGATAGTTCTTCTGAGAATGCAAGTTGTCCATGGAGCAGTTGAAATCCGTCGTTTGGACTCCCTGGAACGGAGATGCCTCTACCTCCTTCAACGGACCAGGAACTCTCGACCCGTTCTGCTCCAGATCCACGCCTTCATGCTTCGCCACGCTCTCGACCTCAACGTCAACCTCCTCACCAAGCTCGTCGCCAGCTGCGCCTCCGTCGCCTCCGGCTGCCACCCGCTCGCTGGATTACGCCATGCTCGTCTCCTGTTCGACAAAAGTCCCCACAGAGACGATGGGTTCCTCTGCAACGCCGTGATCAGAGCCCACTTGGGTCTGCGCCAGTTTGACGAGGCTCTTGTTCTTTACCGTGATCTCCGGAGGAGCACCGGCTTTTCGGCCGATAACTTCACGTTCATCGCGCTGGCGAAGTGTGGCTCGCTGGCTACGTCCTGTTGGGAAGGGCTGCAGGTGCAGAGCCACGTTGTTAAGATGGGGTTTTGGTCGGACTTGTATGTGTCCACGGCGTTTGTGGATTTGTATGCGAAATGGGGGAGCGTGGAAGCTGCGAGGATGTTGTTTGACGACATGAGCGTGAGGAGTCTGGTATCGTGGACAGCTCTGATAGGTGGTTATGCGAGGAGGGGGGATATGGGGAATGCAATGAAGTTGTTCGAGGAAATGCCTGAGAAGACTCTGCTGCATATAACTTAATGATTGATGGCTATGTTAAGTTGGGAGATATGGACCCAGCCAAGGATCTGTTTAATGAAATGCTGGAGTGGAATGTGGTTTCTTGGACTACAATAATTAATGGGTATTGCAATGTTGGCGACATAAAATCTGCTCGCTCACTCTTCAATCCCATGCCAGAAGAGAATCTGTATTCTTGGAACGTGATAATTAATGGATATTGCCAAAATAAACAGCCCCATGAAGCTTTGAGACAGTTTTCTGAGATGCAGTCAACTGCATTGGTTGAGCCTGATGAAGTCGCTCTTGTATGCGTTCTTCCAGCTATAGCTGATCTGGGTGCTCTAGATTTAGGCAATCAGGTTTACCATATTGCACAGAAAAAGAAGCTTGGCCGAGCAAGCAATGTGGGCACGGCACTTGTGGATATGTTTGCCAAATGTGGTGAGATTAGTAAAGCCAAAAGTGAGTTTAATATGTTGCACGAAAGACAAGTAGCTCGTTATAACATGCTTTCACCCTTTATCGATGCTACGATTTGCATCCTTCCATAATTAGGACTGAATTGGATTGCAAAACAATGATGAATGTATCTAATTGATGCACTTACCTGCGGATCAAGCTTTACATCCAAGGTTGGATTGGATTAAAGACCTTGGATGAAACTGGGAAAGTAAATGCGTATTTAGTAACGATTCTGTTCCCGAAAACAATTTTCTTTTTTATCAAAAATAGTTTTTTTTTTTTTTAATTTTTCATTTTCCAAAAACAATTTCTAAGTATAAAAACACGCTTGGTAAATGCAAAATTTTTTTATTCTAGGGATAGAAATGCATTTGGTAAAATTATATAATTTTGTTGTTTCTTTTAATTTTTAATTTTTTTTCCTTTTTTCTTCTTTCTTTTTTCGTTTCTCACCTTATTCCTCCTTTGTGACCGGGCGCTAGCCACGGTGGCGGCTAGTGAGGCTTGGCCTCGCCTTGGTTGGGCGAGCTCGAGCTTGCCTAGATCTGGCGAGGCCAAGCTTACCCAGCCATCGATGAGGCCAAGCCTCGTCGAGCCACCACTAGGTGACGCCGGGGTTAGGCGAGCTTGGCCTCACCCAGCCACGACGAGGTTCGAGCCAACAAGCCTCGCCATGGCTTGGTGTCGCTGCGGGCAGCGACGCTTCGGTGAGTTTCACAAGCCCTCGTTAGCCGGTCGCTGACCATGGCCGAGGTCAACGACTGGCCAAAATGAAGGAGAAAGAAACAAAAGAGAAGAAGAGAAAAGAGAAGAGAAAGGAAGATAAAAGAAAAATTGTTCCTTGGAATAAGAATTTACTTTTTCTACTTCTTATTTCGATCCAAATCTATTTCCAAAAAAAAAAAAAAAAAAGATTTTTTTCTTTTTCCGGGAACAAAAGTTTTACCAAACATGTTTCTATTTTTTTTCGTTACTCGAACAAAAGAAAAGAAATAGTTATTCCGGGAAACATAAATAAAATTTGCCAAACAGGCCCTAAATTTATTAATGTCTCTATGAACCATCTCCAGATCTCTTGCTGACATGCGAAAATATGTAGTACCTTACTTGTTGGATGATGCAGCTTTAGCGAAAAACATGACAATAGGCACTGCTTCTAGCAGTTGGACCGCATGGGTTCAGGGTTTGCATTGAAGAATGGTTAGGCCGTTTGAGGATCGGTTGCTACTACTTTTTGTGCATTAGCGAGTGACGTATGTATTTCATGCACGAACATGAAAGACAAAGCAAGATGATTGTTTTTGGGCTGGGTGCGCGACTGAATTTTTATAAGTTGATACGGTGATACATTCTTGGCCTTGTGTACCTAATTATTTGATAAGTTACTTGCTGGATTGACCTCAAAGTTCTGAGATCGCACAAAAAGATGACATTCCCATTTATATGTAGGCTTATGAATTTTTTTTTAATTATCGGAAGGCAAGGATCTCGCATGACCCATGACTCTTGCTCTCCATAGATGAGAATATTATGGTACTTCTTGCAGTTCTGTTGCAACTATGTCATCAAAGAGCGATGCATAGAAATCTAGGCCAAGTCACAATTTAATGGCAACTTCAAATAGATAGAAAACATCACATTCTTCGGCAAAACCTTCTGCGCACTTAAAACGAAAGTTGGTGTTGGTTGCATTACGATATCGCTAACAACCGTTTCTACTTGTACAGCTCACAAAATGTTGGTAACTTAGTAATTCATTTGACAAATGGCATATTCATTACTATATCAATAACTTCTAATCCCTGACAAGATTTACTTGTAAAATTTAAAAATTGTTGACTTACTAATCAATCTTACGTTGGTAAATTCATTATGATGTCAGTTATTTATTAATCTCTACCATGTTCACCTGTAAAAGTTAAGTGAAGTTGATGACTCACAAATCAATTTAACACTGCGGATTTACATCATAAACTTTTCAAACATCTACGAAGGTTGAAGAATGTTGAAAGTAATTCATGAAAATTAAAGTAATGGCAACCAACAAGTAGAAACAAACAAAACTCAATAACGCTACGAAGAGACATTTTTAAATTAAAATACCACCAACTCCAACACTTTCGTTTCAACCTAACGATTATCACCAAACATTTCCAACTTGACGTTCAATCCACTTGTTCATCCTTCTTCTTTTTTTCTTTTGATCCAAGTACATCCTCCACACGCACGAGAAGTAAAACATGTTGGTCTTTGCAGCGCTCCAGTCATCTTGAGCATGGCAATTTTGCCGGCACGCAATCCAACGGGCCGGAAGTAAGAGGTTTTGAATTAGACAGCCAACATACGAGTGCTCGAACTCGACAGCTGACAAAGCAAACAGAAAATTTCACGTGCACAAGGTTACGGGACTATAGAACCGACAGGCCCAACTTATTTAGCAGCTTTCCTAGAGGATCCCATAATCAAACAATAAGCTTCGGACGTATCTTCTGGAAGGTCCACGCAGCCCAAAGAAAACAGGGGCCTCGGGTTCCAGGAAAGCACCAATTAAATATATAATCACGAGACATCCAAGCATGACATAAGGAACGATTCCAATACCGACAGTTCTGATCAAGACTACATACGTACCCAAAGCAAAGGCTAGCCCCATCGCGATTATCGCAACAACAATGCAATTTTTGGCGGTGAAATAATATCTCACCTGTTGGCGAGCGCCCAACGTAGAAATATCAAATTGTAAGAATATCGCCAGGATGGATAAACTGAATGCAGTAGTGTTAGATATAACAAAGGCTTTGAAAGCTGCCCTGCCAGCAAGAGTAGGCATTCCTGAGTTGGGTCCATCATTGTTATAACCTCCGGGCATCGTAAAGGTCGCTGCGAAGGTGACTGTGGCTATGAGCACTGCCACTAGCACTTGAAGGTCAATTATTTTTTCTTTTGACGATTTATGATTTTCTCGGTCGGTGATAGACATTGCTGGTAGATCCTCAACAAATTGATGGTCTAACCTCTTCTTAACATGTTCAATAACCCAGCCTTGACAACCCGAGATTGCACTAGATTGTTGCAACACATGTTCAACTTTGGCAGCTTTGTAGCCGGCCTAAAAAATGTACAGAAAGTATCAATTAAAGAGTGGTCTTTCCCGAAGAAATATTTGAAGACTCTCACTTTACACACTGAAAACCCATTTATAACAAAAAGAACGCCCGAGGAGTGCTAAATATAGTGCTATAACTAAATGAAATTATCTAGGAGTTGGTTGAAAACCTTTTCCCAGATGGAACAGAGTGCAAGTTCTCTCTTTTACCTCAAAAACTATTTGAAAGCGGACAGAAAAGAAACAGAAGGGTTTTAGCTAAATATTGTACAAAATATTCTGATTCTTTTGTATGAATATCGCTCAATAGTCGTTTTAAAGTCAAAAGGTGCATATCAACTTTTGGATTGGGATTTTGAGAAAATTTTCTTAAGTTAAATCTTAAAGCTACCTCTTAAATGGCTGACACCTCAGCGCAGGAGCAATTAGACAGTTCAGATCTATCCTGTATTATTCTTTCCTTTTCCTTTTATTTTCTTTTTTTTTCCCTTTATCTTGTCCCCTAACATTAGAGGAACCCAACTCAAAATGTTCGGCATTGCTTTCAAGATAAGTAGGACGCGCTATTTCTTTTGAACTGGTTGAAGACCCGCTTGTTGCATGAAATTTGAAATATATACTAATTGAATTTTGTTTTCATGATATAGTATGATCATACGAAACAATATCTACAAATGTCATAAATTATATTTTAGACAACTAACATATATTTATTGACCAAACAACAAATTTAACTAGTATTGAACATTACTAAGTTTTTTTGTCTTAAACTATACCTAGTTATTTGAATATTTTGTTGCTAGCAAAATATTCCAACTTAATATTGATTCAAAATGCAGTTAACTATTGCTATTAATACGTTTTTTTTTTTTTTTTGTGTGTGTATAATCAGATTTTTAAGTGGGTTTTTAATACGTGGGAATTCATTAGAAGGTTCAAGACTGTAAGTATTAACTGAATATATAAAGACTTAACAATTTGGCTATAATAACTACCCAAAAGATAATCAATTGGCCAACTGAAATTTGTATATGACAATGCAAATGCATAACTATGTTCTAGATTAAAAATAAAAATTTGATTGCAACTTTTTAGATTCAATATTGTGTTACTTTTGCAATACTCATAAATTTATCTTAATAAGTTTTTCAAATAATCTAATTAATTTTACATTTCATTTTGTCTTGAACGAGCTCCTTATAGGTGGTGATGGGATCATACATTTTACATTGTTCCTAACAATACCTTTCATTCACCAAAAATGAATAATTTAGAAGATTTTTTTTTTAAATAATCACTTATATTACTTATAGAAATAAATGAACAATTTTTTTTTATCATCCGCAAATATGTTCGGACATAAATTACCAATAATGAATATTTTTAATTACTAATTATTTCAAATGATACAAGAGATCATTTTTAGGAGAATATTTTCTAAATTATTTATTTTCTCTAAAACTCCATTTATTTTGCGAAAAATAAATGATTTGGAAAATATTTTACTAAAAATGATTACTTATGTTGCTTAAAATAATTAGTCAATAAAATATTTTTTCATTGTTGATGACAATTTATGTTTAAATATTTTCATGAGCAATGAATTTTCTTTTGTTGATTCATTTTTATAAGCGATATAAGATATCACTTTTAATAAAATGCTTTTCAAATCATTTATTTTCAGCTAAACAAATGCATTGGCATTTTTATGCAACATCCACTTTATAGATAAAATATTGAAAAAGAAAAAAGAGATATGAGCCTACACATTTAGTATATCATAAATATATACCAACTCATAAACATAAATGAACCAAAAACTTCACATGGCTATGCGAATGGATGTTGAGATTCTGTTGTAGGAACATCAATTATAGATTACGCGGGATAAAAGAGCCTTATTCTTTTTTTTTTCCTGATTAATGTAATAGTTAGTGTGCTAATAAATTTTAAGTAATGTCGGAGGGAATGAAGCTTTGCTTAACACGTGGTTTAACCATGAAGTTCAATTCTATTCAATTTTATAATTTAGATATGAAGTATGAAATGACTTCACTCTCAGTCCCTTTTCCTAAGATATGTCACCCTTAATAAGGCAATCTATGCTATGATTTGCTGGGAAAACTGAAATGCAGTCAATATGCTCAAACAATTGAATAAGCAAAACAAGTTGACTCCAAAAGATTTCAATTGGCTTGTTTGTTGGTACCTGAAATGAATATCCCCTGGACCACAGTTTCTAAACGATAGTGAAGAAATGACTCTGTGAGTGAACAAATCTTACTATATTGTGTTCAAGCAAGCATACCTCTTCATGAGCTTGAAAAATTTGAATGGCGGTCAAATGATCCTTGTTTGTGGCCAAATGGTCCACCCTCTTGTCTCGTGCAAGTAAGTATATGATGTTGTACTGTTTATGAAGTGAAGCCAAATGGAGAGTAGTGTTTCCGTCAACGTCTTGTTCATTGATAAAATCCTCTAGGATTGGCTTCCCCAATATGTACTTGACAACATTTGCTCGTCCTCCGATAACAGCTGCATGAAGAGCTGTTTGCCTTTTGGTGTTCAGTATGTCACAAGTATCAGGACAAGATCTAAGAAGCTCGCCAATCACATTGACATGGCCTTGAAATGCTGCAATGTGAAGAGCTGATTGCCCCTCTTTGTCTACAACATATGCTACAGAATTATCATATTGTAGGAGTAGTCGAATTATTTCGCCTTTGCCAAAGCAAGCAACAAAATGGAGAGGAGTCCACCCTATATCATCTTGTTCTCTGATCATTTCTGGTCTCTTGTCCAGGATTTCCCTCCAACCTTTGCAAACACAATACAAATATGTAATGATTTAGACTGTTTTTAGCATCTTGACATAGATATTTTACATTGCATTTCATTTCATTTAGCTTTCCCTTTTTTCTCCTTACTAGGGAAGAATATGTCATGGTTACTCTGAAGTTTCACTAGTGATCAAGTGTAACACATGCAGAATCTAACTACCTTCAATCTAGCGTAATGCAGGACCTTGTAAAGTTTTTTTTTTTTTTTGATAAGTAAATTTTTCAGAAATTCGTAAAGTTAATTGAGAAGAATCTCCTTTTTTATTCAGCACGGCACCTGCTCGGTCAAGGGTAGAATTAAAGACCAAGGCTTTTTACTCTGATGCCAATCATTTTACTAGAGTATGGCACCTTCTACATTTTCCAATGGTAAAATCAGTGCACCTCCGTTTTTTCAAGTCGTCATAATTTTCCCTCAAGGGTTAAAAAAAATCGCATTAATATACCCCGGTCTTTTGGAAATGTGTTGCAGTGTGCCCTATCATCAATTGTCAATTGAAAAGGAAGTGATCATAAGGAGAAAATGTCGAAACTAAGCAGAATACCCAAAAAAAAAAAAAGACGAACTGCATGAGAGAGAAAAGGGAAGACGAAGGAGTATGATGGTGATTGCTGCCACTGCCACCATAGGAGGGTATTGATGATGATGGTGCTTGGAGAATAAGATCTAGAGAGAAATCAAGTTCTTGCGAAAAGTATAATCTTCATAACAATGAGTTTTTCGAATGAAAAAGTAATCCCAAATGTACAAACTCTACTCTTCTTCTTTTAGTCCGCAAACTAAGAGAAGATGAACCAATTGGAACTCATTTAAATATTTTCAAAACATAAACCTCTAGCATAAGTGGTCAAGAGGCATGTCATTCGAAAAAGCATGACCTTTCACCAATATAAAGTAATAAAAAATAAATAAATGACTGCGCTTTTTTCACTCTTTCTTTATTTAAACACTCCGTGTAACAGTATTTTTAATCATATCTCCCTTATGTGGCCGGTCAAATGTGTTGTCCCTCTCTTTTTTGGTCATTTCCTTTCCAGCGGGTGTCACTCTCCTACTTCTTGTCTTTCCACTCCTCTAGTGTCCCTCTCCATTCCCTCTTTTCCGTTTTTGGCTTCCGACACAGCCATTGGAGCAAGTATAGACTCTAGAAGGAGCATCGATGGAAGAGAGATTGGACCAAAAGTTCCAGAACTTTGATGAGAAGTCGAAGTGAATATTTCTTATTATATTTACAAAATACTAGTGCAGACGGGATCATCATTGCTACTACTGGCAATCTCACCAAAGAGGAGCCTCGCGCTAGAGAGAGAACTTCGGTTATCATTTGTTAAAGTGGGTTTAGAATCTCATGATACTTACCTGGTAGTTCGAAGTGCATCGCAGCATGCAGAGCTGTCAGTCCCTTAGGGCCCTTGTGAGAGGATGGTGACGAGGAAGCGCATAAAATTGGCTCAATGACATCTGAACATTTTCGATGTGCTGCGAGATAAAGCGGGGACTCATCAGCAGCATTAGTAATATCACATAGTTGAGGATCTTCTTCAATCAGCAACTCCACCACCCCCTTGCAACGTCCTCTCACTGCATAGTGCAGCGAGGTATCCTTATATGAATTCGGTCTCCTAAGTAGCTCTTTGTATTCATTAGGTTGAAGCAGTACTTTAGCCTGATCAGTGAAAACTTGAACAACTTCACGGCTTCCTACTTTAGTAGCAACATGTAAAGGGGTGTCTCCTTGGTAATTACCTTGCTGAAGAAGGGACAATCTTGATGGATGTTGAAGAAGATCTCGGATGAAATTTATCTGCTGGTACTGAGCCGCAACGTGAAGAATGTTGTTCCCCTTTAGCGTTGTTTGGTGGAAAAGTTCCTCTCCATTTTCCAAAATTATTGTTGTTAGGGAAAGAAAGTCTCCTGACTTTGCAGCCTCATACATTTTAGGATGCATTCTCGCTCTCTCCATCGTTCCCAGGACACAGAGTAGTTGCAAGTGAACTTGTCAATATAAACAATCAGTTGAAGAGAAATTTTTTTTGGAGCTATTTAAGAGGACTGGTCTAAAGGGAGGATGCTAGAGAGGAAATTTAGTCGAGCTTCTTTGGAGTACTAGAAAGGAGACAACTATATATATAGTGAACCTTCAATTGTTCCTAAGAAATTGAAATAAATTTATCAAGTATAGAGAATAGTTTCCAAAAAGTCAAATAGGTATGCCCGTTTGGACTTTCTGTTATCCACACGCAAACAAATAATACGTGGGGGCAACTCTTGTTAGAAGGAAAGAGGACAAGTACACACCAAAAATAATAATAACAAATAAATTAGGACGTCACTATTTTCACCCCTTATATGATTAAATATACCCAATTTTTATCCGAGAAGACAAAATTGCCTTCAATCATCCAATTACAATTTAAAGTGGCGGTCCCAAATTTATTGACTTTCCTTTGTTTTAGTTTTTATGTTTCTATGTAGAATTTAGTTACCAAAAAGACAAAATTACTCTATATATCAAAAGGCATCTTTTTAATGTCATATTTTACTTCCATAAAAATTAGTTTTGTCGAAAAGAGAAGTCTCCAAGAATTCTAGTTCTTTTCTACATTGTCGATCAAATTTATAGATAACTTGTGGATTATATTCTAGAAGTAATGTAACATGGACAATTTTTTTAGCAAAATCATTTGTTTATAAATTTTCATTTTTGTTGTGTATATCAACATCAAATCCAATCTTATCTGTCTTCTTAATACACACACACACACACACACACACACACACACACACACGATTAATTGGATGAAGCAAAAGAAAAATACTTCAAGATCTTCTAAAATAAAATCACAATTGAATTCTCCAACGTGAAAATTTAAAGATGAAATGTAATTAATCAAAACATTGCATAAAGTAAGAATGTTTTAAATGCGAGTGAAATCTCATTATTTTGGATTAACAAAAATTAATATCATCTATAAAGTGTCTATGAAAAGATATCAAGATAGCTTATCATGCATAATATTTTTAGTGTATTCCTAGATATTTTTATAACGCCTTACATGTTTCGTGTAAAAATATCTCGTCAATAGCAAGAAAAAAGAAGAAGATAGATTCTTTAATATAGTTATTAATGAGACTTGATATATATTTTAGACTAATGAAATTAAAAATAAAAAATTCACCAAGAAAGTGAGCTTTTGAGATAAGATTGACAAAGAATAGATAAGTTATTATAAGAGCAATGATGTAAAAAGAACTTTTAAGTTTTTTACCATATCAAAGAATGTCTTTTTCCCTTGCTATTGGTGAGGTACTTTTATACAGAGCATGTAAAATGTTATAGGAATATCTAGGAATATTGTAAAAAAAATTCTTTAATACACTAAAAAGCAAAAAAAATATGAAATGCTTAATGATGACAACTAGATTCTAATTAGAAATAGAAAAAGTAGAAGCAAAAAGAAATGGGGCCATCACTTAATTGAAAGATTGAAAGCTTTTTCATTTTTCTTAGTGTAGATTGGGTGAATTTAATCATATAGGTAGTGAAAAGTGCGGTCCGCATATTATAAGCATGAAATTGAGTTGAGTCCGCCTTCCACTTTTCATCAAAATCAGAACCATCGCACATGCATGATTCGAACATTCTTCTTGAAGAATTGAATGTGATTGAATTCTTTTACTAAAGTAATGGCATTCGTGGGCCCACTTTTAGCTGTAGTTTCTTTTTTTCCTTTTTTTTTTCCTTTTATTAACTGGCAAGTCCTTTACTCTTTTCGGTCTACATGGTCCTAGTTTCTCGTGAGTTATGCATTTTCATCATGTTACACGCGATGGACCCTAGCCAAATCAGGTCTCCCTCAAAGATTTACATACGTAAACTTTTTTTGGGTGCACGAACTTAGGTAATGTTAGTTGACAGCACAATTTGAGGATCACCTTTACTTCTATGACCCATTGGCAGAAGTCAGTGCTCATAATCATATGTTTTCTATTGTGATGTTTGCATAATGTACTACCAATAAAAATCTAAAGAAAAAAATTAAGATGGTTCAATGGCTATCTATCAATTTTACTATGTAGAAGAGAGACGTGACAAAAGCTAAAATTTAACATAAAAAATAAAAAGGAGAAGGCAAGAACGAAGCTATTTTGCTTTGTCAGCGAGGACTAGCAACCCTCATTGGGGTGTCAGAGACACCCAATGACTCTTGTTGGGGTGTCCGTGGGCTAGGGCTTGCAAGCCCTCGCCTACATCATACAAACGATCGTGCAACAGTTGTGTGACGCTTGTGCGATGTTCGTGTAGCGGTCGTACGGCGGCGAGCGGCGGTCGTGCGATGATCGTGCGACGTTCATGCAACGGTCATGCAACGATCGTGCAATGTTTGTGCAGCGGTCGTGCGGCGGCGAGTAGCAGTCGTGTGACGATCGTGTGACGTTCATGCAATGGTCGTGCGACAATCGTGCAATGTTCGTGCAACGGTCGTGTAGCGGCAAGCGTCGACGGTCTCGTGAGTATGAAGAAAAAAATAAATAAATACAAAAATTTATAAATTTTTACCAAACTCATTTCTATTCTTTTTCTATTAATAGAAATTTTGTATAATTACAAAACATCCTATTTTACTTAGAAATTATTCTCGGAGTAGAAATAGAAAAAAAAACTATTTCTAAAAAGAAATAGTTGCCTTGAATAAAAATGTTGACATGCGCACCCTAACTATGCATTCCCACATGTTGATGGAGACATTCTCTAGATTCTGTACAGTATTCATGGACAACCGGGCAATTTGTTAAGTCCGCTAAAACAGTAATTCAACTGGATTGGAAATTGAACATATTGAGAAGTATGTGATACTTTATTTGATGCAAGAGAAAATCCACAGCTGTCCGTCGAGTGAGTGGGCAAATTGGGTTGACAACATCAAAGAACTAGAGTCCAGACTTAAGCTCGCTTAAACTATTAGGACAGGACTTAATTCTTGGTTATCTCTAGTATCAATGAGTTTCCAACGGCATGTTAGGAAAGAGAGGCTGTTGATAATGACTGCACATGTTATTAACGCCAATCTTAGTTAAAATAAATTTATAATTTTGAGTATATTGGGGTAGTAAAAAAATGAAAGGTGGTATCCTCGTGGAAAACTTGATGTATATCTAAAGTCTGCACAAATGCTTTTGAAAGCTTGAAAAATAACATTATAGTAGCCATTATTTACCTACAAACATGTGGTTTAGATGCCCCAATGGTCAGCTCTTTACAATTATTCTGTGTCCTTCTATGTTGTACTCCAGTACTTCTTAGGTAGCGTAACTAACATACGGTACTGATGCGGTATATTGACAACACAATTAGCCAAATAAGGGGCGAAATGTTATAAAGATAATGTTGTAATCTATGCATTCTTACTGTTGTCTCTGTCCTGTTGCCGATTACCTAGTTTCTCATATTCATGATTAGAGTTATCTGTCTACCATAAGTGCAACTTACCTGCCTGTTTATCGAGCACCATGATTGGTCGAGTCGTTGTTGAATTTTTGTGATGACTGGGTGAGAATAAGTTCTCCAAAGTGTGAATTATACATTTTTGTGTTATGTTCTTTCTTTTTGATATTGAGGTGACAACATGTCGTGAATCACTATATATTGTTCGAAGAATTTATTTCCCTTTTTCCTTTCAAAAGTTTCATAATATTCTTTACTATAATTCACAGAAGTTCTCTTTCTTGTCTATTGTTTCTTTATAGATGTTGCAGCATAAAACTTTCAATCTGCAGAGAAAATGTGATTCCACGTTGCAGAATGACACCTCATTAATCCACGCCACCATGGTGTAAATTTCTGCAACTTTTAGTCGTGGGGCCTTTTAACAGCAATCTATTCCTAGAACATTGTGTGTGCTACTAATGCTGTGTGCCTAGACTAAGGACCTCGACTACGTTGGCATAACTCATCTTAAGCTGCTTCAATCTGTCTTCGCATTTCAATCATGTAAAGAAGAGGAACGATATCTTGACGAATGTTTAGAGGAACTATTGACTGGAGAACTTTGTATGGGAGTTGGTACTAGTGGAAAATCAAAATGATTCATACCAAATATTTTTCTACACTGCAGACATGAAACAACATAACGTCACACATTTAATCAACTGCAGAGCTTGCTAGGTTCTTTCTTGCTACAACCGAATCTAATATAATTGACGAATCTGCTACCCTATTTTCTTGATGCGATGGTCCTTTTTATTGTCACCGGAAAAGGGAGAATTATACTGCTTAACAGCAAAAAGAGCTACGTTCCTTTATTCTCTTTCACCTGGATTGAAATTCACGATTCATTTAGTGAAAAATTTCTAATGGAAAGTGAAGAATTAGTCGACCTGTGAAAAAGAAAACGAGGATTAAAGAAAAGAATAAAGTTATGTGTGATTTTCCATTAATGTGTCCTCTTTTTCTGAGTGGACACCAGAGGAGGTTCGCTGCGGTGCTTCTGTTTCTTGCCATTGACACCAACTACCTATCTAAAAATTTTCAATTTGTCGTGTTATTCGAATACCAAGCAGCGAGTCGTTCTCCTGAATTCTTTCATCCTTATCACCCAATTCCTAAGGAATCTAAATTACTTCTCAAGTGTGCTTTTGTTAATTGTTTTAACAGACTAGGCTTGTTTCTTTGTTCATGAAACTAGTGAAGAACTTCATATCATTAGTAGATACCCACGCTCAAAACCTTATAAATCTCAATGACAGATGAGCTTAAAGTTTTAAGAACACCTTAGCGGTAGTAGCTTGAAATGGAGATATCAATGTCTTTACTTATCAATGCGGGAAAATGATACTAGAAGTATCCATAACCTTCGTACGACACATACTTCAATACTCAAAATTTTTGAGTGATTACTTGAAACCACTTAAAAAACAAACAAACAAAACAAAACAAAACAAAACAAAACAAAACGACAACTTCAATGCCATCAACAATTTGGGTTGTCGAAAAATTCTACATGACATTATTTTATCGTATAAACTCCGATGGGCTTTCCTGGCATGATGAAGTCAACAATTAAACCTCTAAATGACGTCGTTTATAGATTGTTTGCCCCAAATTAAGGAATTGGGGCAAATTCAATGTGTTCTTGAAAAACCCTAACCCTAACCCTAATTCCTCAAATTGGGGCGAAATCATCTTATCAAATCTCGTGCTAAGAAGAGCAAAGTTAGGAAATGTTCAAAACTCGTCCACGGTACGATTTAACTACAAGGCCTTATTTCCAATCCTCCACTCATGGCCTCATCTTCACTGCAAGGCCTCCTATTCCTCTTCCAAGCTAGAAGAACCGGTCCCTTCTTCATCCATTCTCCAATTTCATCGTCCGGAGCTATAGCAGAGGACGATGGAAGCATCATGAAGACAAACGAGACTTGAGAAAGAGGGCTCTGTTCTCTACTGAGAAAACCGAGCTCTATTTACGGAGCCCTCTTTCTCCATTGCGTTTGCTCTGTTTTCTCCTCACCGTAAGCGTGCACAAACGCAAGAACTTCGAGATTATTTTTGGTGTTATTAATTTTCTTTTGCCCTTTTGCTCATCACTTATGCAAACACTAAACTGAGTTTATCCAAAACAAACTTCCAACATGCAATTATTCCTCTCTTTGAAAACAAGACCGAACCAACCTCCCAATTTCTTTGACTTCTTCAGATCCACTCCTCATTTTACGCAAAACCAAACTCTTCTCCCAATTTTCTGTCCTGAATTCGTGATCTTCCGTTTCATTCATTTGGTTACTACAGTATATTCATTTTGAAAAAGTCGTTGGTTGAACGCCGCAAAGATAATAGAGAAGAGTTTTTTTTTTTTGGCCGCAGGTGGGGGGGGAAGAGAAGCCCGTTGTTTTGTTTGCGTTGCCATATGAAAAATTTTCCGCGTTGGACTTATTTTTTAAAGCCACATGAATAAAAATTTGTAAGAAAAAAAAAAACTTACTATATGTTGGAATTTGTTGCTAGAGTGACTTAAATAATTTTTTTTTTACCAATATGACACTCAAGTAATCACTTGAAAAGTTTTAACATTATAAAGATATGGCATTTTTAATGTCATTTTCCCCACCGATGCTTTCAGAAATAGAAATTCATAAGGAGTGGTAAAGTATTTAAGCTAGATCATGGTAGAATGTCCTTGTGGTTTAGAAGGCATGCATTTTGAAAGGTTCCATTTTTTCAGAATTATTTCCTATACTCAAATCAATTCCAAAATTAAGAATTCACTTGAGAACTTGCAAACTTGTCACGGATAGGTATGTGAAAAATTAGGGGATTGGAATATTTTTAATTACTGGTAACATTGACATTGACAATAACACTATTTTTATTGCCTCTTGTATGGCCAACCAAGACATAACATATATATAAATATGAATGATTAACCATGTTGAATCACCGACCAAAAAAAAAAAAACATGTTGAATTTAATGCTGAGGATAACAAAATCGTGTTTGCCGAGCTTCCTCCTTTACAATCTTATGGTGTTGGAGTTGTATTTTCTATGATGTAGTCCCGTGATTACATTTTGTAGTGATTAATGATTTTCATATGATCATAGAGCATTCGACTTTGGAAAGTGGGACAATTTAAGGAAAATTGCATTTACATGAGAAAAATGGACATAACACAATGGATGAAAAAATATACAATGATATATGGTGTCATCATAGTGGTGTAATGTTGCCATAACGTGCTTTTGCCCTTACTTGATGCTACAATTTGCACCCCTTTTTACCATTAAAAAAGAGGAATGTATCTAACCAATGCATTTCTTGAGGACCAAGCTTTATATCAATGATTGGATTGGATTGAAGACCTTAGAAGAAGCTAGGAAAGCCAAATTCATCAACATCTCTATATGGGCGCCTAATTTTAGTCGACAATTGAAGTGTCGATTCTTGTAAAGATACCAAATCAAAATAAAAAATAGCAAGAAGAACCAAAAATAAAAAATAAAAATAAATAGGTAAACAAATAAGAAGCAAATCAATAACTTTAAAAAAAAAAAAAAAAAAAAAAGGAGTCTAATTTGGTCTTGATCTTCTATAAGGCCCGCAAGAGGAGTTTTGTTCCATTCGCCAAACAGGTCAGCTTCAGCCCGGATCAGTTCGCACGGCCCATGTCCAAATTCGCTGATCCCGAGAGAAAAAGAACAGAGAAATTGCTCTGGCAGAGAAGCTGAGTTTGAGAAGCTTGTGTATTCTTCCCCCCGCCACCATTGGACGTCGCCCACCTCCTCCGGCCGTCGGACGGTGCTCGCCTTCTCCAGCCGTCGTCGATCCTCAGTCTAGGGAAGACACTGATCGGAGAGAGAACCATTTTTGAGGCAACCATGCACATCTGAGAGAAAACACACAGGCAAGGACGATTGAAGAAGAGGGAAAAGCTCGCACTCCTCAGCGCGCTTCTTTGAATTTCCTTTTCTTCGGTCATCCCTATCCGCCGGTAATTGCCATCAGTTTACCATCGCCGGCCATCAACTAACGTACGTACTGAAGGAGAACTAGAACGGAAGGCACCGGTTGAAATCGCTCGATAGGTTTTTGAGCGTCCAGAATTCACTCTCTCTCAGTAATTTCTTCCGAATCCTTCCCTGCCTCTTCGTTGTCAATCGTGTTTTGGCCGTGAAGTCTTGAAGCAATTCGTGTTTGTCTGAAAACTTCATTACCGGTGCTCATCCTGACCAGCGACGTTTTCCGGATCCGACTCGACTAAATAACCCAAATGACCTTTAAGGCCCAGACCCCTAAAGTAGAAGTTTGACCCATATGCGAATCCGGCTCATAGGCCCAACCCATGCTCCTTTGGCGAGGGCTGTACAAGGCCGCCCCTCCCCAAATCTGACTAGGGCCCTTGCGAGCGGCCATCGAAGGAAAAAGAAAAAGGAAAGAAGGAAAAGAGAAGAAAAAAAAAGATTGATTCAAAAAAATTCAAAACAAAATTTTTTAAAACTTAAAAAATATTCACATCAGCATTTACCATGTCATGTAGGATGGCCATTATTCACGTTAGCAATTTCCGACTAAAATTGACCGAATTAGCTTAATTGGTACTAATGTGAAAATGTTTATGATTAAATTAGTCCATTAACATGTTTAAGTCTGAATTGATATCAACACTATGAATTTTTTGGTACTTTTCTTGTTCACAGTTTGTATCCATGAATGGTTACATTGTTCGAGATTGGCCGCTAATCCTCCCCATGCATTAGCAAGTGGTGCATATATTCCACACACGAACACCAAAGTCAAAACGAAATGATTGTTTTTGCATGAGCGGGTGACTGATTTTTTATAGGTTGATATGGTGATACATTTTTTGACCTCATGTGCCTAATAATTTGATGTTGTTACTTACTCACTGAATTGACTTTGAAAGTTAATCTCAGAAAGATGACGTTCCCACTTCCAAGAAGGCCTATGAAGTTTTTCAAATAATCGGACAGGAAGGATCGTACATCGCCCACGACTCTTGCTCTTAACAGATGCTGAATATGCTATGGCACTTTCTGTGGTTTTGCGCTACTGCGCCAAGAAGAGAGATGCATAGAAGTAAGAAGGCAAAGTCCCAAATTCAAGGGCAACTTCAACTATACGCTACCAAACAACTAAACATCACATCCTTCGACAAAACTCCGGGGGCGTGCAAACCTTCATCTTGAGCACGGCAATCTAGCGGGCGATCAACCCAACGATGGACGTTGACAGGTTTTACATTGGACAGCTGACATGAAAAGTGCTCGAAATCGACGGCTGACAAAGTAAAAAGAAAATTTCGTGTGCGCAAGGTCACCGGAATGTAGAACCGGCCCAACTCATTAGCTTTCCTCGCGACCAATCAATGAGCCTTGCTTTGAAATCAAGCAATGGCATCCCACACTTAAACAAAAACCTTCGGATGTATCTTTTGGGAGAGCTACCGAGCACCCACGAATGAGCCTCGTGGTCCGGGTAATGATAAAGTAATGACACACTGAAGAGAACTCCCCACGCACAATAGGGAGCGATGCTTTCCCCGATTCTCTCGTTGGGTCTATGCGATACAGTATTTATCCCTATTGGGATATAATACGCGGAAACGCGAAATCGCCAGAGAATTAAACGAGAAAATCAGGATACCAGAAATTTACGTGATTCGATCCGAGTATCGGTACCTACGTCCACGGGGAGAGCTAGCAGCAAATAATCCACTAAAATCGGAAAATCAGAGTTTACAATCGCTCAATCGCTCAAATGTTTCCTGCACCTAGATTTAATCCAAAACCCTAAGTGTATAAATAACAACTTGCTTTGGTATAAACTCACGGCACAAATTACCACGCGTTCAAGTCGCATGCCAAAAAAGAAATCTCCAGCTTCTCTTCGGCAGATGTGCGGCTCCTTACTGCTTCGCGCGGCTCCTGGATCCTTGCGGCTACGGCTACGTAGGTTTTCTTTCGGCCGTGAAACGAACGAAGAGAAACCTTTCCCTTTTATACATGTGGGCCCAAGGTCAAACTTTGACCTGGGCCCACCATAATTTGTATTTCACGGTCTCTTGCATTGACTTCACGCCAACTTCTTCACGCGCAGGGACTTCTCACTATAAGGAATTCAGCAGTGCAAGAATTCAAAGGAAATAGGAAACCTGGGCCCACCGTGGATAACATGTTTTAGCGACAATTTTGAAAGAAGGAATTCATATACCGTGTGCCTAAATATTTATTTTATATTTCCTATTTTCCAGCGAAAATTCGAGACATAATTTTAACAATTTTCCACCTTGGCTCGATGTTTGAAGCCAAGTTATAGTGCTCATCACCCATACTGCTCTCCCAACGCCCCGACGGGTGCTCACTCTCCACAGACGCCAATAGAGCTCAAGCAGAGCTTGAGCTTTGCCAAAGGAACAGACTTACTCATCATGTCTGTTGGGTTATCTGCTGTAGTAATCTTTTTAACAATAATAATACCCTTAGCTAAGACATCTCGGATGAAGTGGTACCTAATGCTGATATGCTTTGTTCGCTCGTGATAAACTGGATTATACGCCAAATATATCGCACCTTGGTTATCACATTGTATATCCACACTTTTCTGTTCTAACCCAAAGTTCGAGAGCAAACTTTGTAACCATATCGCCTCTTTTGCTACAAAGGTCAGTGCCATGTACTCTGCCTCAGTCGAAGACAAGGCAATGTGATCTTGTAAGGACGCTTTCCAACTAACTGCACCACCCGCTAGCGTAAACACGTACCCTGCTAAAGATTTGCGATCATCCAAGTCACCGGCGTGATCCGAATCCACATAACCAGTGGTTTCACTGCCATTGCTGTCCCTCCGGTATACTATACGCACGTCTGTTGTCCCTTTCAAATATATGAGGATCCACTTCATAGCTTCCCAATGAGCTTTACCAGGACGCTTCATATAGCGACTAACCACGCTCACAGCTTGTGAAATATCAGGCCTAGTATACACCATAGCATACATAATACTACCAACGGCATTAGAATAAGGAACACGAGACATATGCTCCTCCTCCTCCTCCTCAGTCTGCAGTGATAATTTTTCTGAAAGTTTAAAGTGCTTCGCTAAAGGTGTACTTACAGATTTCGCCGACTGCATATTAAAACGTGTCACAATCTTCTCAATGTATTTCTTTTGAGATAGATGTAAAACTCCTGCAGTCCTGTCACGCAAAATCTCAATACCCAAAATTTTCTTTGCTGCACCTAAATCTTTCATCTCAAATTCAGTATTCAACTGCCTCTTCAGCACATCAATATTAGACATATCCTTAGCTGCTATCAGCATATCATCAACATATAAGAGTAGATAAATCAAAGAACCATTCTCCAATCTCCTAAAGTAAACGCAGCTGTCCATCTGACTTTTTGAATAGTCTTGACTAACCATGAAAGCATCAAAACGTTTATACCACTGCCTAGGAGATTGTTTTAGCCAATACAAAGATTTCTTTAACAAGCAAACATGATTTTCCTTACCCGGAATAGCAAATCCCTTCGATTGCCTCATGTAAATCTGCTCCTCCAACTCACCGTGAAGAAACGCGGTTTTCACATCTAGCTGCTCTAACTCGAGATCCTACGAAGCAACTAAGGCAAGTAAAACACGAATAGAGTATGTCTTACCACAGGAGAGAACACCTCATTGTAGTCAATGCCCTCACGCTGTGTATATCCCTTCACCACAAGTCTCGCTTTATACCTCGCTGCCTCGACACTAGGAATGCCCTCTTTCCGTTTGAAGACCCATTTACTTCCGACAATCTTTTGGCTCTTGGGTACTTTGACCAGCTCCCATGTCTGATTTCGATGGAGAGATTCCATCTCTTCACTCATAGCCCCTAGCCACTGCGACGACTCCGAACTAGCCATCGCCTCAGAGTAAGACGAAGGTTCATCTGTCTCCACCTCATCACCTACAATCAATGCATAAGCAATATATGTATAACCATAACGTATTGGTGGTTTAATTTGTCTTCTCTCTCTATCTGCGGCTATAGTCTGCTGCGGCTTTGCTGGTTGTTCACTATCACCGACTTCAGGAACTGCGGCTTCATCTGCAGTCTCAACCTCTGTTACCTTCGAGGTCTCCGAAGTCTCCACTTGAGGCTTCACCTCACTTATGACACCATGATCTGTATTCTCTGCTTGTTGTGTCTCAGAACTCCTCTTTTGAAGCATTGCAGTCTCGTCGAAGATTACATCTCTGCTGATTAGAAAACCGGGTGATCTGGGATCGATGCACCACAGCCGGTAGCCTTTCACCCCATGTGCATAACCCAGAAATATGCACTTCTTCGCCCTCGGCTCAAGCTTACCATCACTCGCATGAGCATACGCAGGACATCCGAATATTTGTAATTCCGAATAATCAACAGGTTTCCCCAACCATACTTCCTCAGGAGTCTTCCACTCGATAGCAGACGATGGAGATCTATTTACCAGGTAACATGACATGTTCACTGCTTCAGCCCAAAATTCCTTGCTAAGTCTTGCATGTGAAAGCATGCATCGAGCTCGCTCAAGCAAGATTCTGTTCCTCCATTCTGCCACACCATTCTGCTGTGGTGTCCCAGGTACTGTGCGGTGTCTTACAATACCTTCTTTCTCGCATAACTTGGTAAAATCTTTACCATAGAATTCCATGTCATTATCGGTTCTCAGGCACTTGATTTGCTTATATGACTGCTTCTCAATCAATGCCTTAAATTTCTTGAACCGATCAAACACTTCAAATTTGTGCTTCAGAAAGTATACCCATACCTTCCTCAAATAATTGTCGATAAAAGTCAGCATATATCGAGCACCTCCTTTCGAAGGAACTGAAGACGAGCCCCAGACGTCTGAATGAATATATTCGACTGGTCGTTTGGTCGAATGAATAGCTGTGGTAAACTTAACTCGATGCTACTTCCCATAGATGCAGTGCTCACATAAGTCCAGCTTTCCTGTTTTCTGACCACTCAACAACCCTCTTTCACTCAGCATCGTCATACCTGCCTTACTCATGTGCCCCAAACGCATATGCCATTAACTGAGTCAAGTTAGAATTTGACTCACCTGATGAAACAGCAGCACTTCCAGTCACGATCTCTCCCAGTAGATGATAGAGAGTATTCACTTTCTTCCTTTTCATCACTGTCATAGCACCTCGAGAGACCTTCAGTACTCCACCTTCAGCGGTGTACCTGCACCCGATGTCATCGAGTGTCCCCAGAGAAATAAGGTTCTTCTTAAGCTCCGGTACATGCCTCACATCTGTCAATGTGCAAACCACCCCATCGTGCATTCGGATCCGGATTGTCCCTATCCCCACAGCCTTACAAACTGCATTATTCCCCAAAAGAACCCTACCACCATCTGCAGCTTGGTAAGTAGTAAACCAGTTCTTATGAGACGTCATGTGATAAGAACACCCCGAATCTAACACCCATTCGTCTCCTGACGAAGTAGTAGTCACACATAAAACAACTTCTACATCCCTATTGCTCCCCTCAGCAACGTTTGCCACACTGCTTGTAGCATTTTGCTTATCAACTTTATTTCTCCGCTTTGGACAATTTCTCCGGATGTGCCCCTCCTCGTGACACTCAAAGCACTTCACGCGTCCTTTGGACTTTCTATTGCGTGATTTTGATCTGCTTTTACCTCTGCTGCTACTAGGCTCTCGATGTTGTTCTCTACCCCGAATCGTCAGTGCTTGTGTTGCCTCTTTCGCCAGACCGTCATCTCACAACTTTCTCTACCACTCCTTAGAAAATAAGGCGGACTTTACCTCCTCTGAGGTAATAGTAGTACGCCCCTACAACGACGAATCAGTAAAGTGCTCCCATGACTCTGGTAAAGAGGCTAACAACATCATGCCCTGCTCTTCATCATCAAGTATCTTACCAACGTTCTTCAGATCCAACATGAGTTTATTAAATTCATCTAGGTGGGTTCTGATAGACGTACCTTCAGTATATCTAAATCGAAACATCTTCTTTAGCATATACAAGCGATCGTTCAAACCTGTCTTCACATAGAGTGTTTGAAGTTTTGCCCATAATGCCGCGGCATCCTTCTCCTCAATAACCTCTAGTAAGACCTCATCCGACAAATTTAACAGGATTATGCTCTTTGCTTTTTGCATAAGCTCTACCCTCTCTAAGGCTTTCATTATAATCGGCAAATCATCTTTGCCATCTAGTGCCTTAGCCAAACCTTGTGTTGTCAATAAAGCCCACATCTTGATGCTCCATAACACAAAGTTATTTCTCCCATCAAATTTCTCAATCTCAAATTTCCTCTCAGACATAATTACACTAATAGAATTTTCAGATAATAATCAGACAAGCAAAAGCCCCAAATTAGAATCAAGAAATCTAACCCCATGCTCTGATACCAATTGTTGGGATATAATACGCGAAAACGATAGGATCTTGTAAATTATGTCAACGCAAAATCGCGAGAATTAAACGAGAAAATCAGGATACCAGAAATTTACTAGTTTGGTCTGAGTATCGGTACCTACGTCCACGGGGAGAGCCAGCAGCAAATAATTCACTAAAATCGGAGAATCAGAGTTTACAATCGCTTAATTGCTCAAGTGTTTCCCGCACCTAGATTTAACCCCAAACCCTAAGTGTATAAATAACAACTCGCTTGGGTATAAACTCACGGCACAAATTACCACGCGTTCAAGTCGCATGCCAAAAAGAAATCTCCAGCTTCTCTTCGGCAAATGTGCGGCTCCTTACCGCTTCGCGCGGCTCCTGGATCCTTGCGGCTACGTAGGTTTTCTTTCGGTCGTGAAACGAATGAAGAGAAACCTTTCCCTTTTATACGTGTGGGCCCAAGGTCAAACTTTGACTGGGGCCCACCATAATTTGTATTTCACGGTCTCTACGTGCGTGGACTTCACGCCAAAAAAAGAGTTCTTCACGCGCAGGGACTTCTCGCTATAAGGAATTCAGCAGTGCAAGAATTCAAAGGAAATAGGAAACCTGGGCCCACCGTGGATAACATCTTTTAGCGACAATTCCGAAAGAAGGAATTCATGTACCGTGTGCCCAAATATTTATTTTATATTTCCTATTTTCCAGCGAAAACTCGAGACATAATTTTAATAATCCCGAAACCATAGGACATCATCATCCCCACTATCGCAACTTCAATGCAACATCCCACGGTCGGAATGTGTCTCGGCTCTGGGCGATAGCTGAACATAGTACTTTCACAATGCAAGATTATTGCTATGATGGAACAAAGGAACGAACAAGTGTTACACATTACAAAGGCTTTGAAACTTGCCCTCTTAGCAAAATTTGCCATTCCTCGATCTGGTCCATCGTTGTTATAACCTCCATAATCCCTTTCTTTGACAAATCACAATTATCTTGGTTGGGAATATTACTTCTTGTGGTTATAGACACAGATGGTTGATCCAGAACAAATTGCTTGTCTAACCTCTTCTTACCGTATTCAATAAACCAGCCCTGAAAACCCGGGATTCCATGAGATCCTTTCAACAGGTGATGAACTTTATTAGCTTTATAGTCGACCTAAAAAAGTGCAGAATATATCAATTAAGGAGTAAAAGTTTCCTGGCGAAATACTTCAAAACCCTCTTTTTACACACTCAAAATCCATCTATAACATACAGAACTCCCAACAAGTCCAAAAACAATACGACAAATTCATTCGAATCATCTCAATTGGATCAAAATAACTGATAGATAACAGCTGTTAATAGAGTTTCTTGGAGTAAATAATTACAGTTTCAAGTATGGTATCCCAGTCTTGATTTATTCTCTATTTTTCCTTTTGTTTTCCTTTTCTTTCTTTTGCCCATTTATGTTATCACCCAATTTTAAGGATCCCAACCCGAAATGTTTTGCATTCTTTTTGAGATGTCTAAGACGGACAATTGCTGTTGAACTATTTAAAGACCCGCTTGTCGCACGGATTTGAAACTTATTGAAATATTTTGTTCTGATAATATAATACGATCAAACGACGTAATATTACAAACGGGTATGTGTTTATCAACCAAACAACCATATTAACTAATACTGAAATTGCTTTACTAACTGGTTTGTCTTAAACTATACCTTGCTATTTGGATGTTTTGTCGCTGAATAATTTTAATAAAGCAAAATATTCAAACTTAAAATTGTTTTTTTATTATATGCATTTTTGCCTATTAATACGATATTTGTTTGTTTCATCATGTGATCGGATTGTAAGAGGGGCTTTAATATGTGGGAATGAGTTAGATGGTTAAAAAATATAAGCATTTTTTGGATCTATAAAGAATTCTATTTTTAAATACGACTTTTTTAGTTACTGGCAAGGTAATTATTGAGTCAAATAAAATTTCTACATGACAATGCAAATTCCTGACTATGTTATAGGCTACTAATAAAATTTTGAATACAACTTTTTAGCAGAAAATTTTTGTTATTTTTGCAAAATTCATAAATATGGCTTAACCAATATTTTCATTTGTCTACAAACATTTTACATTTTACTTTGTCACTAGGTCGTTTTGTCCACATATCCAATTTGTAGATATATTGGTATTTTAAATGAAAGAATAAGATATGACCATACATATTTACTTAATAATAAACAAAAACAGTGTACCGACTCATATATTGAAAGAACCATAAAGAGTTCAAATAATGATTTTACGTTTATTGGCTTTTATATAAAATAAGATTTTAATTAGTAAGTAATGTTAATTGATGTTGATATTTTGTTGCAGGAAAATGATGGAGAAAGCCTTTGTATTTTTTGTGCAAGTAGTAATAGTTAGTTTGCTAACTAATACTAAGTGATGTGGGAGGGAACGAAGTTTTGTGATGATGTGGCTCAACCACAATGTTCAATTCTACCTAATTTTCTTATTTATTTATTATAAGATATGAAGTGCAAAATCACTTCACTCTAAGCCCCTGGAGCCCTTATTTCATATGTGTGTCACACTCAATAAAGAGATTTATGCTACTATTTGCTATGAAATATTGAAAATATTGTCAATATGCTTAAACACTTGAATAAGCAAAACAAAAGTTGATGCAAAAAGTCTTCAATTGGGTAGTTTGTTTGCACCTGCTTGGGCCACAGTTTCTAAATGATACTGAAGAAACTACTCTACGAGTGAATAAATCTGGCTCTATAATGTTCAAGCAAGCATACCTCCTTATGGGCAGAAAAAATGTCAAGAGCAGTGAAATGATCCTTATTTTTGGCCAAACGGTCCACCCTCTTGTCTTGTGCAAGTATGTATATGATATTGTATTTTTTATGAAGTGCAGCCAAATGCAAAGCCGTGTTTCCATCGCTGTCTTGTTCGTTGATAAGATCCTCCATGTTTGGCATCCCTAGTATGTACTTGACTACATTCTCTTGTCCACCGATAATGGCTGCATGAAGAGCCAATTGCCCTTTGGTGTTTATCATGTCAAAAGCATCAGGATAGGATCTAATAAGCTCAACAATGACATTGACACAGCCTTGATATGCTGCAAGATGAAGTGCTAATTCCCCTGCTTTGTCTAAATCATATGCCACAGAAGTATCGTGTTGCAAGAGTAGTCGAACTACTTTGACTTTGCCCAAGTAAGCGACGTAATGAAGAGGGGTCCACCCCAAATCATCTCCTTTTTTGATCGCTTTTGGCCTCTTCTCCATGATTTTCTCCCAACCTTTGCAAATAAAATAGGGAAATATCATGATTTAGTCTATTTATAGCATCTAGACATAGATACTAAAGTTGCATTTCATCCAATTAAGTTTCCCCATTTTCTCTGTACTAGAAAGGACTATGTCATGGTAATCTAAAGTTTTTTCAGGTGATCTTGTGTAACACTTGTAGAACCTTACTACCTTCGATATGGCATAATGCAGAAATTCGTAAAGTTTATCAATTGAAAAGTGAAATTGTTAGCAATTCATTAAGCAGTTTTTTTTTTTTTTTTTTTGGGGTTAGAAAAGAGAATAGTATTTAAATAGCAGAAATATTAAACCTTAGCGTTCGAAAACGAAACAGAGCCGAATGCGTCCGCCGCGACCAAAGCTTGCAAAAATGGAGGAAAAAGATTCCAGTTTTGGGCCAAATATGGTCGTCCATGGGCCTTAGCAGCCCAGTCGGCAACTGAATTTGCCCTTTTGTCACAGTGTTGCAGTCGGAGGTTAGAGAAAAGGGGCAAAATCGATTGGAGCTCGTCGAACAATGGTCGTTCCTCCCATGGTGGTTGCGTTCGTGCTTGAATAACATCAATCAACTGCAGACAGTCAGATTCGATTACTAAAGATGCAGTAAGGAGCCCCTATTGTTTCAGACGATTTAGGGTTAAGGTAAGCGCCTGTATTTCCGATTGAAAAGCCGAAGTCGCAGGAAATCTGGCCGTATATACATCTGTCAAGAGACATCTGTGATCGCGACTGATGCAGGCCATTGTGCCCTCTCTGTTCCAAGGGTAGAAGGAGCCGTCAATATTACACTTGATAAAGCCTGGGTCTGGCGGTTGCTAGTAGTGTGCTAATGAAGCGAGGGAGGCTGCTATACGCGTACCTGCTGTTTGGGGACCTCCAGGATTAGAAAGATTGGAGATCCGACACTGAGCTAAGGCATCGACAACAACTCGATTGGGATCAGGATGTAGACCACAGAAGACATTGTTATTGCGCAGACGCCACAATTGCCATAAAACATGAGCAATCATGGGTAATCGAGGTGAAAAATTCTGATCTCTTACTGATTCTGCAAACCACTTGTCCAGACGAGTAATTGTGTTTGGCTGGAAGGAAAGCTTTTGCTGAGGATGTGTCAATACACCTGCCGTCCATGGACAATAGAAAAAGATATGTTCCACTGTTTCTGGCGTGTTCTGATTGCATATGGTGCACATAGGGATGGGGATAATATGTCTGTTATATAAATTTGATTTAGTAGCTAGGGCATTTTGGCAGGCTGACCACAGAAATATTCGAAGTTTCGGTGTGATATGCATTTTCCATATGTAGCGCCATAGCTGGGGAGGTGTCTGATAAGAAGTTGATGCATGATTACCTTGTGGTTTGCTTGCTGTTTCTGCCAATGCTTTATAATTGCTTTTGACTATATAATGCCCTATTGTTGTTGCTATCCAAATAAGCTGATATGTTGTGTGGAGAGGTCTTATTGGAATTCTCAGAATTTCGTCGACAATAAAGTCGTCGAACATCTGTGTAATAAGTTGGGTATTCCATGTATGGTGGACAGATCAATTAGATTCTCCACCAACCTGGGCTCATCTCTAGCTGCAGGTTCGCCAATCTTACCACTTGGTAACCAGCAATGCTCCCTAATATTGATTGATCTTCCGTCGCCCACAGACCATCTTACATTCGATAAGATGGCATCCTGCCCAATAAGAATGCTTCTCCAACCCCAGGAAGGGCAGGAGCCATGTTATGCAAATTCAAAGTCCTTCGAGTGGAAATATAATCCCTTGAGGAGCCGACCCCAGAGCGAATTAGGTTGATGTAGTAAACTGCAGGCCTACTTACCAAGCATGGCATTGTTAAAAGCCGTAAGATCCCGAAAGCCTAACCCACCAGAATTTTTACTTGTTATTAGTAAGTCCCATTTCTTCCAATGCACACCGTTCCTATTCTTATCATTCCGCCACCAAAAATTTGCAATCCTCCGCTCAATCAATCGGCAAAGAGACAAAGGAAGCTTAAATATTGACATGGTGAACTGCGGCATGGCTTGGACGACAGACTTGAGTAGGATCTCCTTTTCGCCTTTCGATAACAATAGTTCTTTCCAACCCTCCAACTTTGCATTGACTCTTCCTAATATCCAGCCAAATAATTCTTTTTTAGATCAGCCCCATTCAGATGGAACTCCTAAATATTTACCGTAATAGCTCAACACCGATACTCGCAATTCAGCAGCCAAATTAGTTTGAAGACTTGCCGGGCAAAATTTACTAAAGTAGAGGCCTGACTTATTTCGATTTATCACTTGTCCAGTAGCCTGACAATATTGGTTTAATATGTTGGCCATATTCTGACATTCCATGATGGTACCATCGAGGAAGAAAACTGAATCATCAGCAAAAAATAGATGCGAGAGAGTGGGACATGACCTGGTGAGTTTGATGCCGTGGAGATGTCCCATAGTTAGAGCATTATGGATGAGGGTGGACAGAGCATTGGCCATTAAAATAAAGAGATATGGAGAAAGAGGGTCTCCCTGTCTGAGTTCTCTAGATGGCGTGAAATAGGGTAGATGTTCCCCATTCAATTTGACACTCATAGTCGTAATGGTGATCATTGCATCACCATTTGAACCCACCAAGGATGAAATCCCAGTTTAGTAAGGTAGGCTTGGAGGAAATCCCATTCAACTTTGTCGTAAGCCTTCTGCATGTCAGTCTTAAGGAGAGCTTGGAAGTGTCGTTTCCGATGCCTCGTCTTGAAATGATGGAGGACCTCATAAACAACTAAGACATTGTCTTGAATTTGACGCCCAATCACAAAAGTAGCCTACTCAATTGATATCAACTGCTCTAGCAAAGGTCTTAGTCGGTTTGCCATAACTTTGGCTATAACTTTATATGCAAAATTACACAAACTTATCGATCTGAACTGGTCAAGACTTTCAGGGTGGTGTACTTTGGGAATCAAAATGATGAGAGTCTTGTTGAGATCTCGAGGGAACTTACCATGTTGAAAAAAGTCAGTAACTAGGTAGAATAAATCATGTTGTATTATATTCCAATGGGTTTGGTAGAACAGACCATTAAAACCGTCAGGACCTGGAGCTTTTGTGGCACCCAGTTGGAAAGTGGATTGTTGTACTTCACCAACTGTAACAGAGGCCAATAATTGTGCATTCATTGTGTCAGTGACAACTGGCTGACATTGATCTAGAACAGGGTCAAAATCACGGTAGCCTACAGATGTGTATAGCTGAGTAAAGAAAGCAGAAGTCAACTCCTTTAAAGCTATTATATCCCGCACCCATTCAATATTTTCATTCTGAAGCATTCCAATCCGATTTCTCTGCCGTCGTTGGATTGTAGTGGCATGAAAGAACTTGCTGTTTTTGTCACCCCAACGCAGCCAATTTATCCTGGACCTCATAGCCCAGAATTGTTCTTCTTGCTGCTAAATATTCCTTAGCTCATCTTGGATGTGAGATACCTCTTCTTTGTCGGTATTAGAACTGTAAGGATGATTAGTTATCGTCTGGAGACGTTGTTGTAAAGCCGTTATCCGCAAGTGTCCATTTCCAAACTTGGATCGACTCCATAGGCTTAAAGCTGTTCTCACTTTAGTCAGTTTGTGCAAGAGATCAGAATTTCTCAAATGATTGGAAGACCATGTTTCAGAGACAAGGCGGCAACATTCCGGGTCATCGTTCCAAAAAGCTTCATAAGCAAAATGCGTTGATGGTTTCTGTGGGCTAGTACCGTAGAAAGAAGTAAAGGGTTATGATCAGAGCCCATTGGCGGTAAAGCATACACTTCAGCGTCTGGATAGAGTAGTCGCCACTCCATAGAGCATAGGACTTGGTCTAATTGTTCCTTAATGAGGTCAGCCCTTTCATGACGATTTGTCCAAGTATACGCGCAGCCCTTACTTTCGACTTCCATCAGGGCACAGTCATCTACAACATCTCGAAAGGAAGTAAGTTGGGAACGGAGAGGAGATCGTTTACCTACCTTTTCCCAAGGGTGAAGAATTTCGTTAAAATCCCCAGCACAAATCCAGGGAAGCGTATTGAAAGCACTGATTCTTTGAAGATTCTCCCAGAACAGCTGGCGATTGTGACACAAGAAAGGGTCATGCAAACAAGTGATTCTCATAAGCCGATCATCACTAAGATCCCTGCAGACCATATCAAAATAATCTTACGAAAAGCCTTCTATTTCTAAAGAGATAGTATCATTCCAAAAAACCGCTAAACCACTTGTTGTGCCGACTGGATTTTGAACAAAAGATCTATTATAATGTAAAGTACGCTATAATCTGTTGAGAACCAACTCCCGATTCTTGGTTTCCATAAAAAACAAAAAGTCGGGCTTTTCTTTGGCTGACAAAGTCTTAAGGGCTTGGACTATCAGGGGATTGCCCAACCCTTGATAGTTCCAATATAAAAGCTTCATTTGTGACTTGGTGGCTGTTGAGGACCAGCCACCAAAGCCCGGTGAAGTGCTTCATCTGCTGCCAGTACTGGTGTTTCCTAGAGATGTGTTTCATCAAGATGATTAGATGCTACACACCCCTTATCATAGGGAGAGTAGCATTTTTGTTTTTTTGCTTGTCCTGCTCTTGTAGTAGTTTGGGACTTTTCAATTTTCTTGTTAGCTGGATATCCATTGGGTGATCAATAAGGCCCTGTTGTATGCCTTCTGTAGGAAGTTGATATGTGTGAGTAGTTCTCCCCTGCTGATGCAAGTTCAACGGAGTAGGTCTAAAAGGCAGAATCGTTTCAAAAGAATTGAGAGAGTCGGTAAGTTTTCCTTTAGCTTTGGCATGTGTAGGGATCAAAGCTGTTGTAATAGCCTGCCCCTAATGATACACAGCGTGAGGAGGATTTGGAGGATGCTCTGTTGCAGCAGGGGACTGCCCTTGAAGAGCTGCTTTGGTAACTTCTTGATCTTTAGCTGCCGGTGGTGGTAATAGGGTTGGATGTTGTAGTAAAGCTGGGGGAGTCTCTGGTATTATTTCATGAGCTTGATCTGTTTCTGGAGGATTGTAAAAAGCTTTCCAATAGGGGCTAGATTCATGAACCTCTGCTTTCAACCACGGACCAAAAGCCAGTTTGTCTTTGCCTTCCTCCCTCGCCAAATCAAAAGGAATGTCTGTACAGTATGTTGCATAGTGGCCAAGTCTCCCACACGAGTAACAAAAGTGGGGGAAGTCGTTCATACCTGAAGTCTAGCCATAACAGTCTCCCAGCTAATCGAATAAATTTACCAGTTTTCAGAGGTGCACCCAGGTTCATTTCTACCCGTACTCGCCCTATCTTAATTGTGGAACCCTCCTTACTATCTACTCTTACCTCCAGAATGTCACCAAGCTGATTTGCAGCCTTCCTCAGAATCTGGTCCGTAATCCACTCCAGTGGTAAGCCAAGAATTTGGACCCAGAAAGCACACCAAGTAAAATCATAGCAATGGAGAGGTGTATTAGGAATCCAGGGCTTAAAGTTGACTAAGTGGCTAGAAAAAAGCCAAGGGCCTCCTTGTGAAATACGTTGATAATCCTTGTCATTATGGAACTTTGCTAAATATAAACCACCTTCACGTTGGGAGAATTCGACTAGAACAGCTCGCCATACGCGCTTCATTGTTTCCTAGAACGCTTGGAAATTGATATTAGAAGTAGTAATAACCTTCCTTAAAAGTGTTAGTCGACATTCCGCAAGTTTTTCTATTGCAAGTACATCCTCCCATATCTCAACCTCTTGGGTGGAGCAGAGACGCCCCAAGCGTTGACACATAGCAGCCATGCGAACTGATTCCTTAGGTTCGTCCGAAGCCATGACCAGACAATCCTCAAATGAACATAATTCAATGGCTAGTAAAGCAAAGACCCAGTCGCCAACAGCGACAATTGCCAGAGGATTAAATAAAAGAGGCGAGACACAGCTAGATGAGATAGGTTGTGAAGTAATTCACCTCTGTGCAAAGCGCCGATGACCTCCGATGATGAAATCCAGAACATGCAAACGTGAAGCGTCACTCTAGGGACTGCGAGAAGTGGGGGGATAGGGAAATTAAAGGAGAAGGAAGCTATCTATTTCAGAGCCCATGGTAATTTGCACAAGAACAACTGGTTGACGAAGCTCTACGTCAAGGGGAAGGGTGTGCTACCATGGATGGTAGACAAAGCTCTACATTTGAGGAGAGGGTGTACTACCATGGGCATTCATTAAGCAGTTTGAGAAGAAGCTTCTCATATTTTCAGCAAGGCATCTGCGCTAACAAGGCTAGAATAAAAAACCAAATTTTTTACTCAAATGCCAATCATTTTATGGAAAATATCCTGCCCAACTCAATTTTATAGGAGAATTTAGATAATGAAAGAGGACTAGCACCTTCTATATTTTTCAAAAGTAAAATCATTGCGTCCCTTTGCTTTCAAGTCGTCTTAATTTGCCCTCGAGGGCTAGGAAATTGGGCATGTATACCCTGATCTTTTGGATATGTATTGCAATGTGCCAGTCATCATTTGCAAACCGAAAAAAAAAAAAAAAAGGCGGTATAAGTCAGAAAAATGTAGGACAACTAGATCTTGAAAAACGTGTAGAAAGAAATTAGCGGGTGAGAAAGACTATTAGCCATACTGTTATCAAAATAGTGATTTTTCCGCATGGATGCGTAATCTAAAATTGGTATCACTTTTTCGGTCCGCATTCCAAGAGAAGACGAATGGGTTTAAACTTATTTAATAGTCAATGAATAAAACAATAAAGAGAATGCAATGAGATAACAACTCAGATCTTTTCAAAACATAAACCTTGCATATAACATAATCAAGAGGCTTGTCCTTGGGAAAAAGTGTATGACCTTTCACCAAAACAAATGAAATGGTATATAATAACTTTTGAATTTACTGTTATATTTATTGAAAGCTAGGATAGATGGCGGCCCTCACTGCTGACACCATCACTCTCGTCTAAGAGATGCCCTTCCACAAGAGAGAACTTCCATTAATTTTTTCTTTTAACTGGGCTTAGTATATCGTGATATTTACTGGTCAGTGAGAGAGAGATTCCAGCGTGTAGAGCTGTCAAACCCTTAGGACCCATATCTTGCAGTAGATCGAGGACTTTCTTGTACAATGTAGCACAGTATCCTTATGTAAATTATGCTTCCGAAGTAGCTCTTTGGACGTGTCAGCTTGTCCGTTCTCAACGACCCAATGAAGTGATTTCGACAAATCAATGAACATTCGAACCACTCTGTAGCTTCCCACTTTAGCAGCAACATGTAAGGGAGTGTCTCCTTTATAGTTACTTTGCCAAAGAAGGGATGGTCCCGATGGACTTTGAAGAAGATTTTCAATGAAATTTACCTGTTTGTATTGAGCCACAAGATGAAGAATGTTGTTCTCCTTTGGTGTTGTTTGGTGGAAAAGGTCCTCTCCGTTTCCCAAAATTATTGTGATCAGGGAATTAAAGTCTCCTGATTTTGCAGCCTCATACACTTTAGGATGCATTCTTGCTCTTTGTTTATTGTTTACAGGACAGAGCAGTTGCACGAGAACTTATCAATATAAGCAATGAGTTTAAGCGGAAGGAACTTCTTTGAGCTCTATAAGAGGAATTGACTAAAGGAAGAAGATTGGGGAGGAAATGTTTTTAAGCTTCTCAAGAGCATCCAAAAGGAGACTACTATATGTGTATCTATAAAATGTGAATATATCAGGCTTGTTGTTGTGAAATTTTTGTTCTCTCGAGAGCAAATTTATAATACCGAAGTAGTGGAATCAAGACAAGTTTGAAAAACAGGAAAAAATCGACGTCCAGGTAGACATGTGGTCTTCTTTGGGTAGGTAGCAAAGATAACCTCCTTCGTTAATCTTCAGCCAAGTGAATATTCTAAGGAAAATGCTTAGCTAACATTAGCTTGGAAAACGGACGGTGAATCCTTGGCCACGCAATTTCGATGAGAGAGAGGGAGACTTGTGTCTTGTTTGGAAACTTCCTAGTGCTTGTGTTTTAGAAAGGAAATTTTTTTGGACATTCTTTGACTATCACACCATGAGACGATGATGAACCTTCAAGGATGGTGTCATCGAGATAGGAAAATCCTAACGAATTCACATTTAACGGTTAGGATTTATCCAATTACTTGACTCGATCAATATTGTCATCCGAAGATAGATAATTGATGTCCAATGTCACTCTCTCTACAGTTCCCAAGACGAGTAGACAAAAGTGAAATTAAAGTTCAAGTGCAAGAAATGTCTTTGAGCTTATCAAGATGACTTGACTAACAGATAGATGTTAGAAAAGAAATTTCTTTGAACTTTCTAATAAAACTTTTTTGAACTTTCAACCAGACTAAGGGAAAGATATTATTGGGGAGGACATTTCTTGAAACATTTCAAAGAAATTGACTAAAAAGGGGTTATTGAGAATAAATTTCTTTGAATTTTTCAACAGGACAGAATTAAAAGGAGGATGTTGGGGAGCAAATTCAATTGAGTTTCTCAAAGGAATCGAAAAAGAGACTGTCATGTGCATATGAATGATCTATCGCTGGTTTAGATAAAATATGAAATTATGAGGTTTAATAATAGTTTCTGCAAAACCAAATTGGTCTATCTCTAAGAATTTGCCGTTCTCCCGGACGCAAATATAGTAAGAAAGTGGGCAAATATTGCTGAACGTAAGACGGACAAGTACAAAAAATCGAAAAGAATCAACGGCCACGTCTCTCCTGAAGTTTCTTATTTTATTTTGACTTTTGTCCCATCTGCTCTTCCACTTTTGAGTTGTCTTAATTGTGTTAATCAAAAGCAAAACCGTCGCAAATCCACGATTTTTTCTGGAAATACGTAGCAAGTGAACATTCTCTTAAATTTTCAAGGATGGTGTCATCTAGATAGGGAAATTGCAACAAATCAACATTCAATGGCTAACATTTATCCAGCTAGATGACTTCATCAATTATTGTCATATATAAATAAACAACTAACGGTGCACTGTACAATATTATACTATTAGGCTTCATTTGGCAATCGGAATAAAAACTTGATTAGATAAAATTTATTATATCTTATATTTGTTGCCTGCTCAAAATAAGATAAAGTCGGAAACAAGGGATATAACTAAAATAAAAATGTCCCATGGGAAGGTGGGATAAAGGTGTATATGATTTTTAATATCCATAACATTAAAGTTATTTTTATTAAATAACAAACTTCTTAAAATAATAAAACTAAAATAATATTTAAATTATAATATGAAAAATCAAAATTTCTTAAAAGTAACAAAAAAATTCCTAACGGACAAGGATCTGGCGACCATCGCCTTACACCGGATGCATTATGGAAACCTCCGAATCCTGGTGTCACAAAGGTGAATACTGATGGAGCTTTTAAATCAGAGAGTAATGAAGGCACACCTGTTGCGATCACAATGGAAAATTGCTCGATGGCCTTACCAGGAGTTTTCTCACCTCATCGGCTCTACAGGCTGAATTTCTCACTTTAACGATAACACTTCGCTACTTGCTGGAGCGAAGCAAGGCAGATGATCGGCTGGAGATTGAATCCGACTCACAGGTTTTGGTGGAAACGATCCAACTTTTAAGATCTCCTCCATGGGAGGTACGATCCCTCTTTGCAAAAGCAATGGCTCTCTTTCAACGTTTCTCCCATCTGCGCATTAGGTTTTGCCGAAGAGGGGCTAATTTTGTGGTTGATTGGGCTGCCAAGGCCCATAGGAATGGCATACTTTCTCTTAACTGGCCTGTTTCACCTCCTTCTGCTATGCTAGACATTTTGTATTCGGATGCTTTAAATGCTGGTTGTAATCTTACCTTTTATGAATGATATTTCCTTTCGACCAAGAAAAAAAAAAAATATCTGGCCGAAAGGTGGGAGGCGAGGGCCCATGGATTCTACTTTACCTAGGCATTAGGTCAGAATCCTCTTACTCCCCACACGATTTCGAAAAGGAAAGTAACTGTCTATTAGTTATCATTTTGCAGATGAAGATGTGATCGATTTGGTTGATAAAAATTTGTTACTTCCCTTATGTCCGTTCCTTTTTGGACTAGCGCAAGGAGAGCTAGTGCTGTGCCTAGTCGCTCCTCTCAATGAACAAATCAAGATACATGATCAGGGAAGGGATTCTCATCCCAAAGCTACTGGTAGTAGTCATGAGGCATACCTTTTCTGCATCAGCAAGAAACCACCATGCATTGGTCGTTCTTGCAAATTGCTACTTTCACACATCCAAAAGCTTCTACTAAAGAAAAAGGAAAGGCAAATAGCTTTGAGCCTATTTCAACTCCTTGGGTTTCTAAGGGCGCATTTGGTAACATTTTTGTTTTGGGAAACAATTTTTGAACATAAATAGTTTTTTCTATTTCTGTTCCTAGGAACAATTTCTGAGCATAAGAACACGTTTGGTAACTGCGAAAAATTTCTATTCCAAGAATAGAAATGCGTTTAGTAAACTTGTATAATTTTGTTGTTTATTTTAATTTTTCAATATTTTTATTATATTTTTCCAGTTTTTCTTCTTTCTTCCTTTTGGTCGGTTGCTAACCTTGGCCATGGCCAACAACCTCACCGAAGCGTTGTCGGGCCCTGGCGAGGCTCGGCCTTGCCTTGGCTAGGTGAGCTCAAGCTCGCCCAACTACTGGTGAGGCTTGGCCTGGCCGGGCCACCGCCAGGTCGGTGTTGCCCAGTGGTGGCCCAGTGAGGCCGACCTCATGTCGGCTAGGCGAGGTTAAGCCTTGTCGGTGACCTCGCCTGGCCACCAAGGCCACTAGTGAGGCTTGGCCTCACCCAAGCGGCGCGAGGTTGGCCTCGCCTTGGCCTGGTGAGGCCAAGCTCAAGCTTGCCCATCCAAGGTGAAGCTGAGCCTCGTCGGGCCACCAGTGAGGCTTAGCCTCACTGGGGGCCGGCGACGCTTCGGCAAGGTTGTTGACCCTCATTAGCCGATTGCTGGCCATAGCCGAGGCCGGCGATCGGTCAAAAGGAAGAAGAAGGAAAGAAAAAAGAAGAAGAAAAATGTCACGCCCTGATCCTTGGGCATGCACACATCCTTTTCTCTTGGTCGATTTTATAATGCGATATCCCAGGATTATATATCGCCGACCCTTTCATTTAAGTACATGCGGAAGCAGTTAGAATCCCCAGACAATAAAACAATGGAATAGAAAAGCAGGGCCATATTTTTCATATTAAAACTTATAACCAAACTTTTATACAAAACACAAACCTGAATACTTCACAACTTTTTACTCTATCTCTATTCACATCAAAATGGAGATCTCAAAAGAAGATAGAATCTCAATCCACTTGGGCCGTACTCAAGGCCCCTCTCGGGATTATCTTCTTCTTCAAAAAATCTTTCTCCTCAAGTTTCACCTCCGAGTTCTCCTTCTCAGACTCCTCCTCATCAGCTCCTCATCGGGGTCCTGAAATGTTTTCCCCAAACTAGGATGAGATTACGTCTCAGCGAGTTCTACCCCACTAAGCTTGATTAGTAAACCATTATACTATAGGCTGCCTAAACACGCACAGGGCAGAGGACTTACCTTGGCCTCAGATCCCACCTGCAAGTCAGTACAATTCACAATAGGCACCAATTTACTCTAAACAAATCAAACCAATCGATTACATGTCATACAAATCATTTTCCATGGAGGAGTATCTAAAAACTAGGCCACGTGCATTCTCTAGGACGATATTCCAAGTCTCCGAGCCACGTGCCTCAAACCTTGGGCCCACGTGCATTCTCTAAGGCGACCTCTTCGCCAAGGTGATACATCAAGTCACCGAGCCACGTGCCCTTTTAGATGCTATTCCCGAAAACTGGACCCACGTGCATTCTCTAAGGCACTAGTTCACCAAAGTGACGCATTAGATCACCGAGCCACGTGTCATTTTAGAGGCCGTTCTCAAACACTGGACCCACATGCATTCTCTAAGGTACTCGCTTACCAAAGTGACGCATCAAATCACCGAGCCACGTGTCCTTTTAGATGCCGTTCTCAAACACTGGACCCACGTGCATTCTCTAAGGTACTCGCTTACCAAAGTGACGCATCAAATCACCGAGCCACGTGTCCTTTTAGATGCCGTTCTCAAACATTGGACCCACGTGCATTCTCTAAGGTACTCGCTTACCAAAGTGACGCATCAAATCACCGACCCACGTGTCATTTTTACGATGCTTAGGCCCATGTGCATTCTCTTAGGTGTTATCTCACCAAAGTGATACATCAATTCACCGAGCCACGTGCCCTTTTAGATGCCAAACTCTATCACCGAGCCACGTGCATTCTCTCAGGTGACCTTTTCGCCAAGATGACATATTCAACCACTGAACTCACGTGTATTTTCCAGGTGATATTCCAATTCACCGAGCCCACATGTTTTCTTTCAAGTGATTACCAACCTACTTTCAATATCGACAACCAATGCCCAACGATTTCTCAATCAAATAATTAAATCAACTCAACAAAGCATTATAAATGCTTAATAACATACTTGGCCATTTACCAATTAACAATTCAATCTCAATCAATTCCAATCAATTTAGGGTAAATCCCTAAAATATCACAATTTATTTAATTCCATACAACATGGAGCTCAAATAAATAAACAGATTGTGCCACGACAATCAACACGAGGGACGGCCGGCGGAATGCCCAGCGTTGCGCAGGCGGGCGTCGCGGGTGCGGGCGGCAAGACGAGCGGCGAGTGGCGGCTTCGGCAAGCTGTTGCTTCTGTTCTTCCTCAACTCGCTGGTTTGCATGCAAAGAGTGAAGAAGAAGCAAAAGAATTCGGTCACGTGGGGTGGGAAGAAGAGAGAGAGAAGAGAGAGAAGAGGGAGATAAGTATTGACCAGTCAAAGAGGGAAAAAGAAAGAGAGAGAGGGCAGGCGGTGGGGGAAAAATCGCACGAGGGGGAGGGGGAAAGAAGGGAGGAAAGAGAGAGAAAAAAGAGAGAGAGAGAGAGAGAGAAATAAAATAAAATAACACTAGTGTTCTTATTTTCTTTTCTTTTCTCTTTCCTTTTTCATTTTCTTTTGGTCTTCAATTATTCCTCCGATAATTTCTTTATTGAAATTTCAGAATCGTCAATAAATTGACGAACGATGAGACAATGTCCTAAATAAAAGAATTATGACGCGCTTAAAATTCGATTCCCGAAATCGAGTTTAATTTTGTGGTTAAAAATCGATCAAACGTGATTTTAGCCCAATCCAACTAATTAGGTAGCTTTTAGGGATTTTACTGCAGATACATCCCTTAACAGTTTCACCCAATAGGTTAGTTAACTCGTGAAAAATTAGCTCAGAGAAAAAGGGCCATAGGCACGTCGACGAAATGCCCATTTCACTTTATTGAAACGGGGTCGAATTTCATGATGTCACAAAAAAGAGAAGAAAAAAGAAGAGGGAAAAATTATTTCTTGGAATTGTTCTCGGGAATAAGAAGCAATTTTTTTTTACATCTTGTTTCTATTCCAAATCTATTCCCAGGAATAAAAATTTTACCAAACATGTTTCTGTTATTTTTTGTTCTTTGGAACAAAATAACAAAAAAAATTTGTTCGGGAATATAAACAAACCGGGCCTAAGTAACAGCTGAGGCCTCCTTAGTGCCAAGATAAAAAGTTGGTGGGCCTCTCTACTAAAATTGTAGAAGCAGAACCTCTCCTTATTCTACCAGCACTTCTTGTTATTTTTGGATTTGACTTTGCAACTTAAGTCTCTAGTGACCAACTTGTACATTGTCCTACATGGTGGAATTAAATCCAATTCAAGGAAGATTATTATCTAAACAAGTCCTTCGATGTTTCCAAGTGTAAATCCCTTTGAAGAGAAAGTGTGCAGATTTCAATAAAGAATCTTCTCTTCTTTTGGATAATGCTAGTACTAACACCTAAAGGGGGTAAATAAGTGTTTAATTTTTTTTTTGATAAATTAAAATTTTCGAAAAAAAGTCTGAAAACCAAATAGAGTATGATGGGAATCACCCGATTTCTAACTAATGTTCAGAATAAGATAAGAGATGAAATTGATTTTTGCGATACTTAAAAAAATGCTATAAATTTAAATAAAAATAGTTAAAGGAAAAGAAGATTGCACACGAAATTTACAATGGTTCGGCTTAGATTAAGTCTACGTTTACTCTCCCACGCTAACAGCCTTCCGGCTGGAATTCACTATAGCATCAACAGAGAAGTACAATTTTTGAGTGCAAAGTGGAAGATCCCTTTTTTCTCACTAAATCACTCTTCTTGTGATTTCTCTCTTGAATACAATTTGTAAGGACCGCCAATGAAGGACAAGTAGTTGGGAAGATTTCAGAATTTGGAATTTCAATTTTCACACCTCTTCTTCAAATAAACCGAATGGCCTCCTTAAATACTCATCTACGCCTCATTAGCTTTTGGCATTTTCAAGAGGAATTTATTCTAATCAATCCGTTGGACAGAATCAATTAAGGAAATCTTATAGCCGTTTGAATATTGAAATGAAAATCCGTTAATTTTGGTTGCCCATATAATCAAAATCTAGGTTTCCATAAGTAGATACTTTCCAAAAAGGAATGTATTTTCAAGATTGATTTAATCAATTTGTGATTAATTCCATCAATGTATTTATAAAAATGTAAGTGAAATTCTTTGCCGTAGAGCCAAATATTGAGTAATAAATTCCTAAAGCATTCATCATGAATCCTTGTCACAAGATCAATAAATTTGAGTATGATTTTATCTTCATTCTGGACACGGTTTTAGTCTGTATTGCGTCAGAATGGAAAAGACTTATGGAATGAATAGATTTTGGAAAGAGTTTGTGATATAACTTCAGAAGTATATTGTTCTTTAAGATAAGAATAAGAACTATAAAGTTTTGTCAATTTCAAAACTTGGTATGATTTTTCTCAACAATCTCCCCTTTTTTAATAGTGACAAAATTTTCGTACAGATTTAAACATAATGTGAATGTTATTATGCAAAACAGTACTTTATTGGCACAAGCTAATAGATAGTGATAATAAATAGTGAGCATAACATTTTCTAAAGTCTGGTTTGCACAACAAAATCTGCATAAAACACACCACACCAGTAAAACATGTTGGAGAAATCTTTCCAATATTTTGAAGCCGACAAAACGTTTCTTTCGCCTAAGTCCGGATGTTCGGAGACCGTCGCTTTAAAGTCTGAAGACTTTGTTCTCTCAAGACTCAAGACTCAAGACTCAAGACTCAAGACTCAAGACTCAAGACTCAAGACTCAAGACTCAAGACTCAAGACTCAAGACTCAAGACTCAAGACTCAAGACTCAAGACTTAAGTCTATTCTCACTGACAGTCTTTCTAATCCAAGTGACGAAGGAAATCCAAAGCCGAGGTATATGGTTGAGGATTCGATCCTATCCTCGGAATAGATTCTTTGGTTGGATAATCATTTCGGATTCTTTAATTCTTATCTAAGATCGATTGAAGATCCGATGGTCGACGAAATAATCTTGGAAAGTTCTATTCTTGGAAACCAAGATCCTGATTGTATGGGCGAACAGGATTGATGGGCTATCGTCAGATTCCTTAAATAGCTCGGATGATCTTCTTGATTGATTCCGTCCAACGGGTAGATTGGAGGAATTCCTTTGGAAAGTGCCAACGGCTATGATGGCATAAAGGAGTATAAAAGGAAGACGTTCTAGTTGATTTGAGTGTGTGATCGATAGAAAAATTCCAGAGTCTGAAGATCCTTGATTGTTAGTCGATACAGCTTGAGCGAAATTGTATACACAGAGAGTGTTAATACTTAGTGACACCTTGAGCGAGTGTGGTAGATCATCTACACCTAGAAATCAAGGAAGATCAATACTGTAACAGCTCTTTGATCATAGTGGAATCCAGCCAATTGGCTCGGGTGCGAAGAGTGGACGTAGGCTTGAATCAAGCCGAACCACTATAAACAGCGTGTTCAATTCTCTCTTTCTCTTGCTCGCCTTGCGATTGACTTTTAACCGTTGCAAATTCCTTAACCGTTTAAATATTGTGTAATTCTCAAAGAAATTTTTATAAACCTATTCACCCCCCTCTAGGTTCTCATACTAGCTATATCAATTGGTATCGAGCCCGTGTTCTTACTTTGTTTGAAGTGTTTTACTTCGAGTAGAAGATCCATGGCTAGTATGCTAGCACCAGGGCGATGGAGGGGCAAAGCAATACCAGACCTCCCTACTTTGATGGAAAAGATTACAACATCTGGAAAAATAAGATGAAAGCTTTTCTACGATCAAAGGATCCTCCGGAATGGGATGTGGTGGAAAGAGGAATCACTCCTACCGCTGCATCGCATCCGAAAGAGGGAAAGAAACCGTTGAAGCCAGCGGAATGTCTCAAGAAGAGATAAACAAGAGACAAGCACTCGATGCTAAAGCAATTTATTCTTTATATTGTGCCTTGTCACCTACCGAATATAACAGAATATCTTCTTGTGTTACAGCAAAAGAAGTCGGGATAGATTACATATCACTTATGAAGGGACGGGCCGAGTGAAGGAGACCAGAATTAACATTCTCCTTGGTCAATATGAAGCCTTCAAAATGAAACCGGGAGAATCTATAACCGACATGTTTAGTCGTTTTACGTATATTGTCAATGGTCTTGAGAACCAAGGACAAAAATTTCTGATCCCATGAAGGTGAACAAGCTTCTGCGTGGACTCTCCAAGGATTGGAATCATATAAAGACTTCAATAAGAGAGACGCAAAGAATCATGCCATTATCTCGTAGACGAGCCGATTGGAACTCTTCGATCTTATGAAGTGGAACGAATTAATGAAGACGAAGATCCAAGAGGTAAGAAATCTATTGCACTAAAATCAAATGATGATTCGATGATGCAGATTCTCAAGATGATATGGATGATGAGGAGCTCGCACTCATGATAAGAAGATTCAGAAAACTAAACGAGAAAAGGCGAAGGTACATCCCAAAGAAACAAAGCTTTCGGAGACAAAGCAGACCAAGTCTCGTTGATGATGAGGAACCAAACAAAGATGTAGTTTGCTTCGAATGTAAAAAGAAGGGACACATCGTGACCCAACCTGTCCTCTTCTCGAAAAGAAAAGAGGAAGAGCTGAGAAGTCTCGAAAAGCTCTTAAAGCCGAAACTTGGAGCGATACGAGTGTGAAGAGAGTGATGAGGAATATGCCAACCCGTGTCTGATGGCACAATCGACTCTCGGACTGGATCGACTCGACAGTGAATTTGAGGTAAGTGATTATAAAATCCCTGTCAAAGTCTCTAAATACATTAATGAATTATGCTTCGATCTTAAGATTTCTCTCAAAAAGATTTCCGAACTTAAAAAGGAAAACTCAGTTTTAAAACAAAAGGAAAACATTTTGGAAGAAAAAGTGGAAAGTTTAAACTTGAATGTTTCTACCCTTAAAGAGAATGAAGAAAAACTTTCAAAAGAAAATGCTTTCTTAAAAACTGATTTATCAAATATTTCAAAGAAATTTTCAATAGGGTCGGAAAAACTTGAAAAAGTTCTTTCAAATCAAAGACCTTACTTCAATAAGTCGGGTCTAGGTATGACAAATGAAACAATCCCTTTGATTGATTTTCCGAAAGTAAAAGAAAGAATTAAGAAAAGACCGTCGAGAGAGGTTTACAAAAATCATTTCAAGAAAGTCTTTGTAAAGTCTGTAGGTCGAAATGCTCTAAGATGTTCAAAGTGTAACAGTCAAGATCATTTTGAAAAAGAGTGTCCTATGGTTTGGAAGCCTGTTAAAAGAGTATGGCCTAATAATGCTCATCCTACTAACACCAATGGACCCAAGAAAATTTGGGTACCAAAGAAAGCTTGAGACTCTATTTTGAATGCAGGTCTCTGTCAAAAAGAAGGTAAAGTGGTATCTTGACAGCGGATGCTCAAGACACATGACAGGAGACTCAAATAGTTTCATAAAGCTTATTCAAGTAAATGGTGGAAAAGTGTCATTTGGAGGAAATAGCAAAGGAAGTATTGTGGGTTTCGGAACTGTGAAAATTGGAAATCTCACAATAAGCAATGTCTCTCTAGTGGAAGGACTCAATTATAATCTTCTCAGCATTAGCCAATTGTGTGATACCGGTTTCAAGATCTCCTTTCAAGAAGGCATATGTTCTGGAATTAGTAAAGATTCGACTCGCCTTTCATGGGTCGAAGGCATGGAAACATCTACCTCCTTGATGTAAAGCCAAATGAAGAACAATGCCTAATCTCAATTCAAGATGAAGCAGTTCTATGGCACGAAAACTTGGCCATATCAACAAGAAGCAATTAGCCAAAATCTCTTCAAAGCAGCTTGTTCGAGGTCTACCTAAATTGCCATATCAAAAGTCTGACCTGTGCACTCCATGCATTCTGGGAAAGCAGGTAAGAAATTCATTTAAGCAAATGAATCATGTATCTACTAATCATGTATTACAGTTGCTTCATATGGATCTCTTCGGACCAACAAGAACCCAGAGCATTGGAGGTAAGAAATATTGTCTAGTAATTGTAGACGATTACTCTCGCTTTACCTGGGTATATTTTCTTGCAAGTAAGTCAGAAACTTTTTCGTACTTTGAGAAGTTTGCAAAAGGGTTCAAAATGAAAAAGGATGTGCTATTTCAAGTATAAGAACGGATCATGGAAGTGAATTTGAAAATCAAGATTTTACAAAATTCTGTGATAAATCTGGTTTTAATCACATGTTTTCCTCTCCGTATACTCCGAGCAAAATGGAGTTGTGGAAAGAAAGAATAGATCTCTTCAAGAAATGGCTAGAACACTTTTAATTGAAAGTAAAATTTCTTCACGATTTTGGGCTGAAGTCTGTTTCAACTGCATGCTATATCATAAATAGAGTCTTCCTAAGACCTATTCTTGAAAAAACCCCTATGAATTGTTCAAAGGTAAGAAGCCTATTGTTTCATACTTTCATGTATTTGGTTGCAAATGCTTTATTTTGAAAAATGCAAATGATCGAGTTGGTAAGTTTGAAGAAAGATCGATGAAGGCATCTTCCTTGGATATTCTACATCAAGCAAAGCCTACGAGTCTATAACAAAAAAGCCAAATCTGTGGAGGAATCAATGAATGTCAAATTCCAAGACTCCACACAAGAAGAATCCAGCCAGATTCAAGATGAAGAGTCCGAACCCGCTCAAGATCTTCCAAAGTCTTCAACTCAAGAAGCATCTCGGACTCGAAGTCCAACATCAAGATGCTAATGAAGATTCAAATAAAGAAAGAGATCATCAACCAAACAAATCAACCAAGAATCGGAAACACAAATCCAAATATCCTAAAGATCTCATTATTGGCGAAATCAATGAAGGAATCCGCACCGAGATCAAAGAGGCGTGAAGAATCTAGTGTTGCTCTCATCTCGAAATTGAACCAAAAAGCATAGAAGAAGCTTTATCGATGAAAGCTGGATCGAAGCTATGCAAGAAGAGCTCGAGATAGTTCAACATTAATGATGTCTCGGGAATTGACATCTAAACCAAAAGGTAAAACTGTTATTGGAGCCAAATGGGTGTTCGAAACAAGATGAACGAAAAAGGAAAAGTCGTACGAAATAAAGCAAGACTCGTGGCCAAGGGATACACGCAAGAAGAAGGAATAGACTACGATGAGACTTACGCTCCCGTAGCAAGGTTAGAAGCTATTCGTCTATTACTTGCGTTTGCTTGTTACAAAAATTTCAGGTTATTCCAAATGGACGTCAAAAGTGCTTTCCTTAATGGATTTATCCAAGAGGAAGTTTATGTGGAACAACCGCCTGGGATTTGAAGACCCAAAGAAGCGATTCGGTCTTCGGGACTGAAAAAGGCTCTGTATGGTCTAAAGCAAGCACCTCGAGCTTGGTACGACGTACTAAGTAAGTTTTTATTACGAACGGATTTGTCAAAGGTAAAGTAGATACTACTCGTTCATCAAAAAGGAAAACAAAAGTTTCTTACTCGTTCAAATATATGTTGATGACATTATTTTTGGATCCTCTAATGAAAGTCTTTGCAAGAAATTTTCTAAGTCTATGCAGGATGAGTTTGAAATGAGTATGATGGGAGAGTTAACATTCTTTCTTGGACTCCAAGTAAATCAAATGAAGGAAGGAACTTTTATCCATCAAGAAAAATATGCGAATGATCTTGTCAAAAGGTTTGGATTGGAAAAGTGCAAAAAGACCGACATACCAATGTCATGTTCTCGAAGATAGACAAGGATGAAGAAGGGAAGAAAGTGGATCAAAAGCTGTACGAAGCATGATCGGTTCACTTCTTTATCTTACCGCTTCTAGACCCGATATTTTGTTGAGTGTTTGCATCTCGTGCTAGGTTTCAATCGATCCTAGAGAATCTCATCTCATTGCCGTAAAACGTATTATCAAATACGTTGCCTCATCTTCAAGCATCGGTCTTTGGTATCCAAAGAGGGGAGACTTTAATCTTCTAGGATACTCGACGCGTATCCGGCGGTTGCGTAGTCGATAGAAAGAGCACTTCGGAACTTGTCAACTCAAGCTTGGAAACAGACGTTGTCTTGGTTCTCAAGGAAACAAAGCACTCGTAGCTCTCTCAACGACGTAAGCGAGTATGTAGCTCTTGGAAGCCGCTGTTCGCAAATTCTATGGATAAAACAACAGCTACAAGACTTTGGCATTGAAGACTCATGCACGGAAATCGATGTGACAACACCAGTAGCGATCAATCTCACCAAAAATCCAATCCTTCATTCAAGAGCAAAGCATATTGAGATACGACATCATTTTATTAGAGATCATATCCAAAATGGAGAAATCTTGATTCAATTTGTTGATTCAAAGAATCAACTAGCGGATATATTCACAAAGCCTTTGGAGAAAAATCAATTCGACTTCATCCGCTCAAGACTCAACATTTTGAAGCTTGAAGAAGTTAAAGTCTAGAGACTCACCAACTCTAAGACTCTGACTTTAAATCATGAGACTCAAACATTCATGGCTAAAGACCGTAAGTTGCTATTTTATCTAAAAGGTACGAATTCTTGTTTAGTTATCTAATCTCGAAAAGGTACGATTTCTCTTTTAGATATAATTCGAAAATTTTTCAAGGAATTAATTTTGGTAGTTATTGATTTTGAAAAGATGTGTTCGTACACCTTCCTTGTACCGATTTAAACTTCTCTTTTCAAATCCGAGGTACATATATATATACAGTTTTTCTTTCTTCGCCCAAATCTTCAAAACCCTAAAACGACACTCTCCTCCCGATACTGTTTCTTCTTCTTGTTCATCGTCGAGAAAGTGGTCATTCTTCTTGGGAAAAGCAAGTGAAGGAATCTTCCAATAGACAAAGAAGGATGTCGTCTTCAAGGAAATCATCAAGAATAGCAAGCAGGGGACCACAAAGAATGGAGAAGGGACCGACTCACTTCGATCTTACAGAGGAAGAAGACTTATCAAGTCAGCGACAAAGTCCGATTCGCTCTCCTCCACGTCATTCAGCACCTCCTACCCCACAAGGAGGAAGTCAACATCTGGAAGAAGAGATAATCGAGGATGCCGACCCAGTAAGAGTCCAAAGACCCTCTTTTATCTATAAGCTTTATCGTGCGTTGAAAAGCTCCGGTTCTTCGTTAAAATATATAGATGACTTCCTTAAGGACAAAAATTATGGAAATGAGTATCTTTTTCTGCGGAAAATGGAAGAATTGGGAGTTGCTCCGAAAGGAAGGGCAGAGGAGGCTCTTGCGAACATTCCCAGAGACCCTCGTTTGCCAGGACAAAATCTGATTGACGGAACGATGACGACAAAATGTTCCTTGAATTTAAACCTAGAATGAGTGTGGCAGCAAAGGTGAAAGGAAATCGGATGGATTTGTTTAAATCCAAGGATCAGGAGAAAGTGTATTTCAGGCTGTTGAAAAGAGGGGTGATAAACCCTCGAAGTGTCGATTTTGACTTCCGGACTCCATCAACGTGAACTTAAGAGAAAAGTTGAATTTGCTTCAACTTGAGACTTTTTGCTCGACTCCACGTACGGGTATGCTCAACGACCGCTTATTTCTATTCAAATCTTAGCTTTTTGGATGCGAATAGGATTTCTTTCGTGTTCGAGATCAAGTCTACGTGGTAGATGTAAATATGTTGGCGGACATTGTTGGAGTTGAACGGGACGCTATCTCCCAATCAAAGTCTCACCGCTCGTACTACTCGGATCTTGTCAAAGATATGGATGTAGAGAAGAAAATTACCTACTCGAGGATGAATGCTATCAACATCGTGCTTCATAAGATTGTAATCAACTGTCTCGGACCAAAGTCTACGTCAAAGACTTCGTGTCTCTTTCGAAGCAAAGTTGATGTATGCGATCAACTCGGACGGAAGTTTTCTCTCCTCACACTATCCTCTTCCATATGTACGAGCATTGTCAAAAGACAAAGGACAATTGCCTTATCCCGGTCCGGTGACCAAGATCTTCGACATCCGAACATTGATCCGCCACATACTTTTTGTGTTCGACCGTGTGATAAGATGGTGGTAGGGTTGGAAATGTTAATGAAGATGCGTGCCTCGCAAGAACTCTCCAAGGCAATGGAGAAATTCAAAGTGAAATCTCCAAATCCGATCTTCAAGAAGGAAAGGAAAGGAGGACATTGGTGCCCCATCGAAAAAGAGGAAAAGAACTCTCATCCTTGAGGATGAAGATGAAGATGAAGATGATGAAGATCCCTCTATCCAAGCTCTGACCAGAACCAGACGTTCAGTGTCTCATCCGACAGAACTTCAGCAGAGCAGAGAAGAAGAAAAGCAGAACAGAAGAGAAGAAGATCAGAGAGAGAAGGAGAAAGAAGTCGAAGAAGAAGAAGAAGAAGGAGAAAAAGAACAAGTCTGGCGACAAATGCGGAGAGAAGGAAGATCAAGAGCATGATCATCACTCTTCCGATGTCCTCGAGACAGGGGAGTCGGCGAGCAAGAGCGGTCTACACCTCATGCTGCATCGGTGAAGATCTAAGACAATCTCCGAAGACCCGAAGAAGTTCGGGTCTCTCACTTGCCCGAAGAAGGTGATGCATCGATTCCAAATCTGCCGCGACCATTCAAAAGTGCCATCGTACGCATTCACATCATCCGAGAAAGTCAATGCCGGTACACGACGGATGATTCTCGCAGATCTTCGTAGCATCATGAATATTCTTCGGAAATGCGTAGCCGGATATATGTTCTCGATCGTGAAATCCAAGCTTTGAAGAGCGCTCGGACAAGCATCTTCGATCTCGGAGGATAAACTCAAAGACCTCGCTCTGCAACTTCAAGCCAATGCCAAGGGAGAAGAGGTAGCTCATCTGAGAGAAGACCTGAAGAAGCTCGAAGGAGTAGTCCAGTCCATTGGGGATTTCCAGATCGTGCGTATTCCCAAGCAGACATGACTCCTTTCTCACCCTTTTTAATGCTGACAAAAAGGGGGAGAACCAATTTGAACCAACATCTTTTAAAACTTTGACTTTTGTGGTTATGTTTATTTTTGAGTATGACTTGAGAACTTGAACTTGGGTGTGAATTTGACTGAATTGACTGTGGATTGTGATGCTTGACTGGTTGCATTTATTCAAGTATTGTTATATGGTGTTTCTCATGAAAGACTAACCAATTTTCTGTGGATGCAGAGTCTGGTTGTTTTATTAATCTTTATGAGTTAGCCATATTGCTTGAGAAATGTTTTGCAGGTCAAAGTTGTTCAAATCTTCAAGAAAGTTTTGTCACCATCAAAAAGGGGGAGATTGTTGGAGAAATCTTTCCTGAATATTTTGAAGCCGACAAAACGTTTCTTTCGCCTAAGTCCGGATGTTCGGAGACCGTCGGTTTAAAGTCCGAAGACTTTGTTCTCTCAAGACTCAAGACTCAAGACTCAAGACTCAAGACTCAAGACTCAAGACTCAAGACTCAAGACTCAAGTCTATTCTCACTGACAGTCTTTCTAATCCAAGTGACGAAGGAAATCCAAAGCCGAGGTATATGGTTGAGGATTCGATCCTATCCTCTGGAATAGATTCTTTGGTTGGATAATCATTTCGGATTCTTTAATTCTTATCTAAGATCGATTGAAGATCCGATGGTCGACGAAATAATCTTGGAAAGTTCTATTCTTGGAAACCAAGATCCTGATTGTATGGGCGAACAGGATTGATGGGCTATCGTCGATTCCTTAAATAGCTCGGATGATCTTCTTGATTGATTCCGTCCAACGGGTAGATTGGAGGAATTCCTTTGGAAAGTGCCAACGGCTATGATGGCATAAAGGAGTATAAAAGGAAGACGTTCTAGTTGATTTGAGTGTGTGATCGATAGAAAAATTCCGTCGTCTCAAGATCCTTGATTGTTAGTCGATACAGCTTGAGCGAAATTGTATACACAGAGTGTTAATACTTAGTGACACCTTGAGCGAGTGTGGTAGATCATCTACACCTAGAAATCAAGGAAGATCAATACCGTAACAGCTCTTTGATCATAGTGGAATCCAGCCAATTGGCTTGTCGGTGCGAAGAGTGGACGTAGGCTTGAATCAAGCCGAACCACTATAAACAGCGTGTTCAATTCTCTCTTTCTCTTGCTCGCCTTGCGATTGACTTTTAACTTTGCAAATTCCTTAACTGTTTAAATATTGTGTAATTCTCAAAGAAATTTTTATAAACCTATTCACCCCCCTCTAGGTTCTCATACTAGCTATATCAAAACATAGAAAACACAAACTACAAACACAACGAACAAGTCAAAGCTTCAAATTTGCAAAATTCTCCCCATTTTGTCACTAGCAAGCAAAAGGAGAAAACACAGAGAAAAAAAATTGGTTTTCAAAAATGATCAGGGTTGCCTTAGAATGCGGACAAGTTGAAAATCCTCTGAAGTCTGCATGGTCTCCTTAAGCTTAGTCAAGCACTGATGGAAGACAATCTCAACCTTCACCAAATTCTGAGTGGCCTGCTGATTCATGTTATGAACTTTGTTATCAAGAAATTGTACCTTTCTACTAAGAGATTATGAGGTAGTACCAAGAGCAACATGCAACTTTTGGATTTCAACCTCCATCCCATATTGATGTGCCTTAATCTTCAAAAGGAGTTTCACTATTTGAGGATAGTTTGAGTCTGGTTCGATTGGGCACTAGCTTAAGCAAAAAGTACCGGTGGAGTATCCAAAAGTAAAGGACCATCGACCTAAACATTAGAGGTATGTTGCTCCCCTTGAACATTAGTCTCTTTGTCCTGATCCCAAGAGATTCTTTAGGGAAATGAGATGCATAAATGCCCTTTGCATTTGGAGAAGATCGACTTACACCATCACTTACAGCTAGTTCTACAATATGATCATGAAGAGGAGTTTTTTCACCTACCCCCTATCTGAGTGGCTTCAATTTGAGGAAGAACTTCTTCTCTTTCCTGCATTCCTTCTTCACCTGAGTCATTTTCCTTACTCTTTTTTTCTCTTATTTCCTCTCTTTCACTCTCCATTGCTGGATCTTTCTTGCTCTCATCTTCTTATTCTTCTTCATAATTAACTAGACCTCCAACATGATCTCTAATGGTGATATTTGCCACAATATTAGAGATAGTCTCATTTTTGTCATCTTTCTCTTCTTCATCTTGTAGAAGAAGAACGGGTCTTTTTCATTTTGGAGTTCATGAGACAACACTCTTCCCTTTGTGCTTCTTTTCAGCCCTAGATCCTAATTTAGCTTTGCTAGTAGATTCTTTCTTCATAAGTTTCAAAGCTCCAGAGAAGTCCTTTGATCTCAATTTTGAGATCATTTTGAGTCCAATTTGTATGGAAAGGATGGTTCTAGAGCAAAAACTAGAGGGCGGTTGAATCTGAAAGTGATGGAAAAATCTAGTCACCAAAGTTAAATAAGGAAGCTAACCTTTCTCCTTCATCACAATTCTATACATGTGTAGTAGAATGGTATGAGGAAGTGAGAAAGCAACTCCATTGTAGATAACCCACATCATTTTTGCTTCAAATCTTGAAACATCAATCTTGGAGGCAACTTTGGGTCTGATGTAGTTGATGACAATCTTGTGGAGTAAAATGTTAGAGGCAGACATTCTAGAATAAGCAATCCTTCCTCTATGAATTTTATCCTTCACCAGAAACATGATGACCTCTTCATTTGAGACATTTATGGGCAAAAATTCACTTCAATTCACTCTCAAAATATCAGCTAACAAATCAATATCAACATCAAAAAAAATTTCACTCACAGTAAATTGAATATGAGTGAGATTCAAAACTAACAAATTTGAATAGAAATAAGCAGTCAATTCGATATGCATCGATAACTCCACATAGAACCTTTCCATTTGAAGTTTGACAAATTTCTCTCATAAATATACCTTGATGGAATCCAGAAAATCAAAGTCTACCATTCGAGGGTTGATGACCCCTTTGTTTAGTATATGCACAAAGACCTTCTTATGTTCCTTCGATCGAAACAGCTTTCCTTTTTGTTCCAGTGATTTCTACAGCAATACCATTTTGGGTTGGAAATTCTTGAACACCCTCTCATCATCATCTTCCTTTTTTCTTCAATCGACCCTTCGTACTAAAGCAAGGATTAGTAAGAAAATGGTAAATTCCACTTCTGCTCTTCCAGCCTTTACTAGTCATAAGTTTTCCATGGCTCTCAAGAATAAAGTTTCGTTCCCATAGCCATTTTCTTTTAGGAATGAAGTTATAAAATACACGGGACTTCTTTCATTTTTTAGAAACTCATAGTGTTTAAGAAGTACTTTCGAACTTTCTTACCGAAAAAGGAGTTGCATCTTGAGTAACATCTTCCTCCACCGATGGTCGATTCGTGCTTTGTGGTGATTCATCTCCAATAAGATCAAAGTGCGTCGAGCATCAAGCATAAATCAAGGCCCACGACTAGCAATGTGAGAGGACCTCCTCTGAGAAAACATTGAAAAGGACTTTAAGGATTTTGACGATATGTTTGTGAGTGATTGAGAGAGAGATTCATAAAGAAAGTGAGGACGAATCAAGATAAGCAAAGGTTTGAGAGAGGTTAGGGTTTGTAAAGTCTTTGTGATCAGGAAAAATAAACTAAAGACTTATTTGAAGAATGCGAATTAAGGCAACCGAATAGGCACAAAAAAAAAAAAATTCCTTTTTGAAAATTTTCAAAAAAAGTAAGAGTAAATAATTTATAAAATATTAATTTCGAAAAATCAGTAGTAATATAGCAATTTCAAAAAATATAAAAGGTAAGTAATAATTCGAAAATAATCATACATGTTCAAGAAGGAAAGAAACGTACATGCTAAAATTTGAAAGATAACTACCTAAGTCTATAAGGGTTTTCAGAAGGATGTCTCTTTCAAAAGGTTGAATTGATGAGTTTGCTTTTACATAGACTTTAATCAAATGCAAGGGTAATATTCAACCTTTCACGAATGAACTAGAATGATCATTTCTCTAGTGGCTTGATGAAAAATCTGCCAATTGATTCTTTGAATCGATGAATTAAACATTGATTTCACTATTTTGTACATGGTCTCTTATGAAGTGATGACAGATTTCAATATATTTTGTTCTTGAATGGAGAATGAGATTTTTGGTGAGGTTGATTGCATTAGTGTTGTCACATCTAATTTTAGTGCAAGGTTCTTCTATTCTAAAGTCCTTTAATTATTGCCTGATCCAAAGAATTTGTGAACAACAACTTCTAAGAGCAATATATTATATTTCTACCATTGAGAGTGTCACAATGTTCTGCTTCTTAGAGAACCAAGACACTAACATTTGTCCCAACAGTTAGTACGTATCGATGTACTTTTCCTATCAACTTGACAACTAGCTAGATCAGCATATGAGTATCCAAATATGGTAAAGTCTCATCATTTTGGATACCATAGACCTAACTCTGGAATTTTTGCAATATATTTAATAATTAGTTTGACAAAACTAAGATGAGATTCTCTAGGATCAGCTTGGAAACCGGCACACATACACACACTAAATAAAATATCAAGTCAAGAAGCAGTAAAATAGAGAAGATTACCGATCGCGCTTCCATATGACTTTTGGTCCACTGTCTTTCCATTTTCATCCTTATCGAGTTTGGAAGAACTTAACATAGAAGTCTCCGTTTTTTTTTTATATAATTTTCATCCCAAATTTCTTGATAACATCTCTAGCATATTTCTCTTGATAAATAAAGATTTATTCATTTGATTGTCTGACTTGTAAACCCAGAAAGAATGTTAACTTACCCATCATGCTCATTTTGAATTCTTCCTACATAAACTTTGAAAATTTCTTGCACAGACTTTATTAGAAGAGCCAAAGATTATATCATCTATATATGTTTGACCAAATATACAGCCTTTTTCTTCCCTTTTGATAATTAGAGTTGTATTAATCAATTCCTTCTTGAAACCATTACTTACCTGAAACTTACTCAATCTCTCATACCAAGCTCGAGGTACCTGTTTCAAACCGTACAAAGCTTTCTTCAATGTATAGACAAAGTCTGATTTTCCAAGATCTTCGAATCCTGGTGGTTGTTCCACATAGATTTCTTTTTAGATGAAACCATTTAGGAATGCACTCTTGACATCCATCTCGGAATAACCTACAATTATGGAAACTTGCATATGTAAGTAATAATTTTATAGCTTCTAATCTGGCTACAGGTGCATATGTCTCATCATAGTCCATTTCTTCCTCTTGTGTATAACCTTTTGCAACAAGCATTGCTCTGTTTTTGGTCACCTTACCATTTTCATCCATCTTATTTCTAAACACCCACTTTGTTCCAATCACGGATTTTCCTTTTGGCTTTGGAACTAACTCCCATAAATAACTGATTTTGAATTGTTTAAGTTCTTCTTGCATTGCTTTTATCCGGTTTTCATCAATTAAAGCTTCCTCTACTCCCTTTTGTTTTATCTAAAAAAATAGGAGCTAAAGCACTTGAGTCTCCTTTTACTTTGGATTTGGTATGAATCCCTTCTTCTATATTGCCATTAATGAGATCTTTAGGATGGCTTGATTCGTGCTTCCAGTTATTATTGAATCTGTTATTATCTATAAGAGGTTGCTAAACCTCTATTTCCTTTGAATATTCTGACTTTTCTTCAGCTTGACTTTGATTGCCAAAAAGCTGAGTTTGCTTAGGGGATTCAGACTTCATTAAGTCCGAAACTAGCTCATACTCTTTGAGTTGAGTTTGGTCTTATTGGTTCTAGACAACTTTTCGAAACCTAATATTCATTGATTCTTCTACAGTCTATGTATTTTTCTTGAAGACCCTATGCGCTTTGCTTGAAGTAGAATAGCCAAGAAATATTCCTTTATCTGATCTTTCCTCAAATTTGCTAGGCCGATCTGTCACGCCCTAATCCTCGAGTGAATGCCCATCCCTCAGTGGTCAATTAAATTGCGATGTCCCAAGATGCATCGCCGACCCATTCATTTTAAATGTGCATGCGGAAGCGAATAAATAAATCCCCAGACAGTACAAAGATGGGATAGAAAAGTAGGATCACAATTTTACAACCAAAACACACTTTTATACACAGCTGACTAGTTTATATACAATATTAGTCTATAAACAAAAGTCTACAAAAGCATAAAAGTCTACAAGTCCTCTAGGCGTTCGAACCCCTAGCTGAAAACTTCGAGATCTCCTGGGACTTGGGTCCACCACTGCACCACTAAGAGGGTCTGTTGTACACTCGCCAAAAGCAATCTCTAACACCGACATTGGGACCTCAGACTCCTGTAGGGGACCTTCTTTAGGTCCATTTCGCCCGCGACGATACCACGCTCTAAATTGATAGGGTACCCTTCGAGGTAGACCCGCATTGACCCAGACAATGGTCCTCATGAGTTCATAGACCCAGGCTCCTTGGCGCCCAGGAAGAGGAATCCGAGTGACCTGTTCGGTGACCCTCTTGGGTTGCCAAAACGCTCTGGAGGGACCACCATCTAAGGATCTGAAGATGTTGAGCCCACGACGGGGTGAGGCAATATCTCAACAAGTTCACCCCCTAAACTCCAACTAGAAAGAAATACACATAAAGGCAATCTATGAAATTGAGATCTTGCTTTTCTATCCCATCTTAATGATGTGTATAAATGTGAGACAATATCTCAGCAAGTTCCTTCCTGCATGTCAATACAATTCATAATCTCAATCAATCAGTTCAATCAATCCATCCAATCAATTCGATTCGATACTATCAATATCATCTATCAATTAGTTGATACGACCACTGCTCACACAAGCTGAAATAGACGATAATAGCTTGCACGAGCTAATATAGATAGATAATAGCTCGCACAAACTAATAAAGTATATTGCTCTCACAAGCTGACATATTAAGCTCATAAGCTGATATAGTATACTCCTTTCACAAGCTAACAATTTAACAATGCTCGCACAAGCTGATACACGATAAATCAATCCTAGCCAAGGACCTTATGCTTTGCACACCAATTCCACAATTAAAATAACGAACTTGGCCTATTTTCATCGTGTTAAAAATACCCAATAAAAATAATCGTCTTTGGGTACACAAATCCGCTTTGAGCCAAAAATGCAATATCTTCCTTTTCAAAAATCCCATTATTTAATATAGTTCATAAAGACATTTTTCGCCTTATAAATCGACGCTCGGTATTTTCTGATTAAAATACCGAAATTCCATAATTTTGGGATAAATACCTAAAATTACAATTACCATTTGATTTGCACAAATTAGAACTCAATTAAATAAACCAAGCACACAATTGCGATTAGCACGAAATTCTGGTTATCGGCTATCCTGGTATAATTTCCGGAAAATAATAAATAATTAAATAAACGCAATTAATTACCAAAAATAGAAACTTAGGTCGGAAATGGCTAATTAAACACCAAAACGGGCCCGTAAAATTCCTGAACCAATCTAGATAAATAGCATGATCTATTTAGTCCCTAATTAAGTTGTTCTATCCACCTAACATGTACAAATGAATATTTAATTCACTAATCCGTTCTAACTAACCATCTAAACCTTAATTAACCTAATCTAAACACCCCTTAAGTATCATTAACTCCATAAGTAGAGTTTAGTGAGTAAACTCATTAGTTTAGTGATTCCGTGAGTCCACGGCGATGGTGACGTGGAGACAAGTGACAAACCTCTTGGCGGCAAAGCCAAGCAAGGCTTGAAAAAGGCTTGAAATGGCCCATGAAGGCTCATGGCTAGCTGGGCCTTGGTTCTATCCAAGGACCGAGCAAGTTGGAACGAGGTTGGAAATGGCAAGCAATGGGCGGACGGGCTGTAGTGGGAGAGCAGGGGTGATAGCGAGCAATGGCGGTTGTTGGACGGCATCGATAGGGCTCCGGCTGAGCTCCTACGGTGACTAAGGAGGCTCGGGGGCACGGTTGGGGTTGCGAGACAAATAGGATCAGGTGGATGGGCAGATGGCGCACGACGGGCTCGCGTAGGGGCGCAACGACGACACGGTGGTCCTAGCGGCTTGACGGGCAGCTTGCAATGGTAGGGGGAAGACTGCTTGGTTTTCTCTGGTTTTTGGAGCTTCAAAATACTCTGAAAATGGAGAAAACAGGCTTGCTAAAGAAGAATGAGTGGCTGAAGGCTTGAAGGGACCCAAGGCCACAAAAGTCTTATATTCTCATCTTTTTGTCCCTTGGCAAGACCCCACCTCTTCAGCCAATTTGGTGCACAAAAATCTCCCTAGAACCAATCCCAAGTGGTCCAAAAGGTTGAGGGAACCATGGCCTATGAATTTGAACACATTTTCCCCAAATTGAGTTCGATTCCTCTCCAATTGGACCTAATTTGGAGTTCATAAATACCACTAAGGTGCCCACACTTGAATTCATATTTTTCCTTGCCAATCGAACCAACTTGAATCCAAAAAATGCGATAAAAAATAGTCCTCTGATTTTTCCGATAAAAAACGACCATATTTTGAATTTTCGCAAAAAATCTCATTTTGCAGAAAAATCTTCGGAGGATGATTCGACGGTCCTAAAATGAATTGTGACGTGACAGAACTTTGGATTTTTGAAATCGTGTTTAAATTCGCGGTTAATTTCAATCTAGTGCGATTTTAGCGTGACCTAGCCCACTGGGTAACTTTTAGGAATTTTTAGTACAATTAACCCATAGTCGATTATTTTCGAGTCACAATGTACATCTTCAACACATTGGCGACTCTCGGTTGTTGTGAAAATCTCGAGATTTCAAAAAAGGGCACATGATACTAAAACGGCAGAAAAATTGATTTAGTGCCGATCGACGAGAATTTTGCAATCACGTGGAATCACCTACACTTTAATCACAAATCTTAGTCTAGTCGACCTTTCTCTGATCTCTGATCGATTTTTAACTATGCCGTAATGACCCTTGTAGACTATCACGGTTGAGTAGTCGATTTCTGGTCGAATTCTCAAATCTATTGCGTTATAATCCCTTAATGACTTTACCGAGATAGACTAGTTATATTGTGAGTGAGCAACTCAGAGAATAAAACTATAGGCGTGTTGATGAAAAGCCCGATTCATTCAATTGAAAACAAAATCTGAAATTTAGGATGTCACACGATCATTTCCATTTTTCAAAATGAAGCACTTGCAACCAAACACATGAAAATAAGAAATATTTGGCCTTTTCCCTTTGTAAACTTCATATGGAATTTTATCTAGGATGGGCTTTAAAAATACTCTAGTAATTACATAACAAGTAATGGAAACTGCTTCTACCCAAAAATGAAAAGAGACTCTACTTCCACTTAGTAGAGTTTTGGCCATTTTCTGTAAAGACTGATTTTTCCTTTCTACAACTTCCCTTTCTAGAGATCTCTGGATCTCAAGGATCCTTCATTTTATTCATCCATACACTGTATTCTTTTCCATCAAAATAAGGTGGCTTAGTGTTGCTCTGTCCCTCTACGAGTCCTAGTGCTAAACAACTAGCCATAGAAGATCTTTAACTCAAAAGTAAAAATACTTCAATAGATGAGCACAAGGCTATGATACCAATTGATAATACTAGTACGAATACCTTAAGGGGGTGAATAGGTGTTTAAAATAATTTTTGATAAATTAAAAACTTCGAACAAAGTCTGAGAACCAAACAGAGTCTAATAAGCAAGTCATCAGACTTCTAATGAATGTTCAGAATCATATAAGGGATGAAACTAGTTTTTGCGATACTTAAAAGAATGCAACATATTTAAATAAAATAGTTAAGGGATGAGAAGATTACACACGGAATTTATAGTGGTTTGGCTTACATTAAGCTTACGTTCACTCTCCCACACCGACAGCCTTCGGCTGGAATTCACTATAACATCAATAGAGAAGCACAATTTTTTTAGTGCAAATACTTAGTGGAAGATCCATTTTCTCTCACTAAGTCACTCTTCTTGTGATTTTCTCTCTTAAATACAATTTGTAAGGACCGCCGATGAAGAACAAGTAGTTGGAAAGACTTTAGACTTTGAAATTTCAATTTTCACGCCCCTTCCTCAAATAAACTGAATGACCTCCTTAAATACTCATTCACGCCTCACTAGCCATTGGCATTTTCAAGAGGATTTGATTCCAATCAATTTGTTGGACAAAATTGATTAGGGAAATTCTATAACCATTTGAAGATTGAGATAAAAATCTGTTAATCCTAGTTGGGCATATAATCAAAATTTAGGTTTTCATAAGTAGATGCTTCCCAAAAAGGAACTTATCTTCAAGATTGATTTCATCAATTTGTGATTAATTCCATCAATGTATTTATAAAAAGGTAAGTGAGATTCTTTACCAAAGAGCCAAATATTGAAGAATAAATTTCTAATGTGTTCGTTATGAATCCTTGTCGCAAGATCAATAAATCTAAGTTAGATTTTGTCTTCGTTTTGGACACGATTTCAGTCTGGATGTCAGAGTGGGAAAGACTTCTAGATGGAATAGACTTTGGTAAGAGTCTGTGATATAACTTTAGAAGTATACTATTCTTCAAAAAAAGAATAAGAATTAGAAAGTTTTGTCAACTTAAAAACTTGGTAGGAGTTTTCTCAACACTTTCTCCTAAAGACAAACCTAAGGATAGCTTAGCATTGGGCGCTCTCTAGAGCACCAGCAGGATTTTCTTGACCAACCTTTCACAATAGATGAAGTTTAAAATGTTTTTTTTTTTTTATTGGGTCCATTGAAAGCCTCCCAGAGTTAATGAAGCACCAACCATCTCTCATTTGATAATTATGATACCTACAAGCTCATATTTAGTTCTCTTAAAAAGCTCAAAGAAATTTCCTCCCTAACATTACCCTCTTAGTGCAGTCCTCTTGGTAAATTCAAACGTAATTTCCTTCCTAACATTCTCATTATCGTTTTAAAAAATTTATTTCCCAATATTCTCTCTTTAATTCAGACATCCTGAAAAGTTCAAAGAAATTTCTTCCTTAAAATTCTCTCTTAATCAAGGCCTCTTGGATAGCTCAATGAGAATTTCTACCCAACATCCCCTTTTTACTCTGAAAGAAATTTTTTTTGAAAGCTCACAAAACTTGCCTCCGCAGTATTCCTTCAATCCAGCCTTCTTGAAAAACTCCAAGCAATTTCTTGCACTTGAAGTCTTTGCTTATATTGATCACTAGCAAATCGAAGACTTTCTCGTACCCCAAAGTCGATTTTATTTCTCATTGTCATCTTCTCACAAGGGCCCCAAATATTTCACTACTCAAAAGGAAAAACTTAACTAATTTCTGCATTATGCTAGATTGAAGGTGGTTGGGTTCTACCTGTGTCAACCAAGATCACCAGAGAAGCTTCAGAATGACATCACATTTTCCTTCCTAGTGCAGAGGAAAGGGCAGAACAAATGAGACGAAATGCCTGTTCTATTTCAGAGTCAAGATGCATTCCTATTCAATTAGCAAAGGTTGGTGGAAAGTCAAGGAGAAGAGACCAAAAGTGATCAGAGAAGGAAATAATATTGGGTGCACTCCTCTTCAGGGCAAAGCCGAAGCAGTTCAACTACTCCTTCAGCACAATCCTTTTGTGGCACAGGACTGAGAAAAAGAGGGGGCTAGGCTCCTCGCATTGCAGCATTTGAACGCAAGGTCAATGTCATTGACGTGCTTGTTATATCTCATCCTGATGCTTGGGACATAATTAACACCATATGGTAAAACGCTCTTCGTGCAGCTATCATTGGTGGACCGACAAGTGTAATTAACTACATACTAGGGACGACAAACCTGGATGATCTTACCAACGAACCAGACACAGATGGAAATACGGCCTTGCATTTGGCTACACTTCATAAGGAATACGATGTCATATACATACTTGCACATGACAAGACAGTGGATCATTTGGCCATAAATAAGGATCATTTGATCACCCTTAACACTCTTTTGGCTCATAAGGAGGTATGTTCGTTTAAACACAGAGCCCGATTTGCTTGAAACTGGCCCAGGTGATACTCATTTCAGTTGCAAACAAGCAACCCAACTGGATACATGCTTCAACTTTGTTTTGCTTATCCGATTGATTAAGCATATCAAAGATAGTTTCAAATTTTGTAGCGAAGAGTAGTATAGATGGCTTTATTGAGCGAGATACACTCTTAAAGTGTTCGAAGCGTTGTGATTTCATACTGCAAATCTAACCTTAGAAAATAAGGTAGCCATGTGGAATTAAACTTTGTGGTGGAGCCACGTTATCGCAAAGCTTCATTCCCTCCCGCTTCACTTGATATAAAAAAACTGCGGTATAACAACATGAGATCTTTTATTACCCGTTATGACTTATTCATTGGAAAGCTATCATGGAAATTTTAAATGACTTACAATGTAAATGAATGGAATTATGATATGCTATGACCCAAATGCCATAAGAGTACTTCCTGTGTTCCCAACTATCATTAATCATGAAAATGTCAAAGCAAGGAGACCGAAATAGAAATTAGCCATCCAAAACTAACGTGTATAGAACGAAATTCAATTCCAATGTTGTTCGACCTCGATCTTCTTAGGCTAAATCCCTCACTTTGGAGATATTTATGAAATCTAACAGGCGTGGAACGATCTAAATGTGCCTCATTGTTTGTTTTTTTCTTTTTCAATGAACTCTATTCTATCGAGTCGCTATTTTTTTTATATTATAAATAATTCATCCATTCTTTCTCAAGCGTCCAAAGTGCCAAAGCCCCAAAAACTCCAAATAAATGAATAAAAAGCATCCATTGGCTTAATGCCATGAAAAACCTTAGCATGGTACATTTGTAACAAATTTATCTCAAACTAATTTGTTAACTAACAAAAACTCTAAACCGGTATACTTGTGATAAATTTACCTTCCGTTAGTTTCCGTTAAATTTTATTACTAAAATTATTGAGTTGAATGACATATGATAGTTGATTGATGTACTAATTTGTGGTTTTACTCTCTATTTATCATAAATGTACCAATTTGTGATTTCTTTGTGATATTAATCCAATTTTACGGAAATTGACAAAAGATAAAATTTGTCACATACATACCAATTTAAAAATTTTGATGGTCAAAAAGTTAACTTAGGGTTAATTTGTAATAAGTGTACTAATTCGAAATTTTTCATAATTGGTAAGAAGTGAAAGCATGTGGACTTGAATGAGCAACGGGCTTTTGAGGATTAGTTCCCGGGGGTTTTCTAACACTCGCCTTTGCCGGGTCTAGCCACAACCTCACGTCGCCTTCTTCGTAGGTCATACACAACTGCGACTTCTCTTGTTCTGTTCTGACTCGAGCGCAGATAAAGAAAGAAGAAGAGAAGCAGGAGCAAGCAGCAAGCAGCAGTGACTCGGACCTTCATTCACTGTCAGCGCCACGCTTTCAAGTCGTGGCTAGGCGAGTACATGTCCATGTCTCTGTCTCCGCTCTGATGCGACGCAATAAACTTAGTAATCAGTCTCATACGAGGCATCGTGGGAGATGGTTTAGGCCAAAAGATTGCTCTGTTCCACGAATACCACTCTTCTTATGCTCTGCTTTCTCGCAAAACCTCCTTAGTATCACGCTCAAGCGACCGGCTCAGGTTCCCACCAAATCTTTCCTCTTCAATCGCGTGCTTGGCTTCAGTTTCACGGCAGTCCTTGACTCTTAAATCCTCTTCTTGTCTGCCCGGTCCACTTCCATGTTCCTTCCTTTTTGGTTGGTAATGTCTGTGCTAGGAAAATGTCTGGGCTAATGCAGTGCCTGATTCAGTGAAATTGATCATCCGTTATTCATGCATGTCCTGCTGCTTAAGTTGGATTTTTGACCAGTTGGGTAAAATAGAAACAGATGCGTTTCTCATGGAATTGCTTGGTAAAATGCCTAAACGAATGAGGCTCTCATATGTGCCAAACGAAAACTAAAATGGAAAAACTGAGAGTTGGAGACATAGGCTGTGTTTGTTTTTATTCTTTTTTTCTGTTTCTAAACATTTTTTTTGTTCCTGGGAAGAAAAAAGGAACAGAAACGCGTTTGTTTGCGTTTTTGTTCCCATAAACACATCTGGAACAGAAATAAGAAACAAGAAAAAGTTGTTTCTTATTTCTGGAACAAAATTCATAAACACTTTTCATTTTCTTATTCCTTTCTTCTTTCTTTGGTTGGTCGCCGCCCTCGGTGAGGGCTGGCGACCGGCCATTGAGGGCCGGCGACCTCACCGGAGCGTCGCCGGCCCCCGGCGAGGCCAAGCGTCACTGGACCCCAGCAAAGCTCGGCCTCGCCTTGGCTGGGCGAGCTCAAGCTCGCCTAGCTCTGGCGAGGTTGAGCTCACCCAGCGGCCGGTGAGGCTCAGCGTCGCCGTGCCACCGCCAGGTGACCTCGCGCCAGGCTGGGCGAGCTCAATCTTACCCAGATTCGGCGAGGCCGCGGTCGCCGGCCATGGCCGAGGCCGGCGATTGGCCAAAAGAAGAAAAAAGGAAAAAGAAAAAAATGAAAAATAAATAAGAAAATAAAAAATAAAATAGAAAAAATAAAATAAAAATATTAAAAAATAAAAGAAATAAAAAAATTATACAAATTTACCAAACGTGTTTCTGTTCATTTTTTATTCTCGGAATAAGTTTACCAAATGCGTTTTTTTGTTCAAAAATTGTTCCCGGACAAAACACTTTTTTCTATTTATATTTTCTAACAATTTTTAAAACGAAATGTTACGAAACACACCCATAGTGGTGGATAATTGTTTGGTATAAGTACACAGAAAAGACTAAACTGAAATCTCGCAGCGCGTTTACCCTTAACTTTAAAATGTGCACGAAAAAACTCTCACCGGCACCATCGTTCCATTTGCACCCTGCCATTAGGACTTTGGTGAAAAACTATCCTTTTATTGCCTTTTTACCCTTCATAAAATCAAATAGAAACGGAATTGCCACCGGGACAAAATTTCTCACAAAGGACCTAGTTTTCTAATTCTTTACTTTGCCCCACTCCATTTTATAAGATCATACAAAATATAAGCCATCCGAGGATCTAGTTGGATTGTTTGGAGAAACTTCAGAAAATTTCTTGATTATTGCGTCAGATGCTCAACACTAGCAAGTTCTATCCAAGAGTCCCGTAGCATGAAGCACATTCAATACGTGAAGGATGACATATCAAAAAAGGGTTGAAGAAAACATCAATAAATAGATTTTTTATAGAGGATCCAAGGAAAATAGTAACAATACTACGACAAGTGTTGGCAAAAGAAAACTAAACATGAAAGATTTTCAGTATAAAAATAAATTAGTGATTATGTACGCTCACCAGAAATCTATACAAAGTAACGAAAACCCAGATAGATAGAAAATAATGTAGGAGACTCAACATAAATCACTCAAAAAGAATCCACGGCATTCTCTGCCTATTAAATCAGAAGCAGCCTTTGCTGCAAAATAAAAAAAAAAAAATCAGAAGCAGCTTCAAATAGAAGTCAATAGAATAAATAATTATCATATTGAATAGCTTTTTCAATTTTTTTTTTTGTGAGTGGATATTATATTTTGGTGAAATTTGGAAAGTCAATAGAATAGATTATGATGAATCGAGTCAGTAGAATAGATTATGATGAATCGAACGTAGTAACCTTTAAAACAATGGATATATTCACTGGATAATTTCATCTTTCCCAATACCACATGAGATCAAAATGCTTCCTTCTTTCACTAGATCTAGATTAGTGTCTTCCATTTGAAACAGTTATAATGCAATCAATGGAAAGAATTCTTCCTAGGGACTAGATTGAAAATATTAAGAAAGTCAAGATAATTTTAGAATTTCTTATTCTCCAAAGGACCACTTGAGAAAACACAATTTGAAGGACAAAATAAAATTTTGATGGAATCATCTTGACTTCAACTCCATTAATGTGTCATAGGGTAAATGTGTCCCGAGTATATCAGTTCAAGGGCTTTTAAGGTGCATTGAAAAGCTTAGGGTAGCTTGTTTAAGAAAGTATAGTTTGGGATTTTCCATATATTTTTCCTAATCTTATCTAACTAGCTTCACTTTTTGTTTAAGGTAGCTTAAGGTCTTGATCTATTTTCTGTAGCCCAGGAGAGGAATCTTCTTCGATTCGCCAAATATATCAGCTTCAGCCCGGATCAATTCGCACAGCCCATGTCCAAATTCGTTGATCACAAGAGAAAAACGATAGAGAAATTGCTCTGGAAGAAGCTCCGTTCCAGAAGCTTCTGGATTCTTCCCCCACCACCATTAGACGTCGCCTACCTTCTCCGGCCGCGGACGGTACTCGCCTCCTTCAGCCGTCGTTGATCATCAGTCTCGGGGAGACACTGATCGGAGAGAAGACCATTTTTGAGGCACGCATGCGCACCTGAGAGAAAACAGACGGGCAAGGAAAGACACTTGAAGCCCCCTTCTGCTTAAAGAAAGCCAAGGCTATCACGGTTCCACTTCAGGCATCCTCGATCACATTAGCACAATTGCAAAATCACATGCACTCTAAATTCTGTGCAGCGACACAATTTTTGATGAAAAATTGAAGCAGCACATTGGTAATAATTAGGCTCCTTTTCAATTTCTAAAAAGGTGCCATGATACCGTCATTTTAACCAAGACTCCAATTTCCACAACAAATATTCTATCTCGTCTTCTTAAACATTCGGCGTGCTACCTGATGATTGTTTGTGATCTCTCAAACATAATTGCTAACACAACCTCATTTATGGTGCATTCGCTTATGGACATACGGTACAGCTCTTTTGAATTTCTTTTTCTTTGTCATCTCATTCGCCGGAAATCGCGATCGGTTTACCATCGCCGGCCACCGACTAACGTACGTACTGGAAAGAGAACTAGAACAGAAGGCACCGGTCGAAATCACTCGAGTCTTTTGAGATACCAAAAGTCACTCCCTCTCGGCGATTTCTTCTGAATCCTTTCATGCCTTTTCGTTTTCAATCGTGTTTGAAGCCATTCGCGTTTGTCTGAAACTTCACTACCGGTGCTCATTCACGCGACCACGTTTTTCCAGATCCTACTCGTGCAAAATCGACCAGTAATCGCGACCAAGAATTCCTCGTCGACGAGGCAATCTCTCTTCCCTACTATACTCTGCTATTGATGAATAAAAGTAACTGAAATGGCATGTTCTAGATTGGGATAGAATCGGCTTAACTGCGTATTCATATTGATGATTGCGTCCTAGGACTGATTTTGTGTGAACCCGATCTCTAATCCGAAGTAATTGCGCTTTGTTTCGATTCTCTGCGGTATGCACATGACGTGCTTGATAAAATGACTCCGAAGTGCATCTGTGAGTTTCTGTTAAAGCCGAAGACATACTAGTGTAGTCGTCCATATTGTTGATCGATTAGTTGCTCATTAAGCATGATTTTGTAGAATTTTGTACTCATTGACTGAGACTGACACACCCATTCTTGTTCTGTTCGCATGCATGTTTGTCTCGGTGGTGATGGACGGCGGTCAATGGCGAGTAAACGGATTCAAGTTAACAGCTGGAATGTCGATCCATCAAAGCTTTTGCGTCAGTTTGTTTCTCTGATCTTATGTTCAGTCCATTTCCTTTACTCTTGCAATTGCGGAGGATTGAGTTGATGGTGTTGGAGGACAGCCGTAGGCAGTGTGGGTCTGGCGATGGTTAAGAGTGGCCGATGATGAAGTGCAACTTAGTCACTGAATTGTACTGATTTAGGTGAACATCCGTTGATAATTTTAGTGTTTCACAGCTCTTGAACTTGACAAGAAATGAATCTGGTAATGGTGGACTCAAGCGTAAGGAAAGATGACATCGGCTTGAATTGTCTGTGCATTAGTGAGAAACACGCATATTTCACACGCGAATATGGAAAACCAAGTGAAATGATTGCTTTTGGCATAGGTCGGTATGGTGATACATCTTTGACCTCGTGTACCTAAATTTTTGATGATGTTACTCACTGGATTGACTTGAAAGTTCTGAGATTACACAGAAAGATGACATCATTACTTCTATGAAGGCTTATGAAGCTTTTGAAATAAGTGGAAGCATCGCCCATGACTCTTGCTCTTAATGGATGCAGAAAATGTGGTGGCACTACCTGTGGTTTTACGCTACTATTACACGAAATAGAAATGCAAAGAAGTTGAGGGCAAGTCCCAGTTCAATGGCAATTCAACTGTATGCTAGTGAACATCACATTCTTCGACAAACCTCCAGAGGTGTGCAAAACCCTTCATCTTGAGCATTGCAATCTTGCCTGCGATCGATTCAACGGTGGACGTTGACACGTTTTAAAATGGACAGCTGACATGAAGTGCTCGAAATCGACAGTTCGCAAAGCAAAAAAGATCCCCTGTGCACCACAAGGTCGCGGGACCGTAGAACCGGCCCAACTAATTAGCTTACCTGGCGACCAGAAATGAGCCTCGCAGGGAAATCGAACAATTGTGTCTTACACTTAAGCCACAACTCTCCGATGTTTCTTATGAGACGGTTAAGTTGCTAGCCCAAAAACATCACGATGGCGGGACCACTGACTAAGAGGAAACTCGTGGACAATACAATCCAAGTAGGATCAAAGGTACTGCCCCCGATCTCCCTGGGGGGTACAGTCATTGCAACATTCACACCCGAAAAGTAGGCTATCATGATCCCGAATATCACAATTTGAAGACAGCCTCCCACAGTCGGGAATATGTGGCCGACTCTAATACCTTCATACTGTGTGATTACTACCATGACTGAAGAAAGGAACGCCACGCTGTTAGACGTCACAAAGACTATGAAATCTACCCTAACCGCGAGAATTGCCCTTCCTCGGTCGGGTCCATCGCCCTTATAACCTCCAGGCATTTGGAAGGCCGCGGTGAAGGTAACTGAGGCTATTAATGCTGCCACTACTTGTTCGACTTCCATAATGCTGTTATTTGACCAATTGAAATTAACTCGGTTGGCAATATGACTTCCTGTGGTTAAAGAAAAAGATGATTCACCCTCAACAAATTGCCCATCTGACCTCTTCTCACCGTGTTCAATGAACCAGCCTTGGAAGCCCGGGATTCCATGAGATCCTTCCAATAGGCTAGAAACATTTGCAGCTCTGACGTCCGTCTGAAAATGTGCAAAATGTATCAATTAACCAGTGAAAGTTTCTTGGCCAAATACTTCACGATCCTCACTTTACACACTCATAATCCATCTATATCGAACAAAACTCGTGGTGAGTGGTAAAGCATCATGAAGAATCCATTCAAGTCATCTCTTCTAGATAAAGGTAAATGGGAGATAACACCCATAAATAGAGTTTTTGGAGTAAACAATTACGGGTATGCTATCCCAGTCCTGATTTATTCTCCATTTTTCTTTTCTCTCTCTTTTTTTTAGACAATTGCTTTTGAACTAGTTGAAGACCTGCGTGTTGCTTGAATTTGAGCCGTATTGGAAAATTATGTTCTGATGATACAATATGATCATTCGACATAATATTAACAAACGTATACTTATTTATCAACTGAACAACAAAATTAACTAACATTCAAATTACTTTACTAAGTTATCTGTTTTAAATTATACCTTGTTATTTGAGTATTTTATCAGAGAATAATTTTAATAAAGCAAAATATTCAAACTTAAGATTCTTTCTTTTATTATATGCATTCAACTGTTGGCTATTAATAAGACATTTGGTTTTTTCATGTAATCTGTAAGTGGGGCTTTAATATGTGGTAATGAGTTAGATGGTTAAAAATATAAGCATTAACTGGAGGTATAAAGACTTCTATCTTGAATACAACTTTTTAGATACGAATTTTTGTTTTTTTTTTTTTTGCAATACTCCTAAATATGGCTTAATCAACTTTTTCATTAGTCGAAAAATATTTAAAATTTTACTTTGTCACCAAATCGTTTTTGTCCACACATCCAATTTGTAGATAAATTGGTATTTTTTAGGAAAAAAAAAGAGTTATGACCAAACACATTTAGTTAATAATAAACAAAAATATAATGTACCAACTCACATAATGAAAGAACCATAAAGACTTCTATAGTGAGTTTAGGTTTATTGACTATTATATCAAATCACATCTAAACTAGTAAGCTATGCGAATTGATGTTGATATTTTGTTGTACGAAAATTAATGATAGAGATAGCCTTTTTATCTTTTGTACAATTAATAATAGTTAGTTTGCTAATTAATATTAAGTGAAGTGGGAGGCAACGAAGGTTTGTGCTATTGGCTCAACCACAAAGTTGAATTTTACCCTATTTTCTTATTATTTATTGTAAGATATGAAATGTGACATCACTTTATTCGGAACCCCTTTTTTTAAATGTGTGTCACACTCAATAAAGAAATCTATGGTACTATTTGCTACGAAAATTGAAAATATAGTCAATATGCCTAAAAAATTGAATAAGCGAAACACAGTTGACGCTAAAAGACCAATTTTCTTTGCACCTGAAATGAGCATTTCACTAGGGCCACGGTTTCTAAGAGATAATAAAGAGATTACACTGTCAGTGAACAAAGCGGGTTCTTTAGTGTTGAAGCGAGCATACCTCCTCATGAGCAGAAACAATGTTAAGGGCAGTCAAATAATCCTTATTTTTGGCCAAACAGTCCACCCTTTTGTTTTGTGCAAGTATATGTATGATGTCATATTCTTTATGAAGTGCAGCCAAATGCAAAGCCGTGTTTCCATCGGCATCTTGTTTGTTGATAAGATTCTCCCGTTTGGCATCTTTAGTATGTGCTTGACTACATTCCCTTGTCCACCAATAACAGCTGCGTGAAGAACCGTTTGCTTTTTGGTGTTTTCCATGTCACAAGCATCAGGACAAGATCTGACGAGCTTGTCAATGACTTGGATGTGGCCTCGAAATGCTGCAATATGAAGAGCCGATTGCTTCTCTTTGTCTGAGTCATATGCCGCAGAAGTATCGTGATGCAGGAGTAGTCGAACTGCTTCAACTTTGCCAAAGTAAGAGAAATAATGAAGGGGAGTCCACCCCACATCATCTCTTTCTATAATCTCCATGATTTTCTCCCAACCTTTGCAAATAAAATAGGAAAATGTCATGATTTAGTCTGTTTATAGCATCTTGGCATATATATTAAAGCTGCACTTCATGCCATTATGTTCTCCTTCCCGATTTTGTCTGTACTAGGAAGGATTATGTCATGGTAATTTCAAACTTTTTCCAGTGATCTTGTGTAATGCATGTAGAACCTAACTGCCTTCAATCTACATAATGCAGAAATTTGTAAAGTTTGTCAATTGATAAGTGAAATTGTTAGAAATTCGTGAGGTTGCTTGAGAAGAAGCTTCTCATATTTTCAGCAAGGCATCTGCTCTGTCAAGATTAGAATAAAAGACCAAGACTTTTTACTCTGATGCCAATCATTTTATAAAAAATATTGTACCCAATTTAATTTTTAAGGGAATTTAAATATCGAATGAGGACTAGGACCTTCTTTATTTTCAAAAGTAAAATCATTGCATCCCTTTCCTTTCTAATCGCCATAATTTGCTCTCCACGGTTAAGAAATTTGGAATGTATGCCCTGATCTTTTGTAAATTTATTGCCATGTGCCCTGTCATCACTTGCAAACTGAAAAAAATAGTGGTATAATTCAGAAAAAAAAGTAAGAGAACACTTTCTAGAATAACGTGTAGAAAGAAATTAGCGTGTGAGAAAAATTATTACCAGCACTCTTATCAAAATAGCGATTTTTCCGAATGAATGCATAATTTAAAACGCATACTATTTTTTAAGTCTGTGTTTCAAGAGAAGACGAATGGGTTTAAACTTATTGTATAGTCAATAAATGAAACAAAAAAGAGCATGCAATGAGAATAACAACTCGAATCTTTTCAAAACATAACTCTCGTATGTAACTTATCAAGAGGCTTGTTTGACCTTCACCAAAATAAACGTAATAATAAATAAATAAGTTTTGAATTTGCTATTTTATTTATTGAAAGCTAGGATAGATAGCGACCCTCAGTACTAACACCAGCACTCTCATCTAAGAGAAGCATTGCACGCGAGAGAGAACTTCAGCTAAATTTTTTTTCACTGGACTTATTATCTTCTGATACTTACAAGTTTGTGAGAGAGACATTCCAACATGCAGATGCCATGGGCCGATCGATTGGGATTGTGACCGTGCGGTGACTCAGGCATTTTTAAATCACCTAAGCTAAGCCTTGCTCGATCGATCGCACACTCGCTCGCTTTACCCGAATCGTAGAGAGAGAAAGCTTCTAGAGAGAGGAATTCTGGAAAGAAATGAGCTTTGATATTATTGAAAGGATTGGATGGCTACAAATGAGGGGAGGGCACCCTTTCTTATACTAGAGGCCCTCATATTACATCCGTTGATCGACTTTTTATTCGGTGGATGAGATCGCACCGCCAAACCTACCGACACTAATGATAGCTACCAACTACCAATATTAATGGCTAGAGACTTTCTAGAATGCGGCTCAATTACTGTACCACCCGCCCTTAGACAGTTCTGGAAGGAGTCTTGTTGGGAATCCAAGCGAGCGCAGGAGGTCCTCCGCAGCAAGGCATGGCCCTTTAGCTCCGGAAAGATCTTGGCTGTGACATTCTCCCCCACTCATTCAAACGATGCCTTTGTCGCTCACAGCTCGAAGGGCGGCCTTCTTGGCATGAGCATGGGCTTTCCTCCTTTGATTTTGCTTGGCTCGGACTTTCACGAACGATGGACCACACCCTTCTATCTTCGGCTCCAACTTTGGCTCCATCTTCAACTTGGGCATGGCACGCGATGAGTACTCCACCTCGGGGAAGAGCACTTGGATTGGCACGGCATGTGTTGGAGTAGGATCTAACTCTTCCTTTGACTTCTCCTTGGGTGGCTTGTTCATGCGCTTCTCGACCTTCAAGTTCTTGTTGAGACGCCGGATCGTCGCGATGGTTTTGGTGTCGACCACCCCTTTCATCATGGGGATCATGGCAAGGCATTTCGGATCGAGGATCATGATACATTTGGTCTTCATATCGATCATAGACCTCATGCTATGGAAAAACTGCATTCCCAGAATGAGATCATAATCATCGAGAGGAATTACCTCGAATGCCAGCTTGCCCTTCCATTTACCAATTTGGACATTCACATCGAGAGTTGATCCTACGCCATGGAAGCCATCCGAGTTGATAGATTTAAACGTCTTCCCAGTTGGCTCCACGCGAAGTCCCAAGGCTTTCGTCACCTCGGTCGACATGAACATGTCATGCCCCAAACCTTGAGCACGCGCACATCTCTCGGTGGTCGATAGAAATTTGTAACATTCCCAGGACGCGTCGCCAACCCTTTTCATTTTATTGCACATGCAAAAGCAAATTAACTAATCCCCTGACAACAACAAACATGGGATAGAAAAGTAGGACAACCAGCTTCAAATCAAATACACTTTCATAAACACCTTAAGCTTATCCAGAAGGTCTATCTCATAAAGAACTACTGAGCCACCTATGCTCCTGACTCTTCTACTTCAAGCTTTGGGTTCTTCACACTAGGGACCTAAAAATGGTTATACAATAACCAATGAGATATAAATCTCAGTGAGTCCTCCCCTAAGCTCCAATTAGTACACCAACTCAACCTAGGGTATCTTATCATAACCACCCCACAACAAGCAACAACCAACAGTTGATTCGCATACAACCTTACCTGGTGTGCCATACCCTACACGATATCACTCAGCATGATACACACAAAGCACATGGCCATTAGATGATGTAGTTCATCAATCACACACAAGTCGTATCACAAGCGATCTCACTTGGCCATCGCCACACCCTGCACGTTGTCGATCCACACGTGTGTGCCATAAACGATGTGATTCACTCATGCATATAATTAATGCATATAACAATTTCACACATCAATGCATCAATTCATATCGAGCTATCGATCAATAAACTCAGTCGATTACATGTCATCACGAACATCTCTTGGTCATCCCATTTACTCAATCCCAACGCTGAATTACGGCTCAGCGAACACAGCTTACTAAATCTTTGGCGGTAATGCTAAATTACGGCTCATCGGGCATAGCCTACTAAATCTTTGGTTGTAATGCTGAATTACGGCTTAGCGAGCACAACCTACTAAATCTTTGGCGGTAATGCTAAATTACGGCTCAACGGGCACAGCTTACTAAATCTTCAGCGGTAATGTTGAATTACGGCTTAACGGGCACAACTGATTTTAAATTCGATGATAATACTGAATTATAACTCAGTGGGCACAACCTAGATCATGTGGTAATGCTCAATTATGGCTTAGCGGTACAATTGATTTCAAGTTCGGTGATAATGCTGAATTATGGCTTAACGAGCACAATCAATTCCAAATTCGATGGTCTTCTTGATCTAACCAACAACATCACATGATTATACAAATCATCACTCAATTCATGCGGATGCCAATGCATTTACACATCCATTCACTTCATAAAATCAACACACATGAAACAAGGCAATTTTTCACTCTTGGGTAAATAGTGCTCATGAACAGTATCGTGTGAACAATGCACATGAATAGTAATTTGTGAACGATTAATCGCATTGCGTGAACGGTAAATTTTCAAAATTCAATATTTAATAAATTAAATTCAGAAATTAAACAAACATTTAATTAAGCAAAACAAGCTTAATTAAACACATAAGCACAATTAAGCAAATAAAGTGAGATTAAGCTAAATTAATCTAATCCATCAATCTAATCACCTATATTAGGACTAATACAACTTAATTAAATCTCCTAAACTAGAATTAAATCTAACTAAACTAACCATAAGCAAGTTTAGACACAAATCGAAGGATTAGGAGCTAAATTCACCCGTTAAGCGCGTCGAAGACACCGATGTGATGGCGATCCAAGGTGGTCCCAAGCTCAGCACAGCAACCATAGCTCGGACTCCCTCTGAAATTATGGAAAACAGCATTGCTGGAGAAGAAAACAAGTTGAACAGCTTGGTTGGAGATTTGGCGAGGGGTTAGTCAGCAACCAGCGGCACCCAGGGGTCGAGGGGGACCTACTGGTGTTTGGTATGGGTGAAGATAGGGTTGGAATGGAAGAAAATTGGTTGAAACGAGCGAAACAGGCGAAGTAGTGCAGGCTACTAGGCGAAGCGACGGACCGGCGATCGATTTCTTCTCGCTAGCGTGCAGGCCAGCTAGCAACTCTGTTTGGCGAGCGGTCGGGTCCTCCTTAATGGTTTCGGCCTTTTGAGCACAATGGTGGGTGGCATGAAGGCTGATTCTCATTAGAAGACAACGAAAACTCAAGTTTTTGGAGAAGGGTCAGTTGGAGCAAAACAGGAAGAAGAGAAAACAAGGGGAGAGAGAGATCCGGTCGAAATGGGGAGGAAGGAGGGGAGAGAAAGGGTGATGGGAGAGCTACTTCACTTCTCATTAAGCCCCTTCAATGAGTGCTTCATGTCCTCATGCAAGATGTCCTCATCTTCTCTCTCGTCTTTAGCTTTTTTCTCCTTACAACTAGGGGCAATTTGGTCATTTCCACCTTGCACAAATTACCAATTTGTCCTTGGGCCGAAATTGATGGGTGGGCCTAAGAAATGGGCTTGGAAATGAATAGTAATGGGCTCGGGAATTTATTGGGCTCAAATGGGTTTAAGGTTAGGTAATGGGCTTGGAAGATAAATAGTGGATTGGGCCCAATGGGCTCATTTGCTTGCTATGGGCCCACTATGGTGGTTGTACCACCTTGGGCATAAGGTCCACACTGGCTTAGCCCGGCCCACATTCTCATGGGCTCGCTTCCTCGGTTTGAAAATCCCTTTTCCAATTGCTCGACTTAACTAGCTTTGTCGACTATTGAAATAGCTTAATCCAAAGTCCATCCCAGACGTTCCTAATAATTCGAAGCCCAATCTTTAGTTCTCATGACATGTCAATTTCGCCTAATGACATTTAGGGTACAACTTAGACTAACGGGCAACTCCAAGGATTCCTGCATAATTGACTCGTGTCAAATCACGTTCAAGACTTCTCAACGCATGGACGTCCTTGACTACATGAAATTATGGAGGATAGATTCTTATTTCAAAGTATATGATTACTAAGGATAGACATAAGGTCCTTTGTGGATTCGATAACAGTAAACGGAATCACCTGTTGTTCCATTATGTTTTGTCCGCGAATCAACTTCTAGTCGTCCTTAGAATCGGCCTACCTATCTACAAGATCGTCCTCACGCAAGTTTTACAGGCAAGTCGTTTTCCCAGGTCAAGTCCTTTAGTCATACGAGTTATGTCCTCATTGGTCTTTCCTCTCAAGGTTAGTATCTCAAGAGTGATTAATTCTGAGTGAGATCAACCAACAATGCATTGACGAAATTCACATTCATTCATTCCTCAGAGGACTCGAATTTCAGGATGTCACTGAACATATTTGAGGCTCCAGTGTCAACCAAGGCATATAACACTTGACCATACACTTCGACCTCCACGAAGAACATGTCTGTGTTTGGTGTAGCTTGTTCTTCTGTGGATGGCGAACGAGCTTGGATGGTGTTGACAACCTTCATAGCTCCAAGCTGAATTTGCCACTTCTCGTCTTTGGGTGTGACATCTCTCAACACGGCCCTCAATCCGTTAGGATCGCCACAGATTACTTACCTTTCACTTGCCCTAATAATATGTCACTCTGATATCATTTCAATTGCAGCGGGTCCATTAGTCCCAATGGTTCGTATCATCTCAATCAGTCACAGCGCAGTTCATATAATGGAAGCATACTCGACATTTCCCTAATCCATACACAAACTAAATAATACAATACAATACATAGCAACTACAACCTTATATATTTCTTACCAAAAAAAAAAAAAAAAAAAAACTACAACCTTATATATATACACACTTTAGGGCCGAATCACTTTTATTTACATAACTAAGATGGATTTCACAAGTAGATACAACAAAAGGCCAAGACTTTAACTAACCTTGGCTAAACCCAAAAGAACCCGACTATACATCAAACATGTACATCAATCCATCAGCTAGTGTTGACCATCCCAAAAAGTGTCAACCTCCACCAGTCACACGCTCCTATCACACCTATCCCGGTGCATCGGTCGGTGGCGGCGGTAGCATCCCCATCATCCTCCTATCTCGACGAACATGGACGGATAGAAACTCTTGTACTACAGGGCCATCAAGTAGGCTCACATCATACATAACCAAAATACGGACGCGGATAGACACTAGACCATGAACACCAAAGCAGGGGTGCTCTGAGCACTCAACCTCAACATCATACGGTAATCCATAAAATGTACCATGCGTGATAGGTGATAGAGGCATCTCTCAATCTGAAATGTTAGTCCTCAAAAGGGGTGAATACAACCACTCAGCAGTAAAGATCCATTAAACTACACAATGCAACAAGCAAGACAATCAAGATATCATGAGTAAAGTACATATCATCCATGCTATCAAGCATACATCACCATGCGGTCGAGCATATATCGCCATGCAGTCATGCATATCTCACCATGCCATCATGCATATATCACCATGCAGTCATGTTTGTATTTCCATGAGGTTCATCCCATGCCATATGCACATACATACGCATGATTCATATCATCCATACAATCATGTATACATCCCCATGAGATCCATTCAAGCCTTCATGATTGCATTCTCAATGTCAAATAGTATTAATTTACTTTCATAAGTAAATCATGCATCATGCCATATGCATACACTCATGCGCATGATTCAATTTCCAGTTTTATCTTTCAAAAGGATTTCATCATTTTTCTTCCAAGGACCAATGTTTGCATCCATCATTTATCGCTCGCACCTAACCTGGCATCGCGAGGAACCTTCGGCACACACCTTCGGGCATCCGGCACATACCTCCAGGCATCTCGCACCCTAACTGGCATCACAAGAAATCCCCCTGGCACACACCTCCAGGCATCTCAAAACTCCCGAGGCATCCAACACACACACTCTGGGCATCCCGACACTCCCAGGGCATCGTCGGCTCACACCTCTGATGGTATCATTATTATCACAATATATATTCACATATATGTCTCATTTTCAACATGACATTTGATGCAACAGTAATAAGTGTAAACCATCCTTTTTGATGTCATATGATATGCCAAATGTCAATATATATGCAGTAAACATCACACCCACGATATCACATTTCATAAAATAATTTATTTGTTTTTGAAAATAGAAAACTTTTCGGGTAAAACAGAATGCACCTCTTTAATAAAATTTCTTGGAAAATTAGTAAACAATCTCAATAAATTCTGAAAATTTAGCATCATGTAGACAAGACATAGAGAAATAGATTTCATATCATATGATAGAAAACTTTTCGAGTAAAACAGAATGCACCTCTTTAATAAAATTTCATGGAAAATTAGTAAACGATCTCAATAAATTCTGAAAATTTAGCATCATGTAGACAAGACCTAGAGAAATAGATTTCATGAAGAAAACCATGTCAAGAAAGTTTCATATAAATTGCATAGGTCCATACATCATAGCAAAAGAAATTTCAACGCCACTTTTGCACAATTTTGGAAATAATTTCGATTAAGCCCTTATATGAACTCCGAAAATTTTGAGAGTTTAATATGTTATAGATGAGACCTAGAGGTAAAATTCCCATGAAGAAACCGAAGTCTAATTCCTTTTGGATTAAAATTTATAGTTTTAATAACTCTCCCTAACTCTCGGTTCACTGTCTAGACTCATCCTCTTCAAAGAAAGCCATTTTCCCCGATCAATACTTGTTCTTTTATTCTCAAATTTTAGTCTGTTACTCTTCAAGATGTCGCCTACAACTCTTATCGAGGACACAAGGTCAAATTCCAACCTGATAATTTTATAAAAATTCACAGAATCGCACTAGGTCATCATAACTGTTTCCAGATCTAATTTCTTTAAAGAAAAAGGGTTTCACCAACCTATACTTGTTCATTTCCTCTAAAATTTTGATATGTTACTCTCCAAGAAGTCCTCTACAACTTTCATAAAGAAGTGGAAGTGATATTCCAATTAGAACATTGCAAGCATCTCACAAAATCACCAAAGGTCGGACTGTTTCTTTTTTTTTTTTTTTTCCAAAAAACAGATTACTAGACTAAGACGCAACTCCTATAACTCTGAAAATTCTCACCTCTACCACATCCGAAATTTACCATTCATCACATACAATCACAGCAAGAAAAGTGTAGATCAATGGACTCTACTTGCCTCTAATCCAAAGAGAATCACAGCAAACACACAGCGGGGTAAGGTGGGCTTGACTGCGGCGGCTAGGCAGACGCACAGCAACAACAGGCTTTCTTCTCTCTCGGTTCACTCTCCCTCTCTCTCGATTTCACTCTCTCTCTCGGTCAATAACCCCCTCATCAATCCGTCTCTCCTCTCTTTAATTTTCTTTCCCTTCAATGATTTGCAATCATTAACATCGAATGGCATTTTACACTTGGCTACAATGGATGGACATGTGGCTGATCTCCCTTGCCACTTGTAAATTTTCATGTAGGTTGATGGGCCATCCTTTGGGCCGGCTTCTCCTTCGATCGACGGCAGCCCCTTTGGGCTTCACGGGATAAGCCTTAGTGGCCGAACGGTGGGGGTTTTGTGGGTTGGTTTTGGGCTTAAGAAAATCAACCCACTTATTTTCTAATTTGTCCCATTTAATCTCCACTTAAATATATACCTAATACAAATTCATATGGCCCTAATATTATGTAACATAATTCAATAAAATCCCACTTATAAAACGCATGGCCAAGAATAGAATTTTTCTATCAATTTATCCTTTTAAAACAATCCTTCATCGCTTATGGACATAAAATACATTTGCAATCAAATAATTGTCCATTAAAATCCTCGGCCTTAATCTATTACAAATCATGGGTCTAATGGCTACAATATAATTTGATGGTACGTCCATCACCTATTCATGGTTCATAGCATATCTAGGGGCTGTCATGAAATTTTATGATGCCACATTGGGCTCCTCCACTTCTTCGATGGCAAGGAAGGCATTGATTTTGCCCTTCTTCGGGCATTTTTGGGTCCAATGTGGACCTTTGCAAATGAAGCAAGGAGAAGGCAGGGGTTGATTGAACTTACTCGTAGTGTAGTCTGTTGGTCGACCCTTTTGGAAGGATGGCTTGGAAGTTCCTTCCCCTCATGTCTTGACTCAGCCACCTTGATCATGCACGCCTCAGGGAGTGCTTCTTCCTTTGTCATCGGAGGATCGATCCGACCTCCAATCTCTTGCTCACTTCTTTGGTTCGGCTTTGGTGAGGTTGACAAGGGACTCAGCCACGCTTAGTGCTCTCGCAAGACTGCTCACGTCCCATCGCTTTAGCTCAAGTTGTGCCAACAACTTCAGTCCATCCATGAACACTCCGAGAGCTTCCTCCTCTCCTAGATTGCAAATTTGGAGTTTGAGCTCCGTGAATTCCTTCATGTACTCTCAGATCGTGCCCCTTTGTTTGAGGCGATGGAGCTTGCTACGGGCTTCTTGTTGAGCAAACTCAGGGAAGAAATAGTCTTGAAACTCCCTCATGAAGTCATCCCATGTGTCCACGGGATTGGTGCCGCACTTGGTCTCATCGCACCTATTGCGCCACCAAAGCATGCGGCATCGGTAAGGAACATAGAAGCAGTTCTTACCTTGATCAACTCATCTTGGATGTTGACGACGCTAAATTATTGCTCCATGCTCCACCTCCTTGGCGGATTGGTCACCTTTGAACTCCTTAGGCTTTGGCACCTCAAGCTTGGGCATCGCTTGTGTAAGCATTGACCCATTGGTGATGCTTAGCTTGAATAGGGCGAGCTCAATCTTGAGCTCTTGGATCTCTGCCTTCATGACTTCAACCTCATCCCTACAAGGGCTTACTTCCTCAATCACTTGAATACTTCAAGGGCTTCGTCCTTGTCGTGCAACAGGGCCGTCGCTTGGTTGATGCCGGTCGTGAAGTCTTCACAAAGCGAAGTCTCAACCTCCATGATGCAGTCTCTCATGTCATCAAGACCTTCCATGAACTCGACCATGGCACTCCAGACCTTCGCAAGCTTTTTATGCAACGCAGCTACGATGTCCATCGAGGCTTATCTTTTCTTTGTTCGGTTGCGAGTCTCCTTGACTTGAATGGCCTCTCCATTCATGATAGCTTCTTGGCTCGACATTCTCTCAAACAACTGGTGCTCCATGATCTCTCGAAATGGATCCCTCCTTCTCTCTGATATCACTTGTCACGGGCTGATCGATTAGGATCGTGACCGTGCGGTGACTCAGGAACTTTTAGATCACCTAAGCTAAGCCTTGCTCGATCAATCGCATGCTCACTCGCTTTACCCAGATCGTAGAGAGAGAAAGCTTCTAGAGAGAGGAGCTCTGGAAAGAAATGAGCTTTGATATTACTAAAATGATTGGAAGGCTACAAATGAGGGAGAAGGCACCCTTTCTTATACTAGAGACCTTCAAATTACATCCGTTGATTGACTTTTTATCTGGTGGATGAGATCGCAATGCCAAACCTACCGACAATAATGATAGCTACCAACTACCAACATTAATGGCTAGAGACTTCTACAATGCGGCTCAATTACCGTACCGCCCACCCTTGGAAAGTTCCAGAAGGAGTCTTGTTGTGAATCCAAGTGAGCGCAAGAGGTCCTCCGCGGCAAGGCACGGCCTTTTAGCTCCGAAAACCTCTTGGCCATGACACAGAGTTGTCAAACCCTTAAGGCCCTTATGAGAGGATGATGATGAGAAAGCTCCTAAAATCAGCTCAGTTGTACGAGAAAGTCCTCGCTCTGTTGCAAGATAAAGCGGCGACTCATTGGCAGCATTAATAATATCACACAGTTGAGAATCTTATTCAATCAACAACTCCACCACCAAAACATGACGTCCTCTTACTGCAAGGTGCAACGCCGTCCTCTTACCACCAAAACACGGCGTCCACGTAGGAAGGTGGCATCCATGTCAATAGTTGCCAACCAAATTGGTGGAACAGATATACTTACAAATTGCCAAAGGTTTAGAATAAAATTAGTCAAATTAAAATATTTAAAACAAAATCGATCACGTGGAATAGGTTTATGGTAATTATCCATAATTATACCTATTGGGGGTTCCAAGAAATCTTTTTGATCCTTATTGTTTTGTGGATGAAAATGTGGTTGGTATAAGCGATCAAAATGATGTAGAGTATATCCACATATCTATTCCCACATATGTGGATATATTCAAACGTATTTAGGCAATTTGGAACAGCTCCTTCTGGATCCCGCACTAGTACCCAGAGAACTCATGCACACGTGGCACGAATCATGATTATTGTTTTGCAGTGAGAGCTATTGTTTTGGCTAATCACTTCTCTCCATTTATCTCTCGATTTGCATGCTTCTTTGGCAGACCTTTCAAGTTTCAACAAAGAAACCAACATACCTGATCAAGGAAGGGATTCTCATCCCAAAGCTAATGTATTAATCATGAGGTATACCTTGTGCACCAGCATGAAAGCATCATGCATTGATCGTCCTTACAAATTCAACATGCTACTTTCACACATCAATCAACCTCTGCTAAAGAAAAGGGAAAAGCAAAAAGCTTTGGGCCCATTTTCATCTCCATGGGTCTTCAAACTACACCTGAGCCTTTCTAGGGCCAAGAAAAAAAAAAAAAAGACAGGATTTTAATTTTAAGGGTTCTTGGCAAGTTGGGCTTTAATTATTGTCATCGGCACTTCTTTTTTAGGGTCAAAATCATTGTTGTCACATCAATTGGCAAACTATTTCCACAGTCTCTTTCTTGCTTTTGATAAATAGCTCGTGCCCTCACCCTTTCAAACCTTTCCGTGGTCTTCTACAAGGTGGTCTCTCATATGATCTGTTTATATCTTGTGCCGAGGCCCTTTCAACTTCTTTTATATATCTATAGTCGTTTAATATCCTTAGAGGTAGGGGTGTCAAAAAAACCCGACTCGACCCGACCCGAACATGAAACAAGTATAATACATGTTTCAAATCTTGATATTGTTTGAGTAACAGATATAAAACAAGCAAAGAAATATGTTTTGGGTCGGGTCAGAGTTGGAACATTGTTCGACCCATAACACATTAACACCCCTGTTCCAAACAAGCCAATAAACACAAATAGTCAAACACGTTGCCAAAAACCCCTCCCCTTCGGGTTCTTCTCAGACAACTGCGCCTTCTCGTGGATTCCGTTGCCGCCCTCCAATCGACGCGCCTCTGCCTTGCCATCGCCACCCCTCGTCTCAACACCGAAACCCCAGCCGCCGCCGAATCAGTCAATCGTCGCCATCTGTCACTGAAAACCCCTCCCATTCCCCTTCCCAAATCCTTTCCACTCCAGTCCCTTAAGCCCTACCTCCACTCCTAGTCCGGGCCTGTCCTCCTCTGGATCATCTCAACGCTCTCCTTTTTTTTTTTTTTTTTTTTTTTGTGGAGAAAGGAGCTCACCAATTCCATCCAGCTCATCGGGATCATCTCGACGCCCATCGAGGCCAGGGACTTGCCCTCTAGGAAGGTCATCACCTAGATCGACCTCGCCATCCGGAAGTCCCCCACCGACACGACATGGTAATGCATTCCCCCCCCCAATTCTTTCTTTTGTGGTAGAGGGTGGGTGTTTTCGGCGCTTTTTTTTTTCCATTTAAATTGGAATGTGGCTTTCTTTTTTTTTCTTTTTTTTTTTTTTTTGCGGAGAATGTGGTGGGTTTTAAGTGGAAATTGGCTTCTTGCCTTGTATTCCTATGGGAGACTTCTGTTGGACCAATGGTGTTGGTGATGCTGCTTGGGTCTCTGTTTATCTTGAGCGGTTGAATTTTCTTCGGGTTCATTGGTTTTATTGTTGGGGTGAACCTAGGGACACAATTCACCACGGTCAAATGCAATCCAAGATCAATTTCTCCCCCAAAACTAAATCAACTTAAAAATTTTTAACCCCCAGCAACAACCATCAATGTATAGCCTCACAATATGCAAATAGTTGTGGGATAACCAAAGAAGGTCACCAAGTAGGTATCTTACATTTCGCTTCGTGGGAACCCTAGGGGATGGGTCTATGAACTCGTGAGGTCCATGGTCTAGGTTGATGTGGGTCTTCCCCATAAGGTACCTCATCAATACAGATCATGGTACCATCGTGAGCAAAATGGACAGAGAGAGGGTCCCATATCCGAATCTAAGATACCACTGTATGTGCTGGAGGTTACTTCTGGAAAGGGTACAGCCAACCCTCCAGGTGGTTTAGTGGTGGATCTATGTCTATCAAATCCAGGGTCCCCGGAGTATTCAGTGGAAGACTCGAATGCTTAGAGGACTTGTAGCTTTTCCACCTTTTTGCAGACCTTGTATATCGGCTAGTATTGTATAAGACTAGGTTTGATATATGTATATAAGTGTGTTGTGGTTCTTGAAAATTTTGTTGCCCTACTTTTCTATCACATTTTGTTGTTGTTTGGGGATTTATTATTCGCTTTCACATGCGCATTAAAATGAATGGGTCAGCGACACATCCTGGGACACCGCTATTTAATTGACCGCTGAGGGATAGGCATGTGCTCGGAGGATTGAGATGTGATAGCTTCTATGACCATCATCAGAATTATCCCTTATGGATGGAGAGGCATGGATGATCTAAAATTCACGAAGCTAGGAGCACAAGGAGGCACCATTGGTGACTAGTATGAAGATTTCTTCGTGGGTGCCATCGACGAATAACCGTCAGGGGAAAATGAGTGTAGGCTTGCTCGAGTATAACCCTTTTTAATTTCCTTGCATACTCCCTTACGTGGGAACCTGTACATCTTTCTTAAGTTTGGCTTGTTTTGTTTTCAATATTAGTTCTACTTGAGGAACGAACTTTTGAAATCACTTTTTCAAAATGTAAATCCACCTATTACTAAATAAAGTTGAAAATATTTTGAGGGCATGAGGAGACACACCAAACTAGTCTCTGATGATATCTAGCCATGAAATGGAAGAAGAAATCTAAGGCCCGGTTTTCTCATGCTTCTCATCTTAAACCTTCAAAAACAATTCATCACCTTTTCAAAAGAAAAGAAGCATGCATGCTGTTCACCTTGTTTGTTTCACTAACCCATTTGCTTTATGACATGGGCATAATCCAAATGGCAAGCAAGGGTACGGGAACGGTCCAAACCAACACCGTAGGTACCCATGATAGCAATTCTAATAACTCATACGATGATTCCAACAAAATCTAGCGGAATTATGAGCGACACAAAGAAGCAAGGCCCCCCACTACTGAAGACACTGTCAATTTGGGCAGCATAGAAAGCCCAAGGGAAATAAAGATCAGCGCAAAGCTTTCTAAAGAAGAAGCCACGAGTTTAATTGTTCTCCTAAAAAAGTATCAAGAAGTATTCGCATGGTCATATGTCGACATGCTAGGCCTTGATCCAATGATTGTGGAGCATAGCTTGCCAACCAACCCTGGTGCAACTCCCAAGAAGCAACGGCTAAGGAGAACCAAGCCAGAATTGTCAAAAAATATTAAAGAAGAGGTAATGAAACTCCTAGGAGTGGGCTTCCTCGAAGTCTCACGATACCCTAGTTGGATAGCAAACATTGTACCAGTGAAGAAGAAAGACAATCGAATTCGTGTCTATGTTGATTATCGCGATTTGAACAAAGCAAGCCCAAAGGATGATTTTTTGCTACCACATATAGACGTTCTCGAGGATAGCACTACTGAATTCAAACTATTCTTTTTCATGGATGGATTCTTAGGATACAACCAAATAAGGATAAAAAAGGAAGACAAGGAAAAAAAATAGCATTTATCACTCCATGGGGAACCTTTCACTATAAGGTCATGCCTTTTGGCCTGAAAAATGCTGGAGCAACTTACTAATGTGCCATAGTCACCCTTTTCCATGACATGATGTACAAAGAAATTGTAGTATATGTCGATGACATGATTGCTAAAATTAGACATGGAGAAGACCATGTGAAGACCTTGGAGAAGTTATTCGGTCGGCTTTGCCACTTCAAGTTGCAGTTAAACCCAACAAAATGTGTGTTCAGTGCAACTTTTGACAAATTACTTGGGTTCATTGTGAGCTATGAATGGATAGAAGTGGACCCATAAAAAACCAAGACAATATTTAAGATGCCTCTTCCCTCGACTATAAAGGAACTCTAGAGCCTTCTAGGGAGATTAAATTACATTGTGCGACTTATATCCCAACTTTTTAAAACTGCAAACCGTTTTTTTTTAATTTCTCAAGAAGGATGCACATATTGAATGGGATGGTGACTACCAATTGGCATTCGAATATCTAAAGTAGTACCTGGTGAAACCCCCAATTCTAGTACCCTCGACTCTAGGGCACCTTTTGATCCTCTACCTTACCATCAATAGAGAATCCCTAGGTGCAATGCTAGCACAGAAGGGACCCTATGATGAGAAGGAATGAGCCATTTACTATTTGAGTAAAAAGTTCACTACGTTATAACAAAACTATTCCAAATTAGAAAAAAAAACATGCGCTGCACTGGTATGGGTATTGCACGGACTCTGGCAGTATACTTTGCATCACCAAACATTTCTCGTAACTGAGAATGACCCGATCAAGTATTTGCTTGATTGCCCAGACTTAGTGGGAAAATTGGCCAAATGTCAATCTTGAACTCATAATTTGACATTCAAGCGATGTTGCAAAAATTAGTTAAGGGTCAGGTAATTGCTGATATGTTAGCAAATTGTCCCAAGGAAATACGCAACGATAATCCGCTAGACGACTGGATTTCAGCAGTAGAGGAAGGCACATGGACCATGTTCTTCAACGGAGTCATAAACTTGTCAGGTTGCAGCACCTGGGCAATTTTGATATCTCCAAATGGGCAACATTATCCTGTGGCTGCAAAATTGACATTTCCATGCTCCAACAATATAGCTGAATACGAAGCATGCATCCTCAGCCAGCAATCGGCCATTGGAATGAAAGTGATAAAACTAAAAGTGTTCGGTGACTCCACCTTGATTATCCTCCAAATTTTGGGCGAATGGAAAACAAGAGACAACAAACTTGCCTTATCATGACTACTTGAAAGAATTAATGGAGGAATTTCAGGACGTCTCATTTGAATACCTACCTAGATCTCGTAACCAGTTCGCCAATGCACTAGCAACATTATCATCTATGTTACGAGTAACATAAGGGTTAGAGGTGGAGCCTTTGAAGATTGAATTCTAGGCAAAATAGGCCCACTACATGGCTATAACTGAAGAACCCAACGGGAAGCCCTGGTCTCACGATATCATGAAATACATTCAAGAGCAGGAGTTTCCTAAAGGAAGAACTCCTACTAATTGAAAATACCTAATGAAAATGGCTTTGAGGTTTTTCATCATCGATGAAAATTTGTACAAAAGATAATATGACTCAGTCCTACTAAGGTGTGTGGATACAACTGAAGCCACACGAATAATGCAAGAAATGCATGAGGGAGTTGTGGCCCTCATATGAATGGGCGCATGCTGGCCAAGAAAATAATGGATTAGGTTATTACTAGCTCTCTATAGAGAGCAATTCTGTCCAACATGTGCGAAGCTGTCATCATTGTCATATAAGATAAATGTTCCTCCAACCGAACTGCACCAATTATCTGAGCCATGGTCATTTTCAATGTGGGGCATCAATGTAATTGACCCGATCAATTCGAAAGCATTAAACGGGCACCGATTCATCTTGGTTGCGGTCGATTATTTCTCAAAATGGATCGAGATTGCGTCACGTAAAACGTAACGCACGAAGTGTTACAAAGTTCATCGAACACGACATAATCGCCCGTTATGGTGTGCCAAAACTATCGTCACGATAATGGGTCAAACTTGAACAACAAATTGATCAACCAATTGTTTTTTGAATTCAAAATTCAACATCTGAACTCGTCTCCCTACTGTCCACAAATGAATGGAGCTATGGAGGCCATCAACAAAAGTGTCAAAAAGATCCTAGCCAAGACAGCTGAAAACTACCGTGGCTGGCATGAGAGGTTGCCCTTCGCACTAATAGCATATCGAACCTCAATTTGAACTTCCACTAGGGCAACCCTTTTTTCCCTAGTCTACGGCATGGAGGCGGTTTTGCTTGTGGAAGTAGAAATCCCTTCCTAGCAAATTTGATCCTAGGTAGGATTGTTCGAGGAAGAATTGACGCAACAAAGGCTAGAGCAACTGAATATGATCGCAGAAAAAAAACTAAAAGCCCTCTGTCATGGTCAGTGTTAATAGTAGAAGGTAGCCCGATCGTTCAATCAAAAGGTGCGACCCAAGCACTTTAAGGTAAACAAGATAGTCTTGAGAAAGACATTACCGATCTTTCTAAAGCCTGGAGGCAAAATCACCCCAAATTACAAGGGTCCTTATGTGATAAAAAAGATACTCCTTGAAGGAGCCCTGATCTTGATTGAAATGGATGGACGGGAATTCTCTAAACCAATCAATTTTGATGCTATAAAAAAGTACTACCCTTGAAAGATGTTCATTGTTTGGCATTGCCAAGCATTTCTCTATTGGATTGAAAATGCCTATGCACTTCTTATATGAGTGATGTATTTACACCATCATGAAATTGTATTTGACCGATTCGACAAAGAAGAATCAATGGTAATCACCAACATTTGAGGAAGTGTTGGAATTCAGGCAGCAAACTCAATGGAATGATTTGAGCAAATCGATATTGTCCAAGCAAAAACATAGGAATGACCCATGTCGAATTCACCTAACTTGGTGTAAAAAGGCGTGTCATCTAGGAACCAGTTCAGTTAAATGAAAAAGAAGCACCCCACAAACACCACTGGCCCCTCGACCTGGTGGTATCAGGATCGAGGCAACTCAGACATGACTAGGGTCCGACCCTGGGAAACGACAACTAGTTACTATGTGTAAAGACTAATAAAAAGCTTTTGCTTCCCTCGTGACTACAAAAATAGGAGAATAATTGACCTAACGAAATGAAAGATGTAAGGCTGCGTACTATCATCGACAAACCAGTGGAGGGTAATGTTGTATCACTTCCAGTTGTTCAACTCCTGAAAGAGTTCGTGACTAACAAGATCCCTCTCATCCTTTGCAAGATTACCTAACTGTCAAAGATATGGATAACAAATCAAGGAGAGGCATGTCAAACTCTGATCCACTCTCCCAAATGAAATGGCATCATAAATATCATCATAGCAAATGACAGAAATCCTTCAAGCCTCAATTCACATTTAATTTTGGCCCTATTGATTAATCCATCTTTCTGCAGGGGCAAAAACAGAGATACCTATCAAATCAATGATCAAACTCTCAATCCTGACTGATCATTCATGTGTCATCTCCCTATTCAATAGGGACAGTTCGTCAACACCCATTTGTGAATAGCTCCCTTGATATTCAAAATTTAACATATTTGTAAATACAATTATGTTAAATAAATAATTCTAATGTTGTTAGTAAAATTTTGAGCAAATTCAATTATATGTACAAAATCCATCATATTCAAAATGCTACATGCATTTTCCAAATGGATTTTGCATGATGATTTTGTTTATCTAAATCACTGATTCCACTAAGGATAACCAGAATAAACAACTAAATGAAGGATACAAGATTGGTAGAATACGCTAGATGAGGTGCGTCGGGATGATGAAAGGCAAGCCATATCCTACACACAATCCCCTATCTATACACTTGTGAGATGAACATAGAAAATTCCATGTCTGTAGGGTAAAGAGTTCTCTCACAAATAGTATGATAAGCAGAACAATGAGAGGCATTTCATTTCTTTACCAAGTTATTAATTGCTCACCCCTTTGAGCCTCATACACTTGTGAAGTTTCTTTCATGTCCCCGTCAAAAACCATCCCACACTAGGGCAGATCGAGCCGAGGCGGCATCACAAGGTGAGAAAGGGGATATAAATTTTCTTGCTCGCACTTGCATTAATTTTCGAGTGTCTTTATTGCATATTGAACACTCGTGATAATTTAAATGCCCTAGAATGATGAAGAGCAATTACTTCTCTATGCAAGTGTACTCATTGTACAACCCAAGTGAGTCTGTAATTTCACCTTCGCATTTAGACAAAGCAAAAGTATTACCATTCAAGTAGCATAGCCTAGAGCACCGGCTAAAGATGGAGATTGAAAAGTCTAATAGTAGCGCTTCGTTTGAACTTGTCTAGGCCAGTTCCTCACACAACAAAAATAAAAACTAGGGGCATGAACAAGCAGTGTACCTAATAGAAGCAAGATCAATGCCCATGGATGAGAAAGTTGGAATAAAAAACTAGGGGCATGAAAAAGTAGTGTGCCTGATAAAAGCAATGCCAATGCTTCCCAGACAAAAAAAAAAAAAAAATACAACCATTTGTATTCCCAAGAAAAATAGCTGTTGTGGTCCAATTAATAGAGCACATCGATCCGACAAATGTGAGAAGAAAGACCGGTGATAATGCCAAGGCAATCACCAACTCTCACCCTCTTACACGTGAACCAAGTCTACGTTACATCCCCCTTGTAAAAGTCTCCTTAGACTAAGGCACTTCAATTAACATAGAATTTCATATATCTATAAGTATCGCTCGGAAAAGTATGAGTAAGATTATTCTATCTCTTTTTGCAAAGTCCTTGGCTAGTAAACTCGAAGAAGACCATGCGGCATTTCTTTCATAAGCCTTGGCCTTGATAGCCCCCTTTGATAAGCCGTTGACCAAGCCCACATTATGATTTTAACAAAGACTTCTCATATTAGTAAAGTCATACGCTTGCAGAATACTCGGACCTCTACGACATGATAATAGCGAGATAGTTTGGTCCTCATAAATCCTACATTAATTGTCGAATAAAACAACATTTTCCATGAGAGTAAGTAGAAAGTCATTTTAGACTGAAAGTCCCTCATCTTGCACATTCAAGACATCTACACTCTGAATGAGGACCGTCTTTCAAAATTTTCCCCAATGAAACTCATATGATACAAAACTGACAAAATTGCCATGCATGAATCACATTTAAATCCATGAATTTACGGCACGTACAATCATTGTGCACATATTGCAAGTTGTTCAATAGCGGACATACTTCCAAAGATCGAGATATCATCGGTAAACATATCTCTACCCTTATTTCCAAAATTATCTTTGAGTACCGGCCACCGTTTGGATACTCCATTTTTCTTAAAACTTGACCTGTTCGAATTGTCTTCATAGTAAAGATGCTTGCAACTATCCAGGTATCCATTTGCCTTTGAGTATTGGCCACCGTTCAAATACTCCCTTTTTTGACACTCGATCTGTTTGAGTTGTCCTCGGAATATTGATACTTGCAACTATCCAAGTATCTTGTTGTCTCTAAGTACCTACCACTATCTAGGTACTCTCATTTGACACTCTATATGTTCGAGTTGTCCTTAGAATATAGGTACTTGTGACTGTCCAGGTATCCCTTTGTATTCAAGTACCTGCCACTATTTAGGTGCTCTCTTTCTCTCTCTCTCTCTCTCTCTCATCGACACTCGACTTGCTCGAGTTGTCCTCATAGTATACTGGTGATCAATCAAGCATCCCATTATTTTCAAATACTTGCCATCGTCCAGGTACTTCCTTTCCGTGACACTCGACCTGTCCAAGTTATCCTCAAAATTGTATCATTAAATACTAGTAGCTCTTCGGGGTGGTGGGTCCTCCCGCTACGCAGCCCTCCCGGGTTTACTCCTCCGCCGCCGGCCGTGCGGGGGGTTCCTGGGTTACCAAAAAAAAAAAAATACTAGTAGCTCTTCAAGCATGCCACTACCTCGTGTGCCTGCGGTTACCCAAGTATGCTCTCTTATCATCATAACACTTGGACCTGCCTGAATGATCCCAAATCATATCATTAAATATTTATGTTTATCCAAGTATTCTACAACTCTGTACACAAGTGGCTACCCAGGTGTCCTAGTCCTTTTGAGCACTTGCAACTATCCAGGTAAGCCTTGTGCTAGATTCAAATTTATGTTATTAGGAGGTGAGAGACCTTCACGAATATGTAAGGCGCGCCCTCGATATTCCATTTACCAAGAGGTTAGAGACCTTCACGAATACTTGAGGCGGAAGTATTCAATAGCGCAAATCTTTATTAAGGAGTGGAACTTAATCGAGAGAGCTCGAGATTCAGAATTCAAATTTGAGGTAGGCCACCTCTCAAGTCTTATGCCCACCCTCGAATTGAACTTGGATGTTCAAGTCGAGAATCAAGCAACTCCAACCAATAGATCCCGATGTACGAGAGAATTCTTCAAGAAGACGCAAATAAAAGGAAGGCTGATTTTCAAATTGCTGATGACGGAACTCTAAGGTTTCAAGGACGTTTGGTTGTACCTGACGATGTCAAGCTTAGAGAAGAAATTTTATCAGAAGCACATCGTAGCAGCTATAGCATTCATCCTGGAAGCACTTAGATGTATCAGAACCTGCGTCAACACTACTAGTGGTCAGGTATGAAGGCGGACATTGCCAAGTATGTCGCCAAGTGTTTGACTTGTCAGTAAGTAAAAGCCCAGCATTGCAAGCCAGGAGGATTTCTGCAACCTCTCGTGATCCCAGAGTGAAAATGGGAGCATATCACGATGGACTTCGTGATTGGACTACCAAGGAGTCAAAGGGGAAATGATTCGATTTGAGAAGTAGTTGACAGGCTGACAAAGTCGGTTCACTTCATTGCAGTTCGAAAGGAATTGAGTCTGGATAGACACGCAGACCTGTATGTGCGTCAGGTGGTTCGTATGCATGGAGTGCCAGCTATGATAACATCGATAGAGACCGAGATTTCTGCTGCTTTTGGAAGAGCTTGTAGAGTGCTTTAGGTACAAAGCTTCGATGCGAAGACATATCATCCTCGAGACGGATAGTCAATTTGAAAGGACAATTCGAGACTCTTGAAGACATATTGACGTGTGTAATAGATTTCAAAGGAAGTTGGGAAGATCGGCTTCATCTGGTGGAATCGCCTACAACAACGGTTATCGACGAGTATCAAGATGGCTCCTTTTGAAGCATTGTATGATAGAGCATGCAGAACTCCAGTATGTTGGGATGAAGTCGGAGAAAGGAAGATATCGAGTCCGAGTTGGTTCGGGGAATCGGTAGATGCGTTGCGAATCGAGACAGTTAAAGATAGGGAGAAGCGGGCATAAGAGTTATGCAGATAAGCGTCGAAGGTCTTTGGAATTCCAAGTTGGTGATCATGTTTTTCTAAAAGTGTCACCAATGAGGGGAACTTCACGCTTTGGTAAGAAAGGCAAGCTGAGTCCGAGGTACGTAGGTCCGTTCGAGATTCTTGAAAGAATCGGAAACCTAGCGTATCGTCTAGCGTTGTCGCCAAGATTAGCGCAAGTGCATGACGTCTTTCACGTGTCGATGTTAAGGAAGTTCGAGCCTAATCCGACCCACGTCCTCAATTTCGAAAGAATTAGACGTGGATGACCGTATGTCATACGTTGAAAGCCCGGTCCAGATTATCGATCGTAAAGAGCAAGTTCTGCATACAAAGACCATCCCGTTGGTCAAAGTGGTTTTGCATCACCATGGTACTGAAGGAGCGACTTGGGAGACTGAAGAATCGATGAGACAATTGTACTCCCGCCTTTTTGATCAAAGTGTAATGGTTTAAATTTCGATGACGAAATTTTTATAAGAGGGGAAGAGTTGTGACATCCTGAAATTTGACCCGTTTCGATAAAGTGAAATGGGCATTTCGTCGCGTGCCTATGGCTCTTTTTCTTTGGCTGATCACTCACGAATTAACTAACCTATTGGGTGAAGCCGTTAAGGGATGTATCGGCTGTAAAATCCCTAAAAGCTACCTAATTGGTTGGATGAGCTAAAATCACGTCGATCGATTTTTAACCATGAAATTGAACTCGATTTCGGAATCGAATTTTAAACGCGTCATAATTCTTATTTTTAGGATCTGTCTCATCGTTCGTCAAATTGTTGACGAGTCCGAAATTTCAATAAAGAAATTATCGGAAGAAAATTGAAGACCAAAAGAAATTAGAAAGGGAAAGGGAAGAGAAAGAAAAATAAGAATAATACTATTATTTTATTTGTTTTTCTCTCTCTCCTTTTCTCTCTTTTTCTCTCTCTCTTCTCTCTCCTCTCCCCTCCCCTTCGTGCGGATGCCCACCCCCACCGAACACTCCCCCTTATCAAATTCAACTTTGCTTCTCTCTCTCTCTTTACTTTTGACTAGTCAAAAAGGTTCTTATCTCTTCTTCACCCTTATCTCTCCTCTCTCTTCTCTCTTCTCCCCCACGTGACCGAAAGCCCCCTTCTTCTTGTTTCTTGCTCGTGAAAACTAGAAGCAAAGCAGAAGCCGATTCGAAGACGGCAGAAATGAAGCAGCTCGCCGGACCACCGTCTACTCCACCACCTGTCGATGTCCTGCCGTTCACGCGTGCGCCGCCCCACCGAGCTGCTGTCCGTCCCTCCCCTCACGCCAGTCCAGCGCCGTCCAGCTTCCATCTGCTTCTGTTCGACCTCGTTCCAGCCTCCATGAGCGGCTGAGCAGGCCGCCGGAGCTGCCGTGCAGCCTCACCGGACCGCCGCCTAACTTCCCAACCCCTTGCTACCCCCAACCGTCTCTCTTTCTCTTTGTTTTGCTGCCGAACCAGCAAACCTGTGAGTGGGTTTCCAGCCGGTTTCTGGGCCGTTTTGGGCCGTTTCCGAGCCCCGGATCTGTGAGTTGCTTTGGGAAGTTTCGTTCCTCGCGTCGCTGCCGTCGGATTGGTCCGATTTGCGCGGAATTTGGTGAGTAATATCACTAATCCTGGATTAGTTGGCTAATTATGCTTAAGGTTGATTTAGTTTTAATTAATTATGTTTAGGTTGTTAGATTAGAATAAATTAGCAATTATTAGTCAATTGTGATGCGATTTAGATAAATTGATTGTGCAATTAACAAGTAGACGTGATCTACTATTTATTGGAAGCATCTTGGGAATTTTCTGACCCCTAATCGGGCTTCAATTTGGCGATTCGGGCTAAGTGAGATTTTTGGGCATTTAAATATTAATTTTTCGGAATTAAATTAAATAATTATTTATTTTCCGAAAATTCAAGAGATGGTCCGGAACCATAATATTATGCGGATGACTGTGGTGAAGTCCGTTTATTTAATCGAGCTTTATTTTGAGCTAAATTTAATTTTTAAAATTAATTATTTAATTTTCGAAATTAATTAATTAATTATTTATTTCCTGAAAATTCAACTGGGATGGCCCGTGACCGGAAAATTATGCTGATGACCATGGTGAAGTCCGTTTATTTAATTGCACCTTATTTTGAGCTAAACGGAATTTTTAATATTTAATAATTAATTTTCGAAATTAATTAATTATTTATTTATTTTTCGGAAATTAAGTTTGAGACGGCCGACCGAAATCTCGTGCTGATCGTCGTGGCGCAGTCCGTTTATTTAATTAAGCTTTAAATTGTTCTGAATTGATTTAATTGTGGATAATTACTTTAGAAATGGGATGAATCATCATGAAAGGCACGTGGCTCGGTGAATAGTACATCATCTCGAAGAATGCACGTGGCTCGGTGATAAGAGATATCACCTCGGAGAATGCACATGGCTCGATGATTAATACGTCGCCTTGGAGAATGCACGGGGCTTGATGATTAGATATATCACCTCGGAGAATGTACATGGCTCGGTGACGAAGTATGTCGCCTTGGAGAATGCATGTGGCTCGGTGATTAAGTTTGGCATCTAAAAGGACACGTGGGCTCAGTAATTTGATGCATTACCTCGGAGAATGCACGTGGTCCCAATGAGTACATTTGGCATCTTGAAGAGACACGTGGGCTCGGTGACTTGATGCATCGCCTCGGAGAATGCACGTGGGCTCGCTGATTCAAAATAGCATTTTAAAGGGCACGTGGGCTCGGTAAATTAATGCATTACCTCGGAGAATGCACATGGCTCGGTAATTGGTTTTATCAATTGAGACTGTATGACAATAGCTTGAATGACTGGGAAATGGTCAGGCTGATATGTAATCGACTAGGTCGATTGATCATTGATTTGATTTGATGTCGTGGATTGATTGACTGATTAGAATTGACCGTGAGTGGTCTCGTTCGCATTTATACGACTAGGTCGATTTGATCGATGCTTCGATCAGTGATATAATTGCTTGGGTGCCTATTATGAATTGTACTGACTTGCAGGTGGGATATGAGGCCAAGGTACGTCTTCTACCCTATGCGTGTATCGGCAGCCTATAGTATAATGGTTTACTAATTGGGCTTAGTGGGGTGGCTACTCGCTGAGACGTGGTCTCATCCCCGGCTTTGGGAAAAAACATTTCGGGACCCCAATGAGGAGAGGTGAGGAGGAGGAGTCGAGAAGGAGAACTCGAGTTGAAACTTGAGGAGAAGGATTTTGGAAGAAGAAGATAATCCCGAGAGGGCCTTAAGTATGGCCTAGATGGACTAAGAGTCTATCTTCTTTTGAGAATTCATTTTGAAGTGAATAGTTATAAATTGGTTTGTGTTTTGTATAAAAGTTTGGTTATAAATTTCAATATGAAAAACGAGCGCCTTTTCTATCCCATCATTTTTGTGTGCTTGGATTTTAATCGCTTCCGCATGTGCTTAATAAATGAAAGGGTCGGCGATACTTTGTCATGGGATATCGCATTATAAAATCGACCAAGTGAGAAGGATGTGTGCGTGCCCGAGAATCGGGCGTGACATTTAGTACCCATAATAACCAAGTGCCCCTTATACTTGTGATCATCAAAGTACCCATTTGATGCCCCATGAGACGGCAATTATCTTCCAAGGTTCATACTTGTGATCATCCAAGCACTCTTTCAAAGCCTGTAAAACCAAGTACCCTTTCGACACTTGCAAAGGTCAAGATATCCACCATGTTAGTATTTGTGAATGTCTAGGTATCTTCCAAAATAGATATCGAGAAAGGTCAGCGCATCCCCGAAAATGGTTGGGTAACCATTCGGTCCTTGATAGAGATTAGGCACCAACAAACAGAGATGCTGAGAAGGTCGGTGCATCCCGAAAAAGGTTAGGTAACCAACCGGTGTTCTTGATAGAGATCGGGCACCCAACAAACGGATGCTCGAGAAAGGTCACCGCATCCCGTGAGAAAGGTCGGGTAACCATCCGGTAACCTTGATGAAGATTGGGTACCCACAAACGGATGTCTGAGAAAGCTTGGCACATTCCTCAAAAGAGGTTGGGTAAACAACTTATTGCTCAATTAGGCGACCAAAGAAAGGTTTGAGTCTAGACAAACAACTTATTGCTCCTAGCAATTGACCAGGAGAATGGTTCGGGTCCTGGAAAAAGCAATTTCCCATCAAGGTGACCGACGAAGGTTCGGGGCTTCGAGAAGCAACCTCACGATGTCACGTAAAATGATGCCCCTGATACTTGTCAAACTCGGGGTTCACACCCTATCTCACTCATTCTTAGTAAGTAACTACATGTATTTTCTTATTTGTCTTAGTATATGTAAGGTTATATTGTTCATTTTCTGTATAGGACAATAGGTCCCAAATAAGATATAATCTACTACATATACATGGATGAAATTTAGGTATCAATTTGTCTTTGAATATAACCTCTGCAAGCTCATCTTTAAAGAGAGACAAATTGTGACATCAAATTTCGTCTAGGTATTTAAATCAGGGCTTAGTTTTTATTTGCATCTCTTAATCTTTATTTTCTTTTTTTTTCACGTTTTTTTTTGACAATAAATAATGATAATAAAAAAACAAACAAAAGAAGAAGCAGCCCATCGGGGCTAGGCCTTCACACCTAACGCCCCTCTTTTCCTCTTCCCTCCTTCCCCGTGTGGGCCCCCAAGGCCCGATCCTTTTTCCGTGTGGGCCCCCCGGGGCTTGGCCCTCTTTCCCAAAGGCCGACCCTCCTCCTTCTTGTCCTCTTCCCTTGCTTGTCTTCTTCCCCCACCCCTCTCTGTAGCTCATAGGACCTACACGAGGAGGAGTAGGCCAACGTTAGTCGGAGGGAATGAATCTTAGGCGCCATTAATGCCCGCCTTCAATGCCCGAGCATGCCCGGTGGAGGAGCAAGGATGGGGCTGTCTTCGGTGGGGGTCGGTTGGCAAGTCAAGGCTGGTGGCTAAGGCTCTCCATCGACTGGACCCTCGCCTATAAATAGGCGGATCAAACATCGGCGGCAACAAGCAAACTTGGAGACCTTCCTCGAGAGACTTCAGGAAGATCGAAGGGTGAGCGCAAGAGAAAAAGGGTTGCGTGCTCAAGCGACCTCCCTCCAGAGACATCGGGGAGGCCGGCGACGAAATGAACCCTAGAGAGAGATCGGTGAACAAAGAAAGCCCAAATCTAAGATCGAGAAAAGGCAACGCACCATCAGCCGTTATGCCTAAATCGTAACCCCCAACCTTCCATGTGCCTCCTTCCTCGGTGAGTTTCGGGCACACTAGACCGAAAGCTTCGCAACCGCTGGATACGCGAGCTTTGACTGCAATTTTTCCTATCTCTCAGGCTGCTGTCATGTTGTTATTTGCCTGGTGAAGGTCTGACCCGGAGTTTGAACCTCGACGATGCCAGAATCACTCATCCTAGTCATGCCTCCACCCGTTCAATAAAATGCCCAAATAAGATCTGGTTTCGCTCTGTTGTTTGAGCAAAAGTTGAGCTTTCAAATGCGTCCCACGGAAGTGAGGCACCCCCATGATCCTTTAGCATCTCGGGCATGGTTGACAATGCCGACCCACAGCCACCTCACAACGACCCACATAGGGTGTGGGCTTACTCATTTCGGTGGACGCACACACTCGAGTCATCACTGCGGGGAGGAGGTCACCGACCAGGGACGGAGGCCGAACGCTCAACCCGGGCTGGGCGCCGTCCCTCTAGGGAAAACGAAGGCTAGCGGCACGCCACGCGTAAGCCGCGTTACCTCCGTTGCGATTAGCTACGGAAAGTGGCGATCGCGGGTCGACCAGCCAAGAACCAGTCGGATACGGGTAATCACGTAGGGTTTTGGAGCTCGGGCCGAGCATTCATTTTTAATTAAAAACAGGCCCAATTTCATCATGTGGGCTAAGCATTCTCTTTTTTTTTTTTTTAAAAAAAGTGAAGTTCAGCCGGACCCGTACTCGTGCCCAAAGGAGCCGGTAGTAGCGACACAGGCGATACCCAACCTAGGTCATTTTTTTAATATATTATATTAATATAATAATAAAAAAATAATATCTCAATATAAAAATATAAAAAATAATAAAAATAACTTATTTTCCAGAAATTAAAAAAAAAAAAAAACCCATGTTTTCCTAAAAGTCAAAAAATAAAAAAAGGCCAAAATGATTTATATTTCCAAAAAAAAGATAAAAAAAATCCAAAAAAAAGAATGTTAAATGGAAAAAGACCCAAAAAAAAAATGATTTTTTACAAAATGCATGGAAAAATCCCTTGAAAATCCAAAAAGCCTTAGGATTTGAACAAGATTAGGTATCGAAGGACATTAGTGATTAACTAGTGTAATTAAGTCTCCTATCCTAATTTCTAGTTGCGTGAACAAATATTTTTTCCCAATATTTCGCTTGGGTCTCTAATTGACCCATCCAAAATCGATTAGTGAATCTTTTTTAAAATTAACTTATAGGTTAAAATATCAAACTGTTAAGTTGTGAATTGAGTGAGAGGGGAGCCTATAATAAGTCTAATGGACCTAACCGAACCATTAGTCTCCACAAGCACTCACCTCTAATCGAGCGTCAAAAAAGAGGTGCGACAATCATCAAACCTTTTTAAAAATCTACCAAGGTTGAAGAACGTTGAAGTAATTCATGATATTAAAGTAATGGCGACCAACAAGTAGAAACAAACAACACTCATTAATGCTACGAAGAGCATTTTTTTTTTAATTAAAATACCGCAAACTCCAACACTCTCGTTGCAACCTAACGATTATCACCAAACAATTTCAACTGTGTTTGCAATCGACATGCACATCCTACACCACGAGAAGTAAAACTTGTTGGCCTTTGCTGCGCTGCAGTCATCTTGAGCGCGGAAACTCTGCCGGTGCTCATTCTAATGGGTCGACATTGAGAGGTTTTAGATTAGACAGTTGACATACAAGTGCTCGAACTCGACATCTGACAAAGCAGAGAAGAACCTGCCGCTCAACTTATTAGCAGCTTTCTCAAAGCATCCCCCAATCAAACAATAACCTTCGAAAGGATCTTCCGGAAGTTCCAGGTAGCCGCCTGACACTAACCTCGGGGTCAAGGTAAACACCGATACTATACATAAGATATCCAAGCACGATAAGAATTATGACTCCAATCCCGATGATTCTGCTCAATACTACATACATACCACAAGCAAAGGCTACCAACATCCCAAATATCGCACCGTAAATGCAGAGTGCTGCGGTGCTGGCGCATCTGGCCTGCTGGCGATCGCCCACCAGAAAAGTATCATATTGTAAGTATATCGCAAAGACGGAGAGACCGAACGCAGCAGCGTCAGACATCACAAAAGCTTTGAAAGCTGCCTTGCCAGCAAGAGTCGCCATTCCTTGGTTGGGTCCATCATTGTTATAACCTCCAGGCATTGTGAAGGCCGCTGCAAGGTGACAGTGGCTGGTGAGCACTGCCCACTAATAGTTGAAGGTCGATAATTTTTCTTTCGACAAATTGTACTCTTTTCCATTGGCGGTATTACTTTTTATAGTTATAGCCTCAACGTTGACCCTCAACATATTGTGGATCTAAACGCTTCTTAATAAAATTATCAACCCAGCCTTGATACCATGGGGATCCCATAGAATGTTTCAACAGATGTCGAACTTTTTCAGCTCTGTAGCCGACCTACAAAATGTACAAAAACTATAAATTAACGAGCAGTCTTTCGCGGCAAAATACTTCAAGACCCTCCTTTACACACCGGAAACCCATTTATAACAAAGAGAACTCCTGGCGAGTGCTAACCATAATGAAGAATTCGTTCAGTTCATCTCTTTTGGATAAAACCAGTAAATAGAGTTTCCTGGATTAAATAATTACGTTTCAGGTAATGGTATATAACTAGACGAAATTATGTAGGAATTGGTTGAAACCTTTTCCCTGATGGGGCAGAGTGCAGGTTCTCTCTTTCACCTCAAAACTATTTGAAAGTGCAGGAAGAAACAGAAGGATTTTAGCTAAATATTGTACAAATAGATTCTTTGCATGAATGTCGCACAATAGTTGTTTTGAAAGTCAAAAAAGGTGCATATGAATTTTGGGTTGGGATTTTCTTAAGTTACATCTTAAAGCTGCCTCTTAAAAATGGTAGTTGACACCTCAACACAAGAGCCACTAGACAGTTCAAATATGTCCTTGTATTTTTCTTTCCTTTTCCTTTTCCTTTTCTTTGTTTTTTCCCCGTGGAGGAACTCCAAATGTTTTGCATTGCTTTCAAGATAAATAGGACACACTATCACTTTTGAACTGGTTGAAGACTCGCCTGTTGCATGTTTTTGAAATTTACAAACGTCATACGTTATATATTAGACAACTAAATATATATCTATTAACCAAACAACAAGTTTTACTAATATTGAACATTACTGTACTAAGCGTGTTTATCTTAAACTATACCTTGTTATTTGAATATTTTGTTACTAAAAAATTATTCAAAAGTAATTTTGATTTAAACTATTTTTATTATACGCATTTAACTATTGCTATTAATATGTTTGTTTATTTATTTATTGGCGTAATCAGATTTTTAAGTGGGCTTTTACGAGTGGGAACTTATTAGAAGGTTTGAGACTATAAGTATTAACTGAATCCATAAAGACTTCTATTTTTAAACATCTTTGCAATAAAACTACTTGCAAGTTAATCAATCTGGTAAACAGAAATTCATATATGACTGCAAATTCTTAACTATGTTATAGATTAAAATAAAAATTCGATTGCAGCTTTTTTAGTTACAATATTGTGTTACTTTTGCAATACTCATTAATATGTCTTAATGAGTTTTTAGATAGTCTAATTAGTTTAACATTTTTTTGTCTTGAATGGTGATTAATAAATCCCTTATCCAATTTACATTTTACATTGTTTGCCAAGCACAAATTTGTTTTATTGAAAAATAAATAATTTTAAATATATATATATATATATATATATTTTAAAAATAATCACTTGTATTGCTTACAAAAAGTAACAAATGAAAAATTTTTATCATCTACGGAAAAGTTAGGTATATATTTTTTACAATAATGAAATATTTTTAATCGACTATTTTTTTTTCAAGTGACATAAGCAATCATTTTAAGAATATTTTTTCAAATGATTCATTTTCTATAATTTCATGGAAAAAAAAAAGATTGGAAAGATATTTTGCTAAAAGTGATTATTTAAATTGCTTAAAATAAGTAGTCAATAAAACTTATTTTCATTGTCAACAATAAGTTATATTTGAATATTTTCTAAATGATGAATTTTTTTATTTATTTCATTTTTATAAGTGATAAGAGATCATTTTTAGTAAATATTTTTCAAATCATTCATTTTTTCATGAAGTAAACACGCTGGTATTTTTGTGCAAATCATCCAATTTATAGATAAAATTTTGAAAAGAGAAAAAAGATATGACTCTACACGTTTAGTTAATCATAAATACATACCAACTCATATACATGAATGAACCACAAAAGATTCAGATAGTTATGCCAATTGATGTTGACATTCTGTGGTAGGAACATTAATGATAGATTAAGCAAGATAGAAAAAGCCTTTTTAGATGTGAAATGAAATCACTTCACTTGTCCCTTTTCAAACGTATGTCCCACCCTCAATAAAGCGATTTGTTCAAAAAAATGAATAAGAAAAACAAGTAGACACAAAAAATATTTCAATTAGTTTGTTTGTTTGTACTTGAAATGAGTATCCACTAGGGGCGGTTCAAACTGATACTAAAGAAATGACTCTGGGAGTGAACAAATCGAACTATATAGTGTTCAAGCAAGCATACCTCTTTATGAGCAATAAAAATGTCAAGGGCAATCAAATGATCCTTATTTTTGTAGCCATATGATCCACCCTCTTGTCTCGTGCAAGTTTGTATATGATGTCATATTTTTTATGAGCGTGTGGCCAAATGCAAAAAGCTGTGTTTTCCATCAATGTCTTGTTCATTAATAAGATCCTCTGGGTTTTTGGCATCTCTAGTATGTGGTGACTACTTTTACGATCCACTGATGACAGCTGCATGAAGAACATTTGCCCTTTGGTGTTCATTATGTCATGAGCATCAGGACAGAGTCTAAGAACCTTGTCAATGACACCCAACTGCCACAAAGTGCTGCAATGTGAAGAGCCGATTGCCCCTTTTGGTCTGCGGCATGCCATAAGAGGTGGTCATGTTGCAAGAGCAGTTGAACTGATTCGGCTTTCGCTGGGCTGGGTAGAAAGAATATAACGTAAGAGGAGTCCACCATGTCATCTCCTTCTCTAATCTAATTCTGTCTTTTCCAGGATTTCTGCCAACCTGTGCAAACACAATATGAATATGTCATGATTTAAACTGTTTTTATCGTATTGACATAGATACTACATTGCATTTCATCCCATTTCTTAGCTTTCCCCTTTTGCTCCGTAGTTGGGAGGAATATGTCATGGTTACTTTGACGTTTCTCTCGTGATCAATGTAACACATGCAAAATCTTTAATCCACTTCAATTGAGCATAACGCAGGAACTTGTAGAATAAAAGACCAAGGCTTTTTACTCTGATGCCAATCATTTTACAGTAGTATAGCACCTTCTACATTTTCCAATGGCAAAATCATTGGACCTCCTTTACAGGTCATCATAATATTCCCTCGAGGGTTAAAAATTTATGCATTTATACCCTGATATTTTGGAAATATATTGCAGTGGCTCTATCAACAATTGTAAACTGAAAAGCAAGTAATTATAAGGAGAATATGTCAAAATAAAGAAGAATGAGCAGAGAAGAAAAAAAGGAACTGGATGATCGAGAAAGGGAGACGTAGGGTTATGATGGTGATGTAGTTGCTCTTGCTGCCACTGCCACCACAGGAGGGTTTGATTAGATACATTAAATAAGTAAGTCAGATTGGGTCGAAATTGGCCTAACCTAAAATGACTCATTTTATCCGTTTTGACTGATTTTCATGTAATACAAATTAATGACCCATAATCAACTCAGCCCATACCCATGGCGGCTTGGTTTGGGGCCAGCCGCATCGCCCTTACCGACATCACACTGATCCTCCCAGAACTGAGGAGGAATGTGGATGTGAACGGAGTGGGGAGCGAGTGGTGGTGAGGAGCTGGCGTGGGGATCGGAGGCATCGACGGGGAATCAGAGAGGAGTTCAACGTCGTATTGGTGAGCTGAGGGATGGGGAAGAATTGCAGGGTTATGCAGAGAGATTGTCCCTCTTTATTCCCAAATTGCTTAATTGTATTTATTGATGATGAAGATGCCAATGAAGAAGAACAACAAAGCATGCCTCTTTGTGCCTTTTTCGGTGACTCACAAAGAGCTTCCATGCCTCGTTTGAATGTTTTGTGCGAGAAAAATGGGAGAGGGAAAAAACATGAGACACCAAGAGCGTGTCTGAAGCCGAAAAAATGGAAAAAAAAAAAAGGAATGGAGAGGGATACTGTTGTTGGTAGAACACTAAAGGCGTGGAAAGATAAGAAGGAAAGTGAGATTCGCGAGGAAAGAAAAGAAGGGGAAAAAGAGGGACAACATATTTGGCAAAATAAATTACAAAGAAGGAGAGTAATGCTAAATGGTGGTTCACGTAAGGAATGATATGATCAAAATACTGTGATAGGGAGTATATAAGTCAAAGGAGCGAGGAAAGTGGTTGATAAGTAAATATTGTTTTTATTGTTATATTTAGAAAAAATAGTAATGTAAATGGGGACCGTCATTGCTAACGCCAGCAATCTCACCAAAGAGAAGCCTCGCATTAGAGAGAGATCTTGGTTAAAATTTGCTTCAATGGGTTTGGAATCTTGTGATACTTACTTGGTTGTGAGCAGATTATTGCGGCATGCAGAACTGTCAATCCCTTAGGACCCTTATGAGAGGATGACAACGAGAAAGCACTTAAAATTAGCTCAGTGATATGTGTAAGTCTTTGATTTGCTGCAATATAAAGCAGAGACTCATTAGCAGCATTGGTAATATCACATAGTTGAGGTTCTTCTTCAATCAGCAACTTCACCACCCCATCATGGCCTCCTCTTATTGCATAATGCAGTGCGGTATCCTTATGTGAATTCAATCTCTTGAGTAACTCTTTACATGCGTTGGGTTGATCCAGTGATTTCGCCAGATCAATAAAAACTATAATTGCTTCTTGGCTTCCCACTTTAGCGGCAATATGTAAGGGAGTGTCTTGTTTGTAGTTATCCTGCCAAAGAAGGGACGATCTTGATGGATGTTGAAGAAAATCTTGGATGAAACATACCTGCTGGTATTGAGCCGCAACATGAAGAACGTTGTTCCCTTTGGGCGTTGTTTGGTGGAAAAGGGCCTCTCCATTTTCCCGAATTATTGTCATCAGGAAATGAAAGTTTCCTGATTTTACAGCCTCATACATTTTAGGATGCATTCTCACTCTTTCTGTCGTTTCTAGGACACAGAGTAGTTGCAAGTGAATATTTCAATATAAGTGGGAGGAATTTTTTTGAGCTTCTTAGGAGAATAGGTCTAAAGGAGGATGCTAGAGAGGAAATTTCGTTCAGCTTCCCGTGAGTTCTAGAAAGGAGACAATTATATGGATATGATGATCCTTCAATTATTTCTATGAAATCGAAATAAATTTATCAGGTTTGGAGAATAGTTTTCAAAAAGTCAAATTGGTAATGCCCTTTTGGACATTTTGTTATCCATACGTAAACAGATAATAAATGGGGCAACTCTTGTTAGAAGGAAAGAGGACAAGTACAGACCACAAATAATACTAATAAATAAATTATTTGAGCATGAAATTGAGTTAACGGACTGCCTTCCACTTATCATCAATATCAGAACCGTCGCACATGCATGATTCGAACACTCTTCTTGAAGAATCGAATTTGATTGAACTCAATTTATTAAAGTAATGATAGTCGGGGGCCCAGTTGGAAGGAATCATTGCGTTGGATATAAGTCCTTTACTCTATTCAGTCTTCATGGTCCCGGTTTCTCGTGAGTCATGCATTCTGGTCATGTGTAACATGATGGACCCCAGCCAAGTCTGCTCCCCCTTGAAGATTTACATACTTGAACTTTCATGGTACACGAACATAGGTAAAAATTGGTCGATGGCCAATTTGAGGATCACTTCTTTCTTTCACCTGGATTGAAATTCACAATTCATTTAGTGAAAAATTTATAATGGAAAGTGAAGAATTAGTCGACCCGTGAAAAGAAAACAAGGATGAAAGAAAAGAACAAAGTTATGTGTGCTTTTCCACTAATGTATCCTTTTTTCTAAGTGGACACTAGAGGAGGTTCGCTGTGGTGCTTCTGTTTCTTGCCATTGACACTAACTACCTATCTAAAATTCTCAATTTTTCGTGTTGTTCAAGTACCAAGCAGCGAGTCGTTCTCCTGAATTCTTTCATCCTTATCACCCAATTCCTAAGGAATCTAAATTACTTCTCAAGTGTGCTTTCGTTAATTGTTTTAACAATGTAAGGAATATTCTTTACTATAATGCACAGAAGTTCTCTTTCTTGTCTATTGTTTCTTTATAGATGCTGCAGCATAAAACTTTCAATCTGCAGAGAAAATGTGATTCCACGTTGCAGAATGACACCTCATTAAGCCATGCCACCATGGTGTAAATTTCTGCAACTTTTAGTTTGATGCTAGGAGGCAATACTTGACCGTAGTCGTGGGGCCTTTTAACAGCAATATCTTCCTAGAACATCGTGTGTGCTACTAATGCTGTGTGCCCAGACTAAGGACCTCGACTACGTTGGCATAACTCATCTTAAGCTGCTTCAATCTGTCTTCGCATTTCAATCATGAAATTGAGGAAAGAGTATATATAAAGAAGAGGACCAATATCTTGACGAATGTTTAAGGAGGAACTATTGACTGGAAAACTTTGTATGGGAGTTGGTACTAGTGGGAAATCAAAATGATTCATACCAAATATTTTTCTACACTGCAGACATGAAACAACATAATGTCACACATTAAATCAACTGCAGAGCTTGCTAAGTTCTTTCTTGCTACAACCGAATCTAATATAATTGATGAATCTGCTACCCTATCTTCTTGATGATGGTCCTTTTTATTGTCACTGGAAAAAGGAGAATTTTATTGCTTAGCCAGCAAAGAGCCACGTTCCTTTATTCTATTTCACCTGGATTGAAATTCACGATTCATTTAGTGAAAAATTTATAATGGAAAGTGAAGAATTAGTCGACCTGTGAAAAAGAAAACGAGGATGAAAGAAAAGAATAAAGTTATGTGTGCTTTTCCACTAATGTATCCTCTTTTCTAAGTGGACACTAGAGGAGGTTCGCTGCGGTGCTTCTGTTTCTTGCCATTGACACCAACTACCTATCTAAAAATTTTCAATTTGACGTGTTATTCGAATACCAAGCAATGAGTCGTTCTCCTGAATTCTTTCATCCTTATCACCAATTCCTAAGGAATCTAAATTATTTTCTAAGTGTGCTTTGTTAATTGTTTTAACAGACTAGGCTTGTTTCTTTGTTCATGAAACTAGTGAAGAACTTCATATCATTAGTAGATACCCACGCTCAAAACTTTATAAATCTCGATGACAAATGAGCTTAAAGTTTTAAGAACACCTTAGCGGTAGCACCTTGAAATGGAGATATCAATGTCTTTACCTATCAATGGGAAAATGATACTAGAAGTACCCATAACCTTCGTATTTGACACTTACTTCAATACTCAAAATTTTGTGACATTTGAAACCACTTAAAACAAAAAAACAAACAAACAGACAGACAAACAAAACAAAACAAAACAAAACGACAACTTCAGTGCCATCGATGATTTGAGTTGCCAAAAATTTTACGTGACAATATTTTATCATATAAACTCCGACGGCTTTTGCTGGTATGATGAAGTCAACAATTAAACTTCTAAATGATGTCGTTTAGATTGTTTGCCCTAAAGGAATTGGGGCAAATTCAATGTGTTCTTGAAAAACCCTAACCCTAACCCTAATTCCTCAAATTGGGCGAAATCATCTTATCAAATCTCGTGCTAAGAAGAGCAAAGTTAGGAAACGTTCAAAACTCGTCCACGGTACGATTTCACTGCAAGGCCTCCTATTCCTCTTCCAAGCTAGAAGAACCGGTCCCTTCTTCACCCATTCTCCAATTTCATTGTCCGGAGCTGTAGCAAAGGACGATGGAAGCATCATGAAGACAAACGAGAGTTGAGAAAGACGGCTCTGTTCTCTACTGAGAAAACAGAGCTCCATTTACGGAGCCCCTCTTTCTCCATTGCGTTGGCTCTGTTTTCTCCTCACCGTAAGCGTGCACAAACGCAAGAACTTCGAGATTTTTTGGGTGTTATTAATTTTCTTTTGCCCTTTTGGTCATCACTTATGCAAACACTAAACTGAGTTTATCCAAAACAAACTTCCAACATGCAATTATTCCTCTCTTTGAAAACAAGACCGAACCAACCTCCCAATTTCTTTGACTTCTTCAGATCCACTCCTCATTTTACAAAAAACCAAACTCTTCTCCCAATTTTCTGTCCTGAATTCGTGGTCTTCCGCTTCATTCATTTGGTTACGACAGTATATTCATTTTGAATAAGTCGTTGGTTGAACGCCGCAAAGATAATAGAGAAGAGTTTTTTCCCCGCGGGGGGGGGGGGCGGGGAGAGAAGCCCGTTGTTTTGTTCACGTTGCCATATGAAAAATTTTCCGTGTTGGGCTTTTTATTAAAGCCACATGACTAAAAATTTGTAAAAAAAAAAAAAAATTACGGTCTGTTGGAATTTGTTGCTAGAGTGACTTAAGTAATTGTTTTTTTACTAATATGACACTCAATTAATCACTTGAAAAGTTTTAACACTATAAAGATATGGCATTTTTAATGTCCTTTTCCCCACCGATGCTTTCAGAAATAGAAATTAATAAGGAGTGGTAAAGTATTTAAGCTAGATCATGGTAGAATGTCCTTGTGGTTTAGAAGGCATGCATTTTGAAAGGTTCCATTTTTCAGAATTATTTCCTATACTCAAATCAATTCCAAAATTAAGAATTCACTTGAGAACTTGCGAACTTGTCACGGATAGGTATGTGAAAAATTAGGGGATTGGAATATTTTTAATTACTGGTAACATTGACATTGACTTGAAATTAACTATTCTATTTTTTTAAGGTTTATGTCATTAAAAATTTGAAACTTATATCCACATGATAAAAATATCAATACTAAATTTTCTCTGCAAGAAACCAACAACTCATTTGCCACAAACAAATTTTTGTCTCACGAAAAATTTCAAAATTGGTAAGTTGACTGAAAATTACCCTCAATGTTAGATCCTAAACTACTAATGGATGCTAGATTTGGGTCAAGGTACCAATTTGGGGTAAATGCATCATAAAAACTAGTTCAAGAATTTTTGTGAGATGAAAATATAGTTTGGGATATATATATATTACGGAATATCAGTTTAGGGATTTTTAAAGATAATAACACTATTTTTATTGCCTCTTGTATGGCCAACCGGACAGAACATATATATAAATATCAATGATTAACCATGTTGAATTACCGACCAAAAAAAAGAAAAACCATGTTGAATTTAATGCTGAGGATAACAAAATCGTGTTTGCCGAAGCTTCCTCCTTTACAATCTTATGGTGTTGGAGTTGTATTTTCTATGATGTAGTCCCGTGATTACATTTTGTAGTGATTAATGATTTTCATATGATCATAGAGCATTCAACTTTGGAAAGTGGGACAATTTAAGGAAAATTGCATTTACATGAGAAAAATGGACATAACACGATGGATGAAAAAATATACAATGATATATGGTGTCATCATAGTGGTGTAATGTTGCCATAACGTGGCTTTTGCCCTTACTTGATGCTACAATTTGCACCCCATTTTACCATTAAACCAGTGGAAAAAAGAGAGGAATGTATCTAACCAATGCATTTTTATGACCAAGCTTTATATTGATGATCGGATTGGATTGAAGACCTTAGAAGAAGCTAGGAAAGCCAAATTCATCAACATCTCTATATTGGCGCCTAATTTTAGTTAAGTGTTGATTCTTGTAAAGATACCAAATCAAAATAAAAGAAAAAATAGCAAGAAGAACCAAAAATAAAAAATAAAAATAAATAGGTAAACAAATAAGAAGCAAATCAATAAATTAGAAAAAAAAAAGGTCTAATTTGGTCTTGATCTTCTATATGGCCCGCAAGAGGAGTTTTGTTCCATTCGCCAAACAGGTCAGCTTCAGCCCGGATCAGTTCGCACGGCCCATGTCAAATTCGCTGATCCCGAGAGAAAAGAACAGAGAAATTGCTCTGGCAGAGAAGCTGAGTTTGAGAAGCTTGTGTATTCTTCCCCCGCCACCATTGGACGTCGCCCACCTCCTCCGGCCGTCGGACGGTGCTCGCCTTCTCCAGCCGTCGTCGATCCTCAGTCTAGGGAAGACACTGATCGGAGAGAGAACCATTTGAGGCAACCATGCACATCTGAGAGAAAACACACAGGCAAGGACGATTGAAGAAGAGGAAAGCTCGCACTCCTCAGCGCGCTTCTTCTGAATTTCCTTTTCTTCGGTCATCCTTATCCGCCGGTAATCGCCATCGGTTTACCATCGCCGGCCATCAACTAACGTACGTACTGAAAGAGAACTAGAACGGAAGGCACCGGTTGAAATCACTCGAGAGGTTTTTGAGCGTTCAGAATTCACTCTCTCAGTAATTTCTTCCGAATCCTTTCAGCCTCTTCGTTGTCGATCGTGTTTTGGCCGTGAAGTCTTGAAGCAATTCGTGTTTGTCTGAAAACTTCATTACCGGTGCTCATCGTGACCAGCGACGTTTTCCGGATCCGACTCGACTAAATAACCCAAATGACCTTTAAGGCCCAGAACCCTAAAGTATACGTTTGACCCATATGCGAATCCGGCCCATAGGCCCAGCCCGTGCCCCTTTGGCGAGGGCTGTACAAGGCCGTCCCTCGCCTAATCTGACTAGGCCCTTGCCAGCGGTCAGCGAAGGAAACGGAAGAAAAATTCAAAAAATATTTTAAAACTTAAAAAATATTCATATTTCTGCATTTACCATATCATGTAGACAGCCATTGTTTACGTTAGCAATTTCGACTAAAATTGACCGAATTGACTCAATTGGTATTAATTTGAAAATGTTTATGATTAAATTAGTCCATTAATATTAAGTTTGCATTGATATCAATGCATGACTTTTTGTATTTTTCTTATTCACAATTTGTATCTATGAATGGTTACATTGTTCAAGATTGGCCACTAATCCTCCCCATGCATTAGCAAGTGATGCATATATTCCTCACACGAACACCAAAGTCAAAACGAAATGCTTGTATTTGCATGAGTGGGTGACTGATTTTTTTATAGGTTGATATGGTGATACATCTTTCGCCTCATGTACCTAATCATCTGATGTTGTTACTTACTCACTGAATTGACTTTGAAAGTTAATCTCAGAAAGATGATCGTTCCCACTTCCAATAAGGCCTATGAAGTTTTGAAATAATCGGACAGGAAGGATCTTACAGCGCCCACCTCTCTTGCTCTTAACAGATGCTGAAAATGTTATGGCACTTTCTGTGGTTTTGCGCTACTGCGCCAAGAAGAGATGCAGAAGTAAGAAGGCAAAGTCCCAATTCAAGGGTAACTTCAACTATACGCTACCAAACAACTAAACATCATATTCTTCGACAAAACTCCGGGGGCGTGCAAACCTTCATCTTGAGCACGGCAATCTAGCGGGCGATCAACCCAACGATGGACGTTGACAGGTTTTACATTGGACAGCTGACATAAAAGCTCGAAATCGACGGCTGACAAAGTTAAAAAGAAAATTTCCTGTGCGCAAGGTCACCGGAATGTAGAACCGGCCCAACTCATTAGCTTTCTCTCACGACCAATCAATGAGCCTCTGCTTTGAAATCAAGCAATTGCATTCCACACTTAAACAAAAACCTTCG